>JARJCP010000110.1:0-340345 GCA_029281795.1 Mycena crocata | reverse complement strand
AACCCTAACCCTAACCCTAACCCTAACCCTAACCCTAACCCTAACCCTAACCCTAACCCTAACCCTAACCCTAACCCTAACCCTAACCCTAACCCTAACCCTAACCCTAACCCTAACCCTAACCCTAACCCTAGTTTACAACCGGAAACCTTGGAGTGAAATGTATTTCCACCGCATCGGGCCACTGATACATCAATCCGCAATGGTGCTTTGAGAGGGCAGGCGGGGTGAATCCTGCATGATTCATGAATCCCAGGCGAATTCGAAGGCTCGGCGAGGAAAATCCTATGAAGTCCATTTCAAGTTCCGATACGGCGGATCTTTCGGGAGTTCTCGCATCAGAAGGTCCGTGCGCAACACATGATCATCAGAGTCAGCGATGTTGATCTTTCTTCCTTTCCCCATCGCCATCTCTGCTTTCCTCCCTCGCCGTGGCCCCTCCCGTCCCTGCCGTCGTCCTTCAAGTGCTTCGCAAGAACGTACTTGTCAACCGCAAGGCTCTTCGGGACTCGTACCGTTTCTGCCACGGCTCATAATCCCAAGCGTCTTCAAGCCACGGCTCCCTTTGCAAGTTCTCAAATACCCTTGCTGTACCAGAGCAGCGTCAAGACATCAAGAATCTCAAGCTAGCCTACTCCAATTTCTCCTTCCGTTCAAGTGGCTTGTCTCCCGTTCTCCAAGCTCTTCAAACAGTGTTCTGCTCTTCAATCTGCTCTAGTGCTCGCTTTCTTGTGTCATCCAGTCGACGGTCTATGGGATATCATCAGGTTTGTGCCCACTGCTTCGTGTCGTCGCCTCATCTGACGAGTTTCTACGATCCAGGCTTTTCAACACTATCCACATTGTTACGTCTCCGATCCTGTGGTGGCCGCGCAGGCACCACATGGGCCCGAGCTCCACAGTTGTCTATATACCGGTGCAATATATTATTTTTGTCCATCAGCATGCTGTTCCCGTAGCTGTACCGCAATATAATGAATTTAAGCTTAAATGGAACGGTATGCGGCCTGCTTGCATGCAGTGTGAAATCCCATACATTCTATTGGAATGCAATACATTGCCTTGCGCAACTTGCAAGGTAGGCAAGATTTGTGAACATTGCCAAATGGCGCACGCTGTATACAGTCCCATATAATGCTTTGTAATTCGGACCACAATATTGCGCAACATTGTGGGCCTTGCGCACATTGCAATTACCATATATAGGGTTACAGGAATCTCCCGGATTCCCTGATGTATTTTTGATCCGGCGCTGCACAGCCGCCAAGTCCTTTCTTTCCCCTTCCATGACCGCATTCTTGCCGCATTCTAATGTAAAGGCTCCTTCGCTAGCTAACTCCTAATTCAGTCCAATTCCTCTGGAGGCCACAGCCTTCCCACACCCTCACTCCACGCTCCGCGCTCAATCGTTGTGGCCATTGCAAGTTTCGCTCGATACTCATCTCCAGCGGCCCCGTAACTTCCGTCCCCCTCAATCCATCTTTTCGCGCTCTACTCGGATCTCAGTCTCAATTTGTCCATAATTGGCTGCACAGCCATGCCACCCGTGCAGCGCTCTTCACTCCCCGCGTCTCCAGAACTCTTGCCCCGCCCCTCAAATTCCCCATCGCCTTTCTCTCCGCCAATCAACGTTAATCAGCTCCAGCCCCCTCCACTTTCATGTTCTCATCGCACCCTGCGTCCCTCGAAGGCTCCTATCATTCCACGCCATAGGGGCCGGGAGGCGAGCACTTTGCTTCTGCCTCTCCTTCCTTCCCCAATACACACCCGTATGCGCCCGCGGTCTGCTACCGTGCATCCATCTTTGAACGCTTTTCGACGCACCGTCTCTCCCCCTCTCTCTCTCCAATCTTCCGCACAGATTCTCACTCCCGACGCCCTTTATGGAGAAGCGCATGGACAGATGGGCCTGGTCGTCTTAATGTCGTACGTGTTTCTATCTCCTTTTCTCCTGCTCAATCCCTCCGTCTCTCCCCTTTTCAATTCCATCTGTCGGATCACCTCTATTGGCGTGGCATCCCATCCGTTAAATTGTACAGCATCATATCCTCCCGCCTCCAATCCGATTTTCAGAGAGATCATCCTCACTTGATCCGTCTTCCAGCTGTCATCCTCTCTAATCACATCTGTGTCTAGCCAGGCTGAACACAAGCCACCCATAGCTCCCGCCTGTTAATTTTAACGCGGTTTCTGTGGGAGACCGTGCGGTCCTTGATAATCCATCCACTCAACATTACTCGACAGCGAGTCGCGCCCGCAGACAATCAACTAATCGGAGGTACGCACACTATATCACGTCTCAATATCACTGCTAACAATCCGCGCATTGTCTCCACTTTGTTCAACCCTACTTGGCTTTTTCATCAAGCAATTCACGACGGATTTTGTTCCTGCAAGAACCTCGGGTATGTCCCAGTTTCTAACGCGTCATGACATCATTCCAACAGGTTTTCTTCCAGGAGAAAACCGCTCGAGACCAACGCCGCGTTGCACTTTCGATGGACGTGTTCCTCCAACTGTTGTTGTGTTTCACGCATCGTGGAGCCGCCGACATTGAATACGAGACGGACCGTTTGCGCACTCCCAATTCCAGCTCAGGTAAGAAATCCATTCAGTGACCAGTTAATTGCGAAATGTACTGATATATAATTGTACTTACATCCACGTAAGTCGACATTCAGCACACTTCGTAGTTGTTCCGACTCCGACTCGATGTGTTTCTCCCCGATCCCGACGCGATGAGGCTGGCGGTTGCGACTTTAGAACTGCTCGCGATTGCGAACGACTTTGACTGCCCGCCTTGGCATGAGTTCTGGCTCTGAGACGCGTATTTCGCATCCTGCCGTCTACTCAGAAATCGATACGTTTCTGTTCCGAACCGCAGGTGGATGCGCTGACGACCGAACCAATGTCTCGTGAGTGCTCTAGCAACGCTTACGGCCTCCCTACAGGTTCCGATTTCCCTCTGCGTCGTATGCCAAATCCATCGTTCACGATGTGAATCCGCGAGGTCGCAGTCCTGTTTTGGCTACTCCCAGGACCACGACATTCAGGTGGCCATTTCGCCAACCCCGGCATGTTCAAGCACCCAACTATGCACGATCCCGAATTATCCCTCGATAAATTCTCGCTCCGCATTGGCTCCCCAACGTCCTTCAAGCGTGTCTCTGCTCTCTTATCGGAACTTTTGAGCACGAAGAATTAGTCCTGACGAACGACGGGCCGCACGATGGTAATCTGTCGATGTTCCTTCCCTTCCGCACATTAACTCTACGAGCCAGGTGAATGAACACCCATACGCTAATAACAATGTATCCCCGTGCACATTTCAATCTGCAGCGGATGATTATTCACCGCGCACATAGGTGGCGTGCCATGGACGCTCTCGTCTCTCGAGACGACGGTGTGTATTCACACTCATTCATACCGGTCTATTTCTGAGCACTCGTTTGGGAGGATCAATTACGGCCCTCGTGCCGGTTTTCGGTGTTCCCACCTTCTATCGTCTGTCCCAGCTATCTCGAAGTAATTTCGTCGGCATCCTCTATTTAGCATCTTAACAGCCGAGATGACTCTCTCCACTGGCCCGTCTTTCTCGTTCTTGGGTGGACGTTTGCACCCTTGAAATCCATGGGTGGTATGCGCCCCGGTGGTTGTGGTATGCGACACTTACGATTTACCACTCATACAATGCCAACCACTTGTCTTGCGCTGCCGAACTATCGACATCCAATGCCATAATCCGTACTCAATTCCGTTTCCCGTCCGTGCGGCTTTACCACCTCCGCAGTACTTGGAGACTTCAAAATGAACGAGATAATGTTGACAGCAGGCGGTAGGGGATGGAATCCATCTGAATGTCAATTTACGCATACTCCGTAGCGGCATCGGACTATCTGGATGCGTTCTCCTCCGAGTCCCTTGCACCGGTTTTGTCCGAAACGGTATTTCCACGTACTGTAAACATGCGTAGAAGTTCACTGTAATCGGTGTGGCATTGGGCGGCAAAAGCTGCCAGTGAATTCCGGGGCAGATGTTTTTCTTTCCACAGAAGTTTTCCACGCACCCCGAGGTGGAGCCGACCTACCAGGTGGCTCTATTGGTGCGATGGATATATGCTCAACGATCAGACCATTCTTCCAAAACGCAAGGAAAATTAAAAAACCTAGCTCTAACGAATTGAAGCCGCAGGGAGTCGAACCCGGTGCCTCCATAGGGGTTCGAGATCGCGGAGAACAGGATTGTCCAGTCAATGACATTGGACAGCTTTCACTTGGAAGTACCTAACGATGTGCAGCAGTCCATGTTAGGATCGGTGAAACTAGGCCAGAACTTACGTAGTTCTATTGCAGCTCATCTTTCAAATTCCGGGAACTCAGAGCGGGAGCAGTGATTGTTTTTCCCGTCAAGGCGCAGGGTAGCCCCTAAGTACAGCGAAGTAGGTGAATTGCAGGCCATACGCAATAATTGCGAGGTAGTTACTCTGTACGGAAATTAAATAGAAGAGCTCACCAGAGTCACCTGAGTGGCGAACAGTAACTTGGACCCTGTCAAGAGACTGTCTCCTCTGACGGGAGCTTCAAAAGTCACCGTACTCACCGACTCAGACGCGGGGAGTCGAACCCCGTTCGTCTGCAAAGTTTTGTAACTCAATTATCAAAAATTTAAATTTAAAGCAGGAATGCGCCCCGCACCACGACCAAGTGAATGACCCTTGTGTGATGTTGGTAATCACGGAGATCGTTGGTAAAGGTATCCGGAAACGGCGCGCAGGAGTGGCCCAATTTCATGTGAGCATTTAGAACTCCGGAGTTAGATAGAGCTGGAAGTCCTATCAGTCTCGAACACAACCACGCAACGGAAAGATAACCTCGCACCCGTTTCAGCAATAAAAACGTCTCAAACCTCGACACTCGGACGCGGGGAGTTGAACCCCGTCCTTCTGCCAACTGTATGTCATCACAGGAGTCTCATTGAAAGCAGATGCGCACCGCGCACCACGCCTGAGTTGATTAAGATGTTTTGATGTTAGCTGTATGGCAGAGGAGAGAGCACCAGAAATGCTGGTACCTGGCAAATAATGGGCTGAAGTGGCATCTGTTTATATCGATGCGGATTGCAAACATACCTCGTCTTTCAGTGCTACTACCCCGCGACGAAACCTGCAAGAAATCGTACCTGCAAAATGATTAACGCACAGGAATGAAAAAAACCTGATCTTTTACAACTAAGTCGGCCGCGGGGAGTCGAACCCCGTTGGTCTGGTTACAATCTCTTGACTGTAACAAGTAGCCCAGAAATACACCCTGTACGACGGCCGACAGTATTCAAGTCGGTGAGGCGAATGGTACCGAGCGGTTCTGAAGTGCCGGGTTGGGACAGCAGTGGTGCTGAAATTGAACGAAGAGGGTGTAGAGGAAGGGGAAAGATTGGAGGGACCTGTTGATAATCGAAGGCGCACAACGAGATTCGCAGGCTATCTGCCGACTGACGATTTGCAATCCATACCCCCAGGTAGAAAAATTGAAGCCGGACGCTCGCACGACGAAGGACAGAAGCGATCCAGCAATGAACACGGATTCGGCCCTGGGGAATCACTCGCGGGGAGTCGACCGCGTTAGACTCGGAGCGATAACCTCGTAATCAGCAGACGAGAACCACAGATGTACGCCATGGACGAGGGCTGATTGACATGAAAGTTACCGCGAGTGCGGGTTGCGACTTATTAACTGTTGACCAGAGATTCGGGGACGAGAGAAGACGAGGCGGACCATCTGGACGTGAGAGTGATGACCGGAGGTGTAGCTCAAAGTTGTTGGGGTACAAGTGGAGCCTATAACCGAGGGATATTGTGTAGGTAATGCAACGTCGAGGAGAGAATTGGGGGCAAAGCGGGAGTTCGGCGTCGTACCAGCGGCGGCTTGATATTCGAGAGTCGGAAGAGTAGAAGCGTAGTCGGAATCATCTACAGTTCAGCCACACCGTCGATATTGACGGTCAAACTCTCATGATCAGTGAGGGCTTCAGACTGGTGCCTCGCTGGCGTTCCCGAGTGAAGCAGCGCTCCAGGCACCACGTCCGATTTGATGAAGCCTATCCAAGTCCGTTGGCGTGCGCCAGAAAATAGGTGCGGCCCGTTTGGTGGGGGCCAAGAGAATTCCCGCAGGACTCGCATTGAGGCAGTACAAGTAGCTAAGATTATATATATCGCAGGTTTTTGAATAGCCAGGGAGCAGGTGGAGAAGTGGAAGCGAAGCAAGCAAGTCGAAAGGAACATCCGCAATTAGTGGCTGAAGACAATACATTTGAAGCGGGGCAGACAGGATTTTGGAACGTTTGTTGCGCGTAAGACAAGGTTGTGAGGACGGAGAGGCGTCCGGATTGAAGATTTGAATCAGAGGTGGCTTGCGGGATTGGAAGCCCGGATAGAAGGAGCGGCCTTTCGATGATGGTGGAAGAAAAGAAAAGAGGTTGATGGCGCATCACGCATCACGAATCTGTGATCCCTGGATGACGCGTCGTGCTCCAGACTCTCATGTCGCGCGATTGGAGCGCTCAAACGACGCTCCAAATCCCTCGCACTCCACTCAATCCAGACGGTCCTCGGCTTGAACGTTCTTCACTGCGACTTTCGATTGCCGCCAAATCCAGTCCACCGACACTTAGGCTCAAGCGCGAATCGCAGTCTCAACCCTCCCGACCGCCACAACTCAGTGCCGGCTTCTCCCTCCAATCCAGAAAGCTGACGCGCTCATGCCCCGTCCGTAGCCCCTGCCTCTCCGTCAATCACGTCCGCGTTCCCGTCACACAAGTATCATCCGCTCCAAGTGGTGTCTCATCCGACACCCACCAAGCCAGGATCAGAACACCCTCCTCTAGGCCTCCCTTTCCCTACGCTCCCCTTCCTCGCTGCTACAAGATCCTCCGTCCATTCAAAGCACATCCTCTCTTTCTCGTCCATTTACCGCCAACAACTTCTTTCAATACTTACCAATGCCTTCCGCGACCTGCCAGTTAGCGACGGTGATCAATCTTTCGCACGAAACGGTGCGCCGGTAGTCTCAACCGTGCGTAATCCTGTCTCCTTTCGTCCTCCCGAATCCCCTACGCCTCCCTCCCTTCGCATCATGCATGCATCCATCTGTCGTCTTCCGTCGTGATCCTTCCTTTGTCTGCCGACTGCGGTCTATACAGGTCAGGACAATTGCGCGTGGAAAATCGCCATCGCTCCGTGCTGGTGTTTCGGGCTCATGGCAAAACGTGGCGGGAGCCACGCTGCATCTTCGCAACCTTATCGTCTCGGTACGCGTTCGCTTCGCTCTGCCTCAACTTATTCCTGATGCGTCACATACGCACTTCTCAGTGTTAACCCTGAAAACCAACAGAATTCATCTCTCGTCGACGATAATCAGCTCAGAGGCAAGCTGCATTTGTTACCACCCTGCCGCACGCGGATTCCATCCACCGCCGAGTATTCGGAGCATTCCGAGCTGCACCGGAACCCTCATTCAAGTTGCCAGCCACCACCGTACACGCATGCGACGTTCCTCGGTCATTCAATTTCGACACGGTGGTAATCTCCTCCTCCTTGCGTATGCATTACTAAATCTGAGTAGGTTACCTGTCTGTCCTTTGCGTGTCTCTTGTCAAAATCCGCACAAGAGTGTATTCCGTCTCGAACAACAGTACTCCCGTGGGCGGCTCGTTTCGTACGTGCAGCATTGACCGGGAAAATGCTCAACTCCATTGGTCTCCGCGGGGACCAATTGGTTCTCTTCCGCGACCCGTCCACCTTTCGCCAACACGGAGCCGACTTGGGTTTCACATTACAGCGCTACCCAACTCACATGCCACTGATATATGCAGCAGTCTCCGAGTCCTGACCTCGCTAACGACATTTAAACGATGCACCGCAACACCACAGCTCGCGAATACGCCTTCCGTCCGAGCTGGCGCAGGTTCACAGAGGCAAGCTGTTTCCGCAACAGTGCCCATTGGAATGTAGTCCCGCCATTTGTGTGTCTGCGGCGGCAGCCATGCGTCATGCAAATCTTCCTCCCACTTTCATCGTTCCGCCATTCCGCAACACCGATGGTTGCCCTCCTACTGACTTTCGTTTCCCAAGTTCACGTGGGCCCCAGCAGGGGTATCGCATATCCTGAACACTAAACCGTTCCGGGGTGCGTGCTGTTGATTAATTCCGCCGTGAACGTTATCGTCGTCAAAAATCTGAGTGATTCTGAGCAGTACCTCCGTTTTTCAGCGTTTGTGGGTGAAATTGGGGCAAGTCGTGAAAGACTATCTTCTACAAATAAGCAAGCCTCTCAGGAATTTTTTTAGACCCTGGAGGATTCTTACGGTTTAATTTTCAGGCAATGGACGTCGCCGCTGACTGAGGTTGCGCTTCGCCATTTCTAAACATCCTGTTCTTCTTGCAGCTTGCGTCGGATCCCATGTATCTGCCCCCGCCCAGCCAAATTCTTTCCTAGTCATCACACTCTCTATTTCCCAAGATGCAATTTAGCCAAACGGAAGGCGTACATGCTCGCCGTGCTATAAAAGAATTGACGCTCCGCCTCTGCCGGCGCGGGTGGAGCTATATCCCTCGCATCGACGCTGTTGAGCAGAATATTCGCCGAGAGAGGAATTACAAGACCCTCAGATATCGCGTGAAATTGAATCGCAAAGCAATTCACGACGTGCTTTCTATGTGGTTGCGAACTCCCTCATTCCTTTCAGACATCCATGGGGTGTATCGCTTATGGAGGCAATCCTGCTCCTTCCCATTGTTCCGCACGGCGGGTGCTGCAGCACTGAAACTCTGCTAACCACCGACGACTTCATTACTTGAGAAGTCACACCAAACATCGACATGCATAATCCAACGCATAAAATGGCGCTAGATCCAGGTAGACTTTTCCTCGCTCCCATGAATCCTAAATGTCGGCAGCTTTGTTCCCCCCGAATTTCGACCCAGGCCGGGTGTTCCAACCTCAGGACCACACGTCGTGATTCTTGTTGACGACTGTAATTTTTGCTCACCAATAGGAGGCGACTTACCATGGTCAGACCATGGTGTCTAGCACCAGCAGAAGCGGAGCGATGGAAAACTTGCCCATGATCAGTTCCTGTATTCGTGTATTCATGTACGAAATAGACCAAAATACAAAAATACATCAGGTCCCAGATTGGTAAATAACTCGGTTGGAAAGCAACTTCATGAGGTCTGCCTTATCAATACCCTCCAGAACGATGTTTGGCCCGCCGTCCACTGGCGGATTAGCATCAACTTTGATTCCATCAAGAAATGCAAACAGGGCGGCCCTCGTCAATTGTAGCGTGGGGCGGAAAAGCCGTGGAGTCGTTACGGAATGGGTAACTTGCCCTGCATCAGTCACACGTATGTAGGAAATATGAGTCAGGGCGCGGTGTCGGGACAGGAATTCACGGAGTACTGAGGGATCGATTTCTGCCGTGTGGATCTCGAGGGTATTGAGTCTATCCAACGTGATGTGCGGCAGAATTGCTGAAAGCTGATGGCCAGTCAGAGTAGTCCGATCCGACTGGCCAATGTCACCGAGTTTCAGTGTCCTGCCCTGAAGAGTGTTCTGAACGGCCACCGTGAATGGTGCCAACGACCCCGACTGGGAGGAGTCAATACACTTGAGCGTCACCGAAGCAGCTGGTGACTTGGGGGACCAATCCATGACGCCATCCTGTTTAAAAGACTCACTCGACTGTTGAGGTCCAGTCTGATACGTCTTCCGTAAACCACCAGGCTTTGCTTTGCTAGCCATCTGCAAGCAGCGAATACTCTGCAGTGACAATTCCACGGCCACGACGTTTCCGTTCGTCGTCGCAGACATGGCGTATATGACATTGTTCAATGCAAGAACGAAGGCTTTGTCGTCGTAATTGGGGCGCCTAAATTCGAAATGTAAACCTTGCAGCTCGGTGGATTGGACTACGATATCCCGCAGGCGAAGCAGGTGCTTAGTTCCAAATGGGCCCTTGAATCTGCAGGTGATATCGCGACCCAGTGGCGCGGACAACGACGCGTGTAGAGCATCGAATTTGATTGAGTTAGCTGCTTCGTCGTGTGTGTCGACAAACGGGGCATTGTGACATAGCAGGATTTCATTGCACCACCCGCTAAATGGAGGCGCGTTAAGGGCTGCTATATCCCATAGTTTATCTGCGTCAAGTTCATGGAAAATGTGCTGCCATACTTCCACAGGAATCGCAGCGGGCGCGGCCTTTCCCGGAGTCGCGCTATCACCAGGAGATGTGTCAGAATCTGTGTGGTTCATGAGCGGAGATGAAGGGGAAAGACAAGGAGTCAAGCGCTGTGGCCACTTGCACTCACTGCCTTATAACTATAGCTCGGCTATCACAACGTCTGTTTTTGGGATGTGCGTCCGCCCACAGCTGTGGCGTCTTGCTGAGAATTACGCGGAGGTGGCCAAGATAAAACGTCGCCAATTTCCTGCGGGAATCCAGGGTCGCACGATTACCCGTGGAAGTCGAACTCAGTATCTCCCCGTGGGTCAATTGAGACGCCACAAGCACAAGATCTAGAAGACTCGGCCCATCCAGTGCGTGGCCCAGGGTGAAAGAGCCCAAGGTAAGAGAGAACAATTAACTCCGGCTGCGATGAGCGGAAGGAACGTACAGAGGATTCTTTAACGGTTTCCTCGCATGGGAGACGTAGCCGTTTATAGTTTATACCGGTAGGTGGGATTTGATCCTTGAATCAATCGGGTAACTTGAATAGAGTCTTATGAGCTCACCAAGGGAGGAAGTAAGTGTATGTCGCTGTAAGAGGGGCTATGGCGGGTCAACGTAAACTTGTCAAAATCTAGGATTTGATGAGCGTTCAAGACAGCGAATTGGTAGCAGACTATAAACACAAACGATGGACTGCGATGCGAGTACAGAAAGTTCTGATTGATACATAGAAAGAGCCCGTAGGTGAGCGCGGGCGGTATTGGAAATAAAAACCAGTGCGCTACGGGCATTCGAAGGGAAGTGAGCTTAGACAGAGATCTGAGAGCGATTGATAGTCCACCGCATATTTATGCATTTTTTCGAGAACGATTGAGGTATGTGCAATGTTGAGAAACGATCGCCCTGCACCAGTAATACTAAATTAAATGTTTTGGCGCATGGATTTTTGAGAGCGAGATTGGGTGCTGGTTAACACCAAATCCTGCGCGTGATAGACTGATTGAGTAGACAGAGGTTGCAGCCTACATGAAACCTGTAAGCTTCATTGGTGCGATTCTCACAAGACAAAATTCAGGACCAACGATACCCAGAGGAATTCTGAGGAGTAACAAGAGAATTACCATACCTTAGCAGGAGGGTTCACCGCTCGTATAAGATCTGACCGAGTCCCAGGTCCGGACAGGAACAGCAGGAGGGCGTAAGTGAGGGGCCGGGAGGAGAAGGAGTAGCCGTGTGCAGGGTCTTGCGAGTTGGCGGTCTTGCATTTTGGGAGTAGCCTCGGTCTCGTAGAGGAAAACAGAGGCCGCGCAGAGGTCATTTAGCGAGAGGTACTGGGCGAGCCGATCCGCGCTATGGGTGGATGCCGAAGGCGGGCAGTGCAGAGTGCTCGAGCGGTGCAGTATTTGCAGTGCGAAGGCGTGGGCGGAGGGGGATGTTAGGCGAGAACAGGGAGCGGTGGCATGAGCCAAGGGCCGCGGCGTGGTCGGCGTCGGGGCATTACATAATACTGGTCATGCGTTGCGGAGGCCTGGGCGGAGCAGGGCTGCATATCGGCGTCAAAATTCGGCGGGTTTTACCAGTGAAAGGAAAACGCCGGAGACCGATCGAATTTTCGCAGGCGATTTAGAACGGGAAAAAAGGTCGCATGAGAAGGACTGCGAAGACAGTAATCGGAAAGAAAAGGAGCCACACGCGGGGACACATGCGAGCGCGAGTTGTCAGTCCGACTGCGCAAACGGGCGTTGGGTTTTGTAGACAGTAGCGCAAGTTATTGAAAAGACCGGCGACGGAAGTTGAGGGGGCAGGTACTGTGCGTTGTGCGAGTCTGCGAGCGCAAAGTCCAGATGTTGTCGCTCAGCACTAGTACTGTGGTATGCTGAAGTAACGGTCCACGGATATCTAGAGGAGTCTTTGAGGAGATTCGCTACGTGGGCCCCAGAAATCCGTTGTGCGTGATGGGGCAGAAGAGGTCCGAGCGGTAGGGTGTGGCAGGATCACTGATATGTACAGGAGAGACCTGCGACGGTGCGGTGCAATCTTGCGGCAGCCTCCTTGAGTCGTGCGGTGGAAGGAAGCAAAGAGAGAGACAAAAAGGATGACGTAACTCCCAAACAAACATCAATCGTAAGCGGGCCGGGAGGCCGGTTGACTTCTGCTTTTGTTCTGCCACCATCTCCAGAGCGTCCACTCAGGCGACCAGGATGCTGCCACGCCCCATCCGCACTGGCTGTTGCTTTTTTTTTACCCGATACCATTCCGATTCCTCAATTCCAAGTTCCTCTTCGCGAATAAGTACCCCGATCGATTCAGCTCTGGCTGCGAAGAATTGGCGGCCATTCGACGCGACGGCCGGAGGGTCCCATGTGCGACGATCCGGCGACTCTCGTCTCCCGTTTGCCACTCCCTACTTCGAATTCAATTCATTTTGATTTACATCCCACGAACTGACGAACTCTGTGCTTTACAGTATATTTGATTTGGTTTGCTCCCCGCCCTCACATTTCCCTCCTTCATACATTTCCCTCCTTCCTGTGTTATTCTCCCCTTCCTCAGTAGTACTCTTAGTTGGCGCTCTTTTCGCTTGTGTGCCTACGCAGCTCTGCGTCGCCTTAAAATGTGAACCAACATGCATATGCGCGACACGGTTCTCTCGCGGAATTCGCGTCAACTTAGATGTATACTTCGTAACTTCGACGTCACCATCCCTTCCACCCAATGACCCTTCCTCCTTCCTTCCCCCTCCATAAACTCCTCTCATCCATTTTCATTTTGGCACCCAGCGAATTCTCAATAATGCGACTGCCATGCAGTCAATACCCGATAGCCAATAACCGTGCTTCCAGCGCCCCAAATCCATCAGCCGTGAAACCCTTCCTGCGCATCTTTCCGTTCCCTCTCCGCGATACTCCCATTTCCGCAAGGCTTTCGAGGTCGAACGCTAAATTACTACAATAATTCAACGTCTCTTCGGATAATAGCTGCCATATGTCTCCCGCCGTATTGAGTAGATCCGAGATTCAGACTCGCGCAACGGAGTGCTTAGCCCTTTTTTTTGGGAGCGCGTAATTTACGAGTATTGAGCGCAGACCAGAGTAATGCCAGGTGAATTGGTGCTCTTCTTGTTGTCGGGAGTTTCTGACGATGCTCCTACCTCGATGGTTTTCAATCATATACTATCAATCGGACGTGGCGCACGGTGCGCATCTTCTCAAATTTGTTCGAAACGTATACAATGGTGGGCAGAAGGACGGGGTTCGACTCCCCACATCTGAATAATAATTGTCCCCGCATTTTTACTCGGTGAACACAGTGCTTCAAGGTGTGCCGTATTACCTTTTGCTTATCTAGTTTTAACAAGTTTTATCTTCGTTTCAAGAAGCCGAGGTTTGTGTCCGAATATACACCACGAAGCACTAAAGCCCTCCCTGTAATCGGAATCCTACCCACTGGAATGGAACCAAATTGCTTTCCCAAGTTACAGATTTGCACTCGGCTAGCTTTGGATTCATCAATATTGAACCGCCCAAAATTGAACCGTGTAAAAATTCAACTCGGAGGGGATCGGAAGGGATCTGCTATCGTAGTTATATGCAGCCTGATGCTGACATCCACGTGTATATACTCAACAACAGCCAGGAAGAACTCACGGCACGCATCTGGCGTCAGTTAACAGGCAGTCTTAGCTTACTGAGAACAGAAGGACGGGGTTCCACTCCCCGCGTCCGAATGACTCAGCTTCGCAGCCGATTTTTTTCTGTTTCTTTGCCTTTTCTTTGGTGATTGTTCCTATGTTGGAAGGGAAGTCAAATTTAATTTCCCTTCTCCATCCTACATTAATATTTCCAACGCGGCAGAAACAGTAACTTCGTTCAAGTTGTTGATATTACTTGCAGTAATTCAGAGTCTGGTTTGAAATAGCTATGTCCCCCGTCGTGTTGGCTAGATCCTGTTCAGACTCGCCCAACGGAATCCTTAGCCCTTTCTTTCGAAGCGCGTAAGTAATCGAAATAAATATCAACCCGAGTCTCCAGTATGGCGAACGCCGAAAACTTAAATCGAAGGTTCACACCACAAAGCGCGGAGCATTGCGCCGGAGCGAAAACGTGCCATGTGTAACAGTGCTGCATATTGACCTCAAGCAGCAAAAAGCAATCGGCCTCCCGGCCCGTCAACCAATTGACGTCTATTTGCCTGATGTCATCATTTTCGGCCTTCTTCCTGCTTTGCTTTTCTCCTTCCTCTTGTTCTGCCCGATACTTCCTTCTAACCCGCCATCTCGCCGCTCAAACTCCCAACACCACGTTACTGTCCTGCGGCACCCGAGGGTTCACTTTTGTGCGTGCCAAATTGACTTGCGCCCGCGCGGATTGACTTGCGTTGACTTGTGCGGGTGTTTTTGGTGCGCAAGTCAATTTGTCGCCCGCACAAGTCAACATGCTGACATGCAAGTCACAAATGTGACTTGCACAAGTCAATCTGCCGCCCTTAACTTGGCAGCATTCCACATCCTCCACTGCCATTCTTTTATGCTGGGAGTATTGTTAGCACTCTGAATGTTGTACCTGCAGTGAAATATGCCTTCTTAGACCTCTTTTTTGTGTGTATGGCCACCTTTCGCAACGTCGTAACCGTGTCGATCGCACAACGCTGCACCGATCATTGACTTGCGACTGTCTGGACAATCAATGGGCACCATAGAGTCTGCAGTTCAATTTTCAACGTCATGCGACCCTGTGTTCCGCCAAAATAGCCCTAATTACGCAGAGTTTCAGGGATATTAATGGTGAGCCAGGTCTGCCATATTCTGGGTCCATATTCGGTCTCTAACCATGCTGACATCACATATTCACGGCGCCGACCCCGACGTGCCGTTTTCGGAAGTTTCACAGACCCCGATTTGGGTGCGCAAGTCAATTCGCCGCCCTTTACGTAATCCCCGCACGCATCAACTTGTGTTGATTCTGACGTAGTTTGAGCATCCAGGCCGCGCGCCGAGCCCCTCACTTAACCGACGCGGCATAATTAGTCAAGGGGTACTCGCTATGAGTTTTTTCGCCTGCTACTTATACACTTTAAGGATTAAAATACCAGTTACAACCACACCGTCGGTGGTTGGAAAAGTCTTAGGGCCCTTGAAATTCAGTGCTGTACGTTGATAAGTTCATTTTCGCTGCGCAAGTTGATTTGTACTCATGATGTTACTTTACTTGACACAGGAACACCCGGAGGGAGCAAAAATTACCACTCATCGGGTCACGTACATCGCCGAAGCTCCATGCACCGGCATCTCTAAGATTCTCTTGGTATGGTGGCCATCTATGCGAGAGCAAACTAACTTGTGCGGGTGACTTTTAGGTACGCAAGCCAATTTGCCGCCCGCACAAGTCAACATGTGCACGTGTAAGTAAAATCGTTGACTTTCCCCGCAGCGATGTCGACCTACTATTCTAGTTTGATCATGAAAACACCGTCATTGTAGTAAGCAGCTACCCAGGTCCCAGGGGCGCATCGATTGTGCGGGGAGTTTGAGGTATACAAGTCAATCTCCCGCCCATTTCGTAATCCAGTAAAACTTGGGTTGGCTTTGGATGGAATCAGACGTGAACTTTGACCAATAAGTATTCACCAGCCGTGCGCTATCTATGTGGCTGATCCCCCATGCAACGATGTCAATGTGGCCGGCCCAAATACTGAGGACAGAATTGGTGCTAATCGGACTTTGTACCCTGTGCGAACCTGCGAGGTCATTGCTCCAAAGACGACGACGATTATGATACCGGGCATCAAGTCCTGAGGTTGGCAGCCCTCTACTGAGCAGCAGGTAAGTATGGTTAAACTGATGTTTTTCACAGTTATAGGATACTCGACTTGGAGTCTTCGACGCCAGTCACAGCGGCGACAACGACCTACATACAATGACGATCACGGCGTTTGATGCCATCAACGATGTTGAATGGGAGCGAGATCGAGTTCAAAGGCCTCAGGGATGATTGTGGCATGATTGGGGACTCGAGGTGGGTGCTCTGGAACCTTTCCATACAGTGGCGAGGTTGGCTGCAAAAGGCCGCACGCACAAGTCAACGCCCGCACATGCACGCCCCGCACGCCAAGCCAATTTTCAAACTCCGCTTGGTGCGCAAGTCAATTTGGCCCGCACATCGGGTAACCCTCTGCGGCACCCCCCTCACCACGCTCCAATCACGCCCTCTGTACTCCCCGCTAGTCGGATTGCTGCGTGTGCCGCGACGTGCACTGCTCGCACCGAGTGGACGCAAAACCAATATCCTTGCGGGCTTCCGCGCTCCGAGTCCCTCGACCCGCGATGCTGTTCCCCGCGGTTATTCTCCAGCTCGATAAGCAGCCCCAGGAAATAGGGCACGTTCTCGAATCTCGCTGCCCCAACGAGCTTCCTGCGCGACCATCCCTCCTGCTCTGGCGCGATACGACACCTCCAACTCACGTCGCGCATTCCTATCTCTTGCTCCGACTCCTCACCGACGACCGCGGTATTCCTTCCGCATGCGTCCCTGAGGCCTAGGCTTGAAGCCTGCGCCGGCAAGTGATGGCTATCCCTGCGAAGGTGCGCCGCCGCCGCTCAATCACATCACGTACGATTCTCCGCTAACCCGGATTCAGAACTTGACTCCGAGTGCGGGCAGGACCAGCGCTGTATTTTCATCCTTGTGTAAAGTGCGACGAGTTTTCCGCACCCACCGCCTCCTGTTTCCACAGTCGGCTTCGAATAAGACTCGCGGCGCCTTATGTACGTCTATTCTCCGCCCCGCAAGTCGCTCGTTCTCGCGCCGGGCGATGTGCATGCACTTTCCGGCGTCGCAGCCACTGCCATCTGCGCCGTTCGTGCTTCGTTCCTCTTGGATATGCTTTTCCCCGCACACTGGCTTCATGATGTGCGTCTCGTGTGGACTGCCGCTTGACCGATACGATCAATATTGCTCCAGTCCAACCATAATTACAATGCCATCCCCCCCCCCCCCCCCCCCCCCCCCCCCCCCCCCCCCCGAGCCCCTGGCTGCGACTGCTTTGTGCCCATCGATGAGCGCAATTGCTCTCTGCCTCACCGTCTTCACCCTCCCATTACAATCGCCGTCTTCGCTCTTCTGGCTGCATCGGTTCCAAAACGTTTTCGCTCTTTTATCATGCGGTCCCAAAAACCGCCAGACACTTCCGGGAGCTGGCTATGTACCAACGTACGCGATTCGGTTACAGTATGCTTCATCGATGATTCCAGGGGTGCGTGGTCTATTTCTCTGTTGTCAATATTTTCATCAGTCTACGTTATCATTTTTATCCGTCAAGCGCGGGGTTTTTCCCCCGTACTCGTATGCATGCGAGTTCGAGTTGTTCGGCGTACCGCTCGACCGTAACATACCGGTCCTTCCTTCACCTTATTCCACACCTGCAGAGAACATTTCGCGTTTGGCCTGACCGGCATTCTGCTACAGACTCATCATTCCCCTTCCCCCTTCTCTGAATTCTTCCGTGGGACGAGTGGGACTGACGCCGCCTCTACATGTACACAGCTCATCCATTTTTCAAGGTAGGGACTGCACGCTCAGCGACGGCTCACGGTGCAGGCGGAAACCCTGCCCGACTCGATTTGACTCTGTCAATGCCGAATACTTACCCGTGAATCAAACCTCAAAAATTGACATTAAGATGTCCTGCGCCGTCCGTTCCACAGCGTCCCTCGCCGCTCCTGCGCCGTGCCAGCGCCCAAAATCCATCGGCCGTTAATGTTTTTCTACGCATCTCAAACGCATCTTGAATCCCGTTCCCTCTCCGCAATACTCCCATCTCATTTCCGAAAGGCGTCCTGGGTCTCAGCGAAGTAAGTACATCCATACCCTAATCTTGAAATTTTACTCAAGTTTAAATTTCCTGCAGCGCGATGCTTACATCTACATACCTAGCCGGGGGAATCCAAATACTTAAATACCCCCGGAAGGAATCCATCGGACGTAGCGCACGGTGCGCATCCGCCGTCAGTTGAAGGGTCGTTTGTTGGGCATTGTTAACAGAAGGACGGGGTTCGACTCCCCGCGTCCGAATGTGTCGGCTTCCCGATCAATTTTTTCTGCTCTTTTTCATTTTCATTTTCTTCTGTGGCTTACGGTTACTTTAGCGAACATGAGCACGATGAAAGAGAAGTCAAATTTAATCTCCTTCTTCCTAGATTGATATCTCCAACGTGGCAAGAAAAGCCATTCTATCCCAGTCGGCGGTATTCAGCAATTGTAATTTAGAGGCTTCCGATTCGTGAGAAGATAATAAGCCTCTGTCTCCCGTCGTATTTACTACATCCTGTTCAAATTTCCCCAAAGGAGTGCTCAGCCCTGCTTCTTTCGACATGAGCAACGAATATCAACCACTGACTCGAGTATTTGTCGCAACCACTGTGATTATTTCGGCTACCCACCGAGGGTGGTGCCCATCCCATTTTCCGCGCGTCCGGAAACAATGACCTAAGTACCGCACTGGATACAAAATACCCTGCTGTAATCGGACGTGGCATACGGCACGCGTCTGCTCGAATTTGATTTACGAGATATTGGTGAGCAGAATGACGGGGTTCGACTCCCCGCGTCTGAATAGGTATTCTCCGATTGGTTTTTGGTTTCTTTTACTCGGTGAACACATTGCGAGGGAGGACAGTCCGACACCATTCCCTGGTCATTAGGTGACTGGCTCGTCTCGGCTAGGGTCTTTCCCGCTTGTAGTAGTTGAGCACAATTTCTCAGCACAAATTTCTCAGCACAAATCTCTCAGCGCAAATTTCTCAGTGCATGTCATGGTAAGGTCTATCGTGAACTTTAGCGCTGAGATTTTCCTCAAGTGTGAACGTATTTTCAACCAAGTTGCAATACAAAGATGGGTGCGGATATCTTTTCGGCATCTGATCAAGTTTCGGCCTCCTCGGGCGCCCGCCGTCGGTCGTCAAGCGGCCTTCCGAGATAGAAACCCGGTGGGTTCAAAGCTTGAAACCCACGACGGAGTCCGTTATATTCGAGAAAAATACCCCGAGACTGCCATACATAAT
The DNA here is from genome assembly GCA_029281795.1 of Mycena crocata. NCBI lineage: Eukaryota > Fungi > Basidiomycota > Agaricomycetes > Agaricales > Mycenaceae > Mycena > Mycena crocata. The sequence continues at coordinate 321,060 of JARJCP010000110.1, read as the reverse complement.
TCCAGGTTGAAGACTATAAATCGAAAGAGCCGTAGCCGTTCTCATCCCTCCGAACAACTGAAAGTTCAGCATGAAGACTCCACCTTTACCTTGGCTCTTATTATCCTCGCTGCTTGGTAAGTATGCGCCTCCAACTAGCGATCGAGAATCTTCACACTGACGCTCTTCCCCAGTCTCAGCACGTCCATCACCAGATTCGCCTGTGACCGTTCTGGCTGCCCCTGAATTCGAGGGTTTTGTAGCTGGAGGCATTGAATCGATCTTTCCAATCGGAACAGCAGCTGCGGGAGACGTCACGACCTACGAAATCTTTAGAACCACGCACGGGACTTTCAAAGACGAGCAGACGGGTGGGTTGTTTATTCCGTTTCCATTCATTTCACGCAGACCTTGAGTGCTAAGTATATGCGTAGCGACACTGCTGGAATCTTCCGGAGGCTACACTCTGATCTGGGACGATGCTCTCACCGATTTCATTCCGACCAGCACTGTTACAACCTGGTTCGTCACGGATGCATGCACTTTCATCGGAGGAAGCCAAGCGGTGTGTTCTGTACAAAAAGCGGAGGGTGGAGCCACGTTCCCTCTCACGACCGTCACGGTCGAGGCCCTAGCAACGTTAGACACCGGCTTTGCGCCATCGACAGCGTCCCCCGCGAGCTCGACATCGGCATCGGCGTCGAAAGGTTCAGCGACTGGGCCCGCATTGAATCCATCCCGTACGACTGGGGCGGCCTCATCAGCGGATCCAGCGTCGACTTCAAGTAAGCCCAACGCTGGTTTTGTGCGCTATGGGAAAGGATACCGCGTCACGGCGCTGCTATTCGTTGCGGCTTTGTTGCTTGTCTTCTAGTTGGTTGTAGATAGGCGGACTAGTATGGATGAGCGCTGCTTCTCTAAGTAGTATCCGGACTGCACATTGTGTGCATCGATGAACATGGACATGAAGTGGAAACGGAGGAGCTAAATCTCTCATCCCTCAAAGTTCCACGCCAAACTGGTCGAAACGAGTGTGAACACTGAAATTCAACATACTGAGAATAGTGATGCCCGGGGCCCGGCCTGAAGCCCTGAAGCCCTCCAAGCCAAGCCCTCCCAGGCCCGAGCCAAGCCAAGCCCGGCGTCGGGCTTTGGCGGGCCTAGGGCTCGGGCTTGAAATTTCAAAGCCCTAGGCCAGGGCTCGAAGCCCGGGCTTGCATATCTGTGAGACACTGAGGTTTACAGGGTTCTGCTCTGCCCATTTCACTCGAAAAAAATCTGTAATGTTTGAGACTGAGTGTGTTGATTTTCTGGCTGTGTATCTTCTGATCTGCACTGATTCAAAATATTCATGATGTCAGGTAAGGCAAGTCCAGTCATGCCTGAATGCTGGCTGTACGCAGCAAAGGTCGCTGAAAATGATGAAATGTATCTTTAAACTATTGTTCAACATTGTTTCAACAGGTTTTGGGACTCACACAATTTTTGCAGTGGTTATAAACCCTCAACCGCTTTGTGCTCAAAAGCCCTGGCTCAAGCCCTAGGCCAGGCCAGGCCAAGCCCTACTGGCGGGCTCGGGCTTGGCCTCGAAGAATCTTGAGCCCAAGCCCGCTCAAGCCAGGCCCGAGCCAGGGCTTTTAGGCCAAGCCGGGCCCTGGGCATCACTAACTGAGAATTCGTGGGAATTATCCCACATGGGCCATCAGCGGCAGTGTTTCTTCCTCCTTCACGTCCACCGTCCTACTTGCCGCCCAGGCTCAGGCTTCGGACCTAAAAATGAAATGATTGGTGCTTTATTGGATCCATGACAGGGCGCGTCCATCAAAGACAAAGACGACGTAGAGACTCACTACTGTACAGTTTCGATCAATTCGGATGTCACGGGTCACAGGCCCCAAAATTTTCGAATATATTCGAACCTGTCACTGGTCACCGAAGGGATTTTCGAATGTTCAAAATGGTCACAAAATCCGCGAAAATCAGCCAAAAAATCAACTTTTCGCGTGCGCGGCGCAAAGCGCCGCGGCCTTCTCGCGGAATGATGTGCCCGGCGGCAGCTTTGCTCGTTGAGGATTTTTCGAGTGTTTGTTTGACAGAGGCCACTGCGGTACATTACAGTGTTCTCAATTCAGGAACGTGTTCCATTGATGGCCAGATCATAGCCAGCCACAGTGGATAACAGCCATCTTCTCCGCGATGTGCTGGTGTTGAATGTACGAGCACAATGGAGTTCACCTCGGGGTTGAGCACCTAAGGGCTTTGACAACGACTGAAGGCGGCACGGGTATATCTTTCACATCGAAAGTGGTAATTGTCGGCAAGAGCTCCAAGAGATATTTGGTGGGATGCATCAAGGGGTCGGATCTCTGTGATTGGTTGGGGGCAACAAGAGCTCTTCCGGCCCATCTGAAATCTCGAAGATGTCGGGAAGAGCACCCATTGCGAAGGCAAGGCGAGGAGGTGGAGGAAAAAATTGTAATTATGTCATCAATATGTCATTCAGACTGCATCTCATTTGATCTGACCCCTTCAGGCTAGGGCAATGTTTTATGCTGTATTCTATGCTCTACATCCTCATACAGTGCTGAAAGAGCTATCTGCAGTGTATAAGAACCCTTTCTACTCATTTCCACCCAATTTTCGAATTTTTTTCTGTGTCACAGCTACTCCAGCCCATTTTCGAAATCTCAAGTTCGAATTGGCGGGTCACAGGTCACAGCTGAGTAGAATTGATCGAAACTGTACAGTACGTTTCAGCCGTAATTCAAATTCTTCCACTAAGGACTAAAACCCGAGCCGACTTCTGATTCAACTTCTGCTTCTTAAAACACTATCTCAACGTGTTGATTAGCTATTTGTGGACCTTGAGGGTCACAGTGGCACCAGATTTCTTTTGTGCTCGAATTGCACAAATTTTAACAATCTCGAATCTAGGAGCCCCGTAAGTCACCCGTTCTAGTCGGGTTGGCTCATGGAGCCGGTGTCTAGATCTTTGTTTTCCATGGCCTGTTCAGTTTGAGTTTCTCATCTCTTCATTCCAGTGCATCATTTTCAGGCCATCTTCAATTTTTCTTACAGGGAGATTTAGGTTCAATTTCGCGCAACGAGTTTCAAACTGGATGCAGTAGTGAAATATTAAATAAAATCTGTTCGAGACCATTGTCGAAGTCAGCATTCAATCTTCTGTAGGTTTTGCAGCGAATGGATACATACTTAAGCGGAAGTCACCCGTTTAACTCGGGTTTGGATCATTAGGACTGTTTCTACATACCTTTTTCCGTCTCCCGTTCAGTTTTGGTTGTTAATCCCAATCAATCATTTATTCCCTCGCACCATTATCCACGTCAGGTTCAATTCCTTAAGCGACGTTCGTGTGCCATTCCGCGTCGTGCAACGGGCTTCAAACCCGGTGGCGGAATATCATATCCCAGTCTGTTCAAGAACATTGCTGAAGTGAATTCATTCTGAACCAGATTGAACTCGATGTTCACTTTCATCCGAAGTCTGCAAGACGCTGCTGTCGATGTGCACAAGATAGAAATACAGGCCCGGTGGTGAAGTGCCTCACATCCGCTATGCATCATCAGCGAAGCTCGGATGCCGCGAAGTTACTCGTTCGAGTCGCGTTTGGATCATAATGTATCGTCTTTCCCTCCTTTTTTTGTTGCTTCTTTTCGCGCTCCTGTTCAGTTCTCTATGCACCGTCCAACTGTGACTATTCACGGTGAAATTCATCACATCTGCTTTGGATATTATCCATCTGCCATAGATGTTATGCCGAAATATTACCAGTTCAAATCGGGTCCGGGTCCGTGAGTCGCAAGTAGCCGCGAACTGCAGTAAACCCTCAATTATTTTTTACACCTCATTTCAAAGCAACTATGCACTCGTTGATTTTAGCCAGCTTAGAGTAAAGTCTGTGCCATGTTCCTCAAGTATCAATCCTGCGCCTCACCTCCGAGGCTAATATTGGACCTCAGTATCATCTCAGGGAGGCTCCTCCTACAGATCTCTGTTAGCTTGAAAGTGCGACCCAATGGTGAAATGAATCTCAGGGAGGCTCCTCCTACAGATCTCTGTTAGCTTGAAAGTGCGACCCAATGGTGAAATGAATCACATCCGCTTTGATTGTAAGGACGATCATGCCGATTTCTGGCGGAAGTCACCCGTTCGACTCGGGTTTGGGTCATAAGTACGCCTCAACTTTTTTTGCTCTTTCTGTCCAAAGCCAATCCTGCATTCGTTTTTCAAGTCATGATCCATTCCGCGCCAGGAGCTGCAAACTCTGTGCACACTGCAGTGGGGTGATATTATATCCGTGCGAGAATAATGACGAGGTGAATAGCTAACCTTCTGGGAATTGGAAAATGCAGACCCTGTGGTAAGATCACATCCGCTTTGCATATTTAGCGCGACAAAACGTTCAGCAGAAGGTGGTCCCAAACCAAACACCAAACCTTCATTTTCTAAATCCACGAGACTAGTACTGGTATCGATGTGTGGGGTGAACAAATACAGACCCGGTGGTGAAGTCCCTTACATGTACATCCACTTTGAATCATCAGCAAAACTTTGTATGCCGCAGAAGCTGCCCGTTCGAGTCGGGTCCGGGTGCTTGGATTGTTGGAGGCAGATTTTGCATTTTGATTCCTCACTTGGATTTATACTCACTCACTCAGCGGTGAGCTCTTCTTGAATTCCTTGAGAAACCTGACTTTAAAACAAGCAACCATGCAGAGTGTAATTCTCGACAGGAACCTCCTGCGACTGAATTGTTTGAGAAATAAACCCTCCGGAAGCATCCTGGTCCCTGGATGAAGAGTTGAATGGGACTGCTCACAGAGCCCCCGGTGGTGAAATTCATCACGTCAGCTTTGAATGCATAGTTGTCTGCATTTTTTTATGCATACTGTTCTCGTGGAACATTCCACACCTTCATCGCAATATTTGCCGTGATCGTAGACTCCATCCATCCCGGACCCAGATGCAATGTGGCACTTCCCGTTCTTCGTCGAGAAAACAAGAAAACAAGATGCACGCACCGTCCTATCGATCACCCAAATTGTTCTGTCTGTGGCTCAACATCGTGATCATATATCTCTATGCCTCCAACCCCTCCTCCGCGGTTTACTTACAGAACCCAGTTGTTTCAATTCAATTCCCGCCGCCACCTCCCCGTTTCAATACGTCCTCAGACCAGTCAGCATACTTCGTGCGGTTAAACTCTACTGCGCCATGGACCTGACCACTGCGCTCATTTTTGTGCGGACCTGTTGTCCGTACACAAAAAAATCAGTACTGGCAGACGCGTTTGTTCCGGTGGCCGCACGTGGGGGCGTGTTTTGATCCGCAACTCCGAGTGATGACATCACACCGCTCTTTCTTTCTGTTCCACGCAAGTTCCACGACCATGTCTCCTCTCTTCGCTTTCTCCTCGCCAAGCGACAGCGCGTGCATCCTCAACGACGGGCTGAAATCAAAGGATTGGACTCATCGTCCCATTCTCGTCCTGGAACTTGAACGTCCTCCGTGTCTCGCTACAGACTTTTCCATCGCATCAACTATTGCTGGGCAGTGGGCACTGGCGACGATGAACACCTTGTGGCCTACCCGTATCTCGTCCAGATCTCCTACAAGCTCCTCTTCTCTGGCTCATCGAAACCCAGACTTCCAACGTGCTCCCTGTAAGCTGCAATTTTTCGACCGCTCCCGTCCATTCAACACTGCATCTCAAGATCTCTGTGCCCATTGGGTTTTCTCCTTCCTCATGCTGATGTTCCAACGCATTTGCCTCCCGCCACTCCGCTCGCTCGCCGAACCTCCGTCATCAATGCATCAATCTCCGTACTCACGAATCCCTCTCCGTCAGTGTTGGAACTTAAGGGGTTATTAAGGGTGGATTTTCTTGTTAAGACCTCAGGTCTTAAAATGCCCTTAATATTAACGCCTTATTAAGATCTTAAGTTAATAGACAGCCGAAAAAAGATGTTTTTTTTCTGGTCGCTCCGGGTCGCTCGCTACTCCAGAAAAAAATCATCCAAACCGTGCCCAAACCCTCAAGTTTTGTCGCAGAGTCCAATTCTATAATGTTCAACAAAACAGCTACCATTTGGAACCATGTTACGACATCCCAGTCAGTAAAAATGCAGCGTCAGGTTGAAAAGCTGCCCAATAGTGCCAGTCATCTATGTCGGGAAGGCAGCAGACAGAATCGAGATCTTTCTACTTTTTGAAATCCAAAGTTGGTCCAATGCATAGAGAACATGGAGGAAATAATGCTATCATTAAGGTGTAATTACACCGCCAAAGTGCCCACACGCCGCTGCCACCTGGAGGGATCAGGTGGTGGCCAGTCTTTGCGGAACTTGTTTCCAGGTTTCCACCAGCTGGTTTCCAGCAGATTCAACAGCTGGATATAAACATTTCAGATAGGGAGTAGAATTTCGCGACCACTGAAGCTGAAAATACATGAAAACAAAAATCAAGTTCCCCCCAGCGGAAGTTGCTGAACCATCTCTGCTCAGGGTAACATGTTGGGGTTACATTTGGATGAAGAATGAAGAAGACTGCAACAGTACGACCCACGAGAAGGCTCATTTCGTGCCATGTTTAGATACCGTCTGCTAGTTCAAGTTCGATGTACGATGCAGACTAGATTTGGACCTTGGGGCACTTGTCAGATCATAGATGATCCAACTGACGGCGATGTTCTGCTTTCCGACCATCAAAGAGCGCTCTGGAGGCTGGCTCGGGTCAGGTAATTACTAAATACCGTCAACCAAGGGGATCCCGATTTGCGAAATCCGTACCATACCTCGAATTTTTATTTTCGCGGGTTTCGGTGGACCCGTCCCGTCGTTAATGACGTCATACTGCCCATTTAGGACGTTGTTCCGAAGTTTCCCACGGCCTCGAGAAGAAAAAATGACCAAGTTGAGTCCTCAAGTATGTTTTCACTGCTTCTATCCATTGTATAAACTGATCTCAGGCTCCACAAACACGCCTGTTTATTTTCGAGAGCCTTTTCATGCTACCAGGATTTGACATCTTATTACTCATGTTGATTACGGTGCACCGGCAAACCTCTCGGCACCCGAATTAGGAAATAATGTTTTTTTCTCTAGCTCAACAAGCAGGAATTCTGAGGCCTTTGGAGCTCAATCTCCTGTCGAAAGGTGACTAATTGTTCCAGAATCCGAGGTCTCTTAGTTTCTCTTGAATTGACACCCCCTTGCCGTCAACGAGGGTTTCTCTAAAGCTACAGAATCTGTTACAAGAAACGTTGCCATTCAATTTTGATCCAATGGCCATCTCGGCGAGTCGGCGGGTCCGTGCACAATGCTTGTTCTTGCTCAGTGGTGCAATCACGTGCATGTTGCTATTCTCTTTCCTCTTCCGCCATCCATCCCTTCTCTTCCTCCTCCTGCGACATTGTGGTAGTCCCTCCAACCGCTCTCAAGGGTCGCAACGCAAATCTCGCACACGGTTACTCTGGTAAACAAGGTCATCTCTGTTGCCTACATCGAAATTGCACCCCCCGATACCTCAAATGCACAGTACCGACAATCTCAATGTCCTCCGAGTCAAGGATGACTTACTTATGTCGTTCCAAGACCAGTTCTCATGTCATTGGATCTCAATAATTTCTTCAACACTCCTAAAAACGCTGCTGGAATTGCTTCCCATTAATACCACAAACCGTGCGTGTTTGACCGATCAGTGTTCGACAGGGTTCTGATTTTCACATGAGGGTGTCCTTCTCATCGCTCCTTCTACGCTCACGCTCTATCGTCTGTGGTCTCCGTTTCATGTCGCAAGGTGCAACCAGCCAAATCATCGCAACGGCATCATGATGATAATCCTGTCTTCAAGGGTTACAGTACGAATCAGGCCCGGTGGAGAACGTATTCTAATCTCCAACGCTTAAACTCGCAACGTCGCTCTCAAGATGTCTCCAATCTGCCAAACAATTTCTCTGAATCTGGACGCAATGCCCCATGCGATTGTACGTACAACCTCAACATGCTCCTAGGGAAGACTGGCTTTTACCTTCGTCATTCACCAATCAGTGTACATTCGTCCAGCTCGCAACTGCAGCCTTGACTCGTCTCAATCAAGAAACGTTGCCTGAATCATTTCGCATGCCAACTTTTCCATCAGGGTTCTTTTTTTCCCAGACGACATTGTCAAGTGTCCACGTTGTCATCTCTCTTTCTCCTACAATGGTCTATCAGTCATGGCGTCCGTCGCAAAACTGATTCAAGATGGTCGGGTCTTCTAGCATCTCTCTCAAGACCTCGAACTTCAACGCTTGCAAATATGGATCAAGTACATCCCCTCGGCTGCATCCGCAACACCAATCTGAATGTGTGGCTCAACTGCAATACGGATCAAGTTGTCGTCCGATTCTTGGGCAACTCTCGTCTAATAGCAACGTCTAACAACGAATGGTGCTTTCTCTCTGCAAGTCTTTCATTCCTCTGCATTCCGGTCAAGGAATCAACCTCACAACTCCTCTCGTCTAACGCTTCTTCCGGTTCCTTCTTGCCCCCTCCCCTATCCTTATTGCGCATGATGTTTTCCCTCCTGCCCGGGCCGCACCGTAATATATATGTGTGTACCTTGATAGTGTTGAATAATTTGGTTTGAAATTTTTGTGCTCTAGTGAATTTTGGGGAATACAATGTATATTACATGGCTGGTCAGTGACGATATGGACGTGTCCCAGTTTCTTCTTCCAGCTGGTAGCCAGCCGTCGAGCTGGCTCCATGCTGGACCCATTGCGGAATAGGGTGGAATCCAGCTTTCTGGATGCTGGTTACCACCTTGTCCCGACATGTAGCTGACTTCTCGTATCCAGCTGGGGGCCACGTGTCCGACCGTTGGCGGTGCACCGCCAAAGTGCCCACACGCCGCTGCCACCTGGAGGGATCAGGTGGTGGCCAGTCTTTGCGGAACTTGTTTCCAGGTTTCCACCAGCTGGTTTCCAGCAGATTCAACAGCTGGATATAAACATTTCAGATAGGGAGTAGAATTTCGCGACCACTGAAGCTGAAAATACATGAAAACAAAAATCAAGTTCCCCCCAGCGGAAGTTGCTGAACCATCTCTGCTCAGGGTAACATGTTGGGGTTACATTTGGATGAAGAATGAAGAAGACTGCAACAGTACGACCCACGAGAAGGCTCATTTCGTGCCATGTTTAGATACCGTCTGCTAGTTCAAGTTCGATGTACGATGCAGACTAGATTTGGACCTTGGGGCACTTGTCAGATCATAGATGATCCAACTGACGGCGATGTTCTGCTTTCCGACCATCAAAGAGCGCTCTGGAGGCTGGCTCGGGTCAGGTAATTACTAAATACCGTCAACCAAGGGGATCCCGATTTGCGAAATCCGTACCATACCTCGAATTTTTATTTTCGCGGGTTTCGGTGGACCCGTCCCGTCGTTAATGACGTCATACTGCCCATTTAGGACGTTGATCCGAAGTTTCCCACGGCCTCGAGAAGAAAAAATGACCAAGTTGAGTCCTCAAGTATGTTTTCACTGCTTCTATCCATTGTATAAACTGATCTCAGGCTCCACAAACACGCCTGTTTATTTTCGAGAGCCTTTTCATGCTACCAGGATTTGACATCTTATTACTCATGTTGATTACGGTGCACCGGCAAACCTCTCGGCACCCGAATTAGGAAATAATGTTTTTTTCTCTAGCTCAACAAGCAGGAATTCTGAGGCCTTTGGAGCTCAATCTCCTGTCGAAAGGTGACTAATTGTTCCAGAATCCGAGGTCTCTTAGTTTCTCTTGAATTGACACCCCCTTGCCGTCAACGAGGGTTTCTCTAAAGCTACAGAATCTGTTACAAGAAACGTTGCCATTCAATTTTGATCCAATGGCCATCTCGGCGAGTCGGCGGGTCCGTGCACAATGCTTGTTCTTGCTCAGTGGTGCAATCACGTGCATGTTGCTATTCTCTTTCCTCTTCCGCCATCCATCCCTTCTCTTCCTCCTCCTGCGACATTGTGGTAGTCCCTCCAACCGCTCTCAAGGGTCGCAACGCAAATCTCGCACACGGTTACTCTGGTAAACAAGGTCATCTCTGTTGCCTACATCGAAATTGCACCCCCCGATACCTCAAATGCACAGTACCGACAATCTCAATGTCCTCCGAGTCAAGGATGACTTACTTATGTCGTTCCAAGACCAGTTCTCATGTCATTGGATCTCAATAATTTCTTCAACACTCCTAAAAACGCTGCTGGAATTGCTTCCCATTAATACCACAAACCGTGCGTGTTTGACCGATCAGTGTTCGACAGGGTTCTGATTTTCACATGAGGGTGTCCTTCTCATCGCTCCTTCTACGCTCACGCTCTATCGTCTGTGGTCTCCGTTTCATGTCGCAAGGTGCAACCAGCCAAATCATCGCAACGGCATCATGATGATAATCCTGTCTTCAAGGGTTACAGTACGAATCAGGCCCGGTGGAGAACGTATTCTAATCTCCAACGCTTAAACTCGCAACGTCGCTCTCAAGATGTCTCCAATCTGCCAAACAATTTCTCTGAATCTGGACGCAATGCCCCATGCGATTGTACGTACAACCTCAACATGCTCCTAGGGAAGACTGGCTTTTACCTTCGTCATTCACCAATCAGTGTACATTCGTCCAGCTCGCAACTGCAGCCTTGACTCGTCTCAATCAAGAAACGTTGCCTGAATCATTTCGCATGCCAACTTTTCCATCAGGGTTCTTTTTTTCCCAGACGACATTGTCAAGTGTCCACGTTGTCATCTCTCTTTCTCCTACAATGGTCTATCAGTCATGGCGTCCGTCGCAAAACTGATTCAAGATGGTCGGGTCTTCTAGCATCTCTCTCAAGACCTCGAACTTCAACGCTTGCAAATATGGATCAAGTACATCCCCTCGGCTGCATCCGCAACACCAATCTGAATGTGTGGCTCAACTGCAATACGGATCAAGTTGTCGTCCGATTCTTGGGCAACTCTCGTCTAATAGCAACGTCTAACAACGAATGGTGCTTTCTCTCTGCAAGTCTTTCATTCCTCTGCATTCCGGTCAAGGAATCAACCTCACAACTCCTCTCGTCTAACGCTTCTTCCGGTTCCTTCTTGCCCCCTCCCCTATCCTTATTGCGCATGATGTTTTCCCTCCTGCCCGGGCCGCACCGTAATATATATGTGTGTACCTTGATAGTGTTGAATAATTTGGTTTGAAATTTTTGTGCTCTAGTGAATTTTGGGGAATACAATGTATATTACATGGCTGGTCAGTGACGATATGGACGTGTCCCAGTTTCTTCTTCCAGCTGGTAGCCAGCCGTCGAGCTGGCTCCATGCTGGACCCATTGCGGAATAGGGTGGAATCCAGCTTTCTGGATGCTGGTTACCACCTTGTCCCGACATGTAGCTGACTTCTCGTATCCAGCTGGGGGCCACGTGTCCGACCGTTGGCGGTGTAAGCCTTAAGTGCCGCCAGGATCCATGTTAAGGGCTAATATTAAGGGCATCTTAACCCTTAACTTAACTTAAGGGCTAACCCTTAGTTCCAACACTGCTCTCCGTTGGGAAGACAACGATGACGACACCTACAGCACCGTACACCCCCCACCCGGCCCCACCGCTCTTGCTGTTTCATCCTGTGCATGCGCATCCGTGTCCCTGCCCGGACTCCCTATCCGCCAGGCTGATTTTGCTCGTTGCTCGCTCCCTACCATTCCACCGCTTCAAGCTTGTTTTTTTCTCTCTTCGACGCCGCCAGCGCTCCATTAGCACACCTGCGCCCTGCGCATCCACGTGAAGCCGTGTACGTATCGTGCCTCCGAGTCCTGCACACACACGATGAGGCCGATACCTGAAATCCCAGTGTGTCCGATTCCAGTTGCCAGGGCCCGAAACGGGTGGTTGTGATAAGTTCCGCTCGCTCATTTTCATTTTAATTGCAGCGCAATACCGAATGCGGATGGATGTTCGATTCATGAGCAGGAAAAGATGAATGGCATGGTCCAGGTGGGTTTCATATCAATCAATACCGCCTGTTGAACGTCGAGCCTCGGCTGAGTATGCTATGTATATTCTCTCAAAATTGATTATCTTCCCACTCGTCCATACCATCACATCCAAACGTTTCCCCGATCCTATCGCCGCTCACGCCCGATGTTGCAGTTGCACGCCTACTTCTTCACTGACATCCCCTCTTCAGAGTCTTCACTCCTCTTCGTGTTTTGCCCTCCGACTCTTGATTGCCCTCTCGATTATCCTGCCCACACCGATTGATTACTTTGTCTGGTCTCTTCTTTGTTTCCGAATCTGATGCAAGATCCTCGCTGAACTGAAGCACGCGTACGCTCTGCTCTGCTCTGGGTACTCAATTCCCTCTGTCTCTGTCGCCTCTGGTTTCTTTGCTTGCTCAATGCTTACCTATGCATCTCGACGCCGGCAGAGCATTTTTCCGGCGCTGCGCTGATTCACGCTGCGGCTCCTGGGTCCTACTCAGACTTCGATTAGCCCATGGAAGGATCTCCGAAGCGGATTTGCTTGACGCAGCGCCGTCTGTATACTGCAACTTCTACTTGAATCCTGATTTCTTTCATTCACAGGCTTGTTCTGTGTTCATTTTTGCCACGGGGATTGCTGAAGGTTGGTTGAAGGAGGACCGAGGTAGGAAATTTACTTATACTAGAAGGGTCGGTGGTGACCGCACGGACGGTATGTGAACTGCTTGCTGTTAGTGGTTCAACTGTACCAATCGCTCGTTCAAGTCGGGACCGGCCCATGTCATGAAAGACTCGTTCTTTTGTTTTTTTGTTGTGGTTCTCACGTCACCTCTAATACCTGACCTCAGTATCTTTTCAGAGGCGGGCGCGGCATCGAGACGAGACCTCCTACAGACGTATGTTGCTTCGCAAAGCAGACCCGATGGTGAAAGGCATCACGTCCGGTCTGAATTTCAGTGTTGATTACATGGTTGAGCAAAACTCTGGCAGAAGTCACCCGTTCAACACGTCATGGGATCGGTATCAAAATGATTTTTTTTTCTTTCCGTCGTTTTCGATCCCGGATCCCATTGCATTAACACAATTTACCCTCTCTGGTTCGGTTCCTTGCATCCAGATTGATGTGCGATTCCGCCGAACGAATCTGAGACCGGGCAGCGGCTTACAAGCCATGTTCGACAGTACTAAGGATTATCTCACCGTTCCGATTCGCCAGAGGTACGTCTTTCCGTCCAACTACAAACCAAAACCGAGAAATCCCGAGAGCTTTTGAATGAAACGGGATGTTGACTCGAAGGAAGGGTGGTTCGAACGGGAGATGGACTCGGGCGGATTCGAACCGTCACTAGGGACGTTTAGCATGCAGTGAGTGAACTTGCTTTTTTGGATATATACATTCACATTCAAGCTCAATCAAGATCTCCAACCACCCTGAATTCATCCTTGGGGTGAAACGGCCGACAGAAAGCGAGCCTGACGATTGCTGGACGAAAGGTGAAACGCGTCTGATTGGATTTCGAAGATGCCGGATTGATCCGAACACTCCTTTCTTTCTAACCACCACCACCAATTCCATGCACTCACCACGAACCTCGTCCGCCGAGTCTGTAGGCCCGTGGCACGGAATATGGCCACCGAGCTTCATGGACTGCGGATGGTCTCCCTCTCTTGGCCCTCTCGCGAATAGTATGGAATGCTTGCAGCTCTGCGCACCTTGAAACACTGGCTCGGCTGGCCCGTCCAGGCATAAATCCAAGCCATTTTTAAGCAGGAACCTTGGAGCCACCCTAATGATTCACCCAGAATCTCGTATTCCCAACTCTTTTCTGGATTGTCTGGTGATCCCCATACACTTTCAAACGCAGCCACGGCTTCCTGACAATCAATACCCTACCAATCCTGCTGCTGAGTGGTTACTCATCATCCACTTGATTGTGTTCTGTGACCCCCAACCGTTGCACGGTCGGACGAGTCCGCAGCGGACACCTCCATCAAATCCATACTCGATCTTTCCTCCCTCATGTTATCTGTGTCGTTTCCGAATTCTCAAACATCTTTCGGGTACAACTCCGCTCGCAGAACCCATATTCCACAATGAATAGATGATCCACCGCTGTTGGCCCTTTCCCCCCGAGTCGCCTCGATATTCTGCTCCCCCCTTATGCAGTTCAAAGCATCAACATACCGGCGGACATCCGACTTCGTATTTCAAATTCTCGTTTCGACTTTCTGGACGGAGCCCGGATGGCAATGATATCCGACCCCCCGTGAGACCATCAGCCTGGGAGAATCGTATCTCGTCCGGCTACTAGGACGCGATCCGCCTATTCTGTGGCTCCGAGTTGTTCGAACATGGCGGGATCAAAACTGTGCAGTCCCAACTGGTCTGGAGACCCATTCCGCGTTAGGTGCACGTTGACGACGTGACCTTCCGAATCTCGCCTCTTACGCACATGTCGAATCTGTGAATTTCTCTCGCATCCGCTGGATAATGCTTCTCGTTCTCACCAATACACACCAACGTCTACTTAACCTGCAAGACCAAAGTTTTAGAACTGGGGCTTTCACAAGTCACAAAGCGTAGTGGAGCACATCAGTGTTGACCGTTTGAGGTCTAACCGATCAATATCTCAAAACTCCGTTCCCGGACCGCGAACGTTCCGCGCTGGTCGTTTCTGCATATCTTCACGTGGATGTATCGAAGCTTCTGTCAATGCCCCGAGCTTGAATAATCTATAAATCCCCCCTCTGTACTCGAGTTTCTGGCTAGCCTCACCAGTTCGCTCGTCGTCTAAGTTGCTTCCAGTCATACACCATCTTGCATTCTTGTGTTTCACCATTCGTTCCCGAAGCCAATCTTATTCATCCTCGACAACCTCCGATCAACATAGCCAACATCTGGTTCTTCCTCCTGCTGCCTCCACACAGATCAAGACACTACACGATCATTCTATCGGATTTGCCTGTGCAGCCACCAGTCGACTGGAACAATGTCGCGATCCATCTTTCCATCGGCGGAGACATAGTGCTGCACGTCCTAGAGGGAGGCAAAATTCGATTAGGCAGCTTTCCATGCTGGTCGAGTTCGACATAACATCGCCGTCGCGCATGTGATGCGATCGTTTTTCGTATCTTCGTCTACGGACTGCACCCTTCCTTTCACTGGATGTCGCCGACCGATGTGGCCGACATAACTATGACCTCTATGTTTGCCACTCGCGAATCCTTTTGAGTCCCGCACAACGTCATAGGAACAATGGACGAGTGAATTGATGGCAACATTGGTGTTTGACTTCTGAGTGGCAATTTTCGTCGGTATATTCAGGGTCTACACGTGCGGTTATCCCGCGTCCCAGGCTTACCCCAAACAAAATACTCTGTATCCCTTCCCGCAGGTTTTCATGTGTGCTTTGCGGCATGAATTGATCACAAACGCCCTGGCTAATGGTGCCGCTTGCCTCCGTGGCCAGTTTTGATGCACCAGACTGTCCCAATGCAGTAATAGTGGCCAAATTTTGAGACAATGGTACCTTGTCGCAACACGTGCTTCAGGACAAATGTATATATAGGATGGCTCATCTGTGCCACTGCTTTCTACATCCCCTTCTCATCCTCCCTCACAAAGGTAAGTTATCTGACTGTGACATGTCTCTGTTTCTGAGATCATCACCCCACGTAGAGAACCACCAAGCAACCCCAACCCTTGCTCTGTTGAACGCCGATTGCGAGAACCCGCTACATAAAACCGCGCGCCGAAGAACCAGAGGATCGCGTACCTTTCCTACCAACGGCTGTCCATCTCAAGATGCATCCGGCCTTTCACTTCGAACGTATGGCTCTTCTCCCTCCATGGGCTCAGGTGTGTATTACCGCTATCATCGATGAAGACTTCCTGATTGTTTGCAGGGATATGCAATCCGTGCTGCTGCAGGGTCCCTGGCCGACATGGATCTCGTTGTAGCTGACATATTGCGCGAGCCCGGATATGTTGCGGGCTTCCTTCCCGTCGTTTTCCTCAGGCTAGATCCGGCCCTCATTCCAGACTCCGCATCCCTGGATATGACCGAGCCGCATCCAAATGTTACACTCCGGCTTTCAATTGCATTTTCTGCCCTGCGTTCTCTGCCTTTACTGGAACTTGGGGTATCCCCTGAAGTCCTGAAAGAAGTGTGGCCTCGAGCCTGGAACTGGATAATCATTCTGGAACAATACCCATTTCTCCTCAAACCCTGCATCTCTGTCGAGGATGTTCGCCATCAAATCATGTTGTGCCTACCCCACGTGTTTCTTGAACGGGAGGTTATGCATCTTATGCACCACAAGCCTGGTGTTCATGGTTTTTTTGCCAGGACATGGGAAAGCATCAGACCAGGCCAACAGATGGAGGAAATGCCGTTTGTATCGACAGCGGTGTCGACTTTCATGTATACGTCTGAATGGACTTCTTCGCAGCTCGAGGAGTTCATCGAGGGAACTGGTATGAGCTTGACTGCTCTAGCGGCCCTCATCGTCAGACACATCAATTCAAGCCGCAGAAAGCTACATTTTTCCGAACGGCGTATGTTGAGGATGCTGAACATGGCATGCCTCCATGGAATCCTCCAACTTGTGCGGTCGGCGGGCAATGGAACTTTGTCCCTCCAACAGCCACTCCTCTCCGCCGGAATTACTAAGGCCATCACAAAGGCCACTCTTGCCATTGCTCAGGCATTAGCATCACTCGACACGAACGACATCCATCCGCCCGAAAGGGTGGATCGTCTGCTCGGCGCCTGCCTCTCTGCATTGAACTGGGCCATTATGATCCCACCTGGCTATGCATATCTTCCCGAAGCGATTCAGGCCGGATTGCTTCCGGCTATCATTGCACTGAGTCAACTCACCAAATGCCAGCGTGTGGCATGCATACTCCAGAAATTATTGGGTGTCATCCTCCCTGGCGCTCTAGTATATCGTCGTGTGGTTTCCGCGTTTGCCAGCGTCAACACTCCCACGATATGTCCCTCTGCCGATGCACCATTCTTCAACTCAATGTTGTATCCCCATTGGCTGGCGTTTGTAGCGCTCCTGAAGCAGCGCATCGAGCTATTGGAATATTTCAAGTCTTCTGCATATACACCCACGAGTCAATGTACTAACGCCGAGGTATTTGATTTGTTCGTCCGACTGTGTGTGTCCCGCTAATTGATATTTTAGTGCTGCCTTGTCAGGCCCACCGTCGATCTTAAATGTTGCAGCGGCTGCAGGCTGCAGTATTATTGCTCTGTGACATGTCAGCTATCTGCCTGGAGATCCGGCCATCGTGCAGTCTGTGGAACGCTACCAACGGACCATCAGCGAGCTCGATCGGGTGGGCTGGACCATCGACTCACTCCGATCGGCTATTTCCTGAAACAACCCGAAGAGGCATTTCTTGCGTCTCATCGTGCATCGAGATCAACAATCACGCATTATGGAGATCCTGTTGAAGAAATTGGCGTGTGTACACCGTTTCCCTTCCATGGCATTCATGACGATCCTCGATTATTCGAACGGCCCGTGTACCATCCGGGTGGATCTATGCTCAACCGTTGACCACTATTATTGCCCAAAGAGAGACAGAGAGTGGAAGGGCCTCGCATCTGGGATTTTCACCGTTATCATAGACGGCGGCGGCGGGTTGCAGAGTGACGACACACCAGACTTTTTCAACCGCGTGCAGCAGCGGACTCGGTATCGGACTCTGGTCGCGGGATCGGCGGTGGCGGATGGCCTGGAACAAATTGCGAACGCTCTTCCCGTCGGTACAGATGTTTCGGCGCTGGAAGAACTGCACCCAGTTCTGTTTTCAGAGCTCAAAGCGTTAGTTGACCTAGAACTGGTAGGTGTGGATGGCCTCATTGTACCCATGGTTCCCGATTCGGATGTATGAAGAATTGTTTAACTTGGAGTACTGTACAGGGTTAGATGTACCATTCACTACCTTGGATCGCTGGATGGTGCCCCCTGGACTACTGTATTTTTTCATTCAGATCGACACGGGGTGTGACGCGTGACATACTCGGACCATTTCGACAATTCGATACCACCGAAATTTTTGCGTGACCACTGGAAAAAATTCGAAAATCTCAACGCGAATATTTGTTTTTTTTTTTGTGTTTTGGGAGATTTTGGCCTGCGTGACCCGAATTTTCGGTTCGATACAGGGCTGAGTGACGCGTGACATCGACCAAAATTCGATATCGATACGCTGGTGCGTGACGCGTGACTATCGACCTGAATGAAAAAATACAGTACATGAATGTTTGCTTTTTTCCCGATGTTGTTGCTCCGTAATCCATCGAAACTTGTCCAACCCAAAGCTGACTGTCACGCTGACCAAGCTACGCTACATACCGATGCAAGAGATGTCAACAGGTTGTGCCGCTGTGGTGTTTATTATCACCACACTTGTCCTATTATTTAAATCCAAAAAAGCCGACTCTGGGCGAGATCATGTCCCCCGGCGGAGTCGAACTGACTTCGCCAGAATGTACTGCCTCAACCTCAAGCAAATCATTCTCGGGTGAACTTCCGAGATGGAATTCTAGCGTGTACTCGTTTGCCGTGGGTTTGGTTGACTTTCGCAGATCAGACTCAATGTTTAAGTTGCCAAGTTGCTTTAAATTGAATTCGAGAAGCCAGAAGCAGTTATCTGCGAGTGCGGTGAATATTTGCCACAAGTGCTCTTTTGGCGGTTGAGGTGCGATCGGAACATGCCGGAGCCGGGCGTGGGCGTGGGACTCTGTGGGAACGGATCACGCCGGCCCGACTTCTTTGCTTTTGCCACTCACCCACCATTCACTCAAACGGCTACCGAAGCATTTGACGAACGAACGACATGATGCACACGCGCCCAAGCTGCCTACTGGGTACGCGGCTGTTGGTCACAATAGCGTAGGAGAGCGGCGGACGCGCAGATGAGGCTTTGACGAAGGTGTGAGTCGTTTTGCGCCTCTTCTCTGTTTTGTCTCCTGCAAATCTATCGTGCGCTATGCCTTTGTATTCTGCCGCCCCGGGCGCTTCTTCCGTCGACGCTGAGAGGTGCATCAACGCTCGGCACTTTGGCACTACCGCCAAACTCTGCTGCGCACCTGTTCTCTCGGTTCTTCCCTGAGTCCCTCGCAACCCTCTGGATCCCGTTTCAGATCAATCTACCTTACTCCCGCGGCTCTGGTTGAACACTGCTTTTTCTGCAGCACACCGGATCCCCAGCGTCGTATCTGCCTCCGATGCCCCCATTCCAACGCTTGGACTCAAAACACACCCTCGTTTCGCGGTCGTGTTCCCATTCAAACGCGTTCGTGTTTTGCACTCCGGATCTCGCTCCTCAATTTCGCTTATCGCTCCCCGATCCAAGTTAATTATTTGCCCGGTCTCCGATTCAACTCTTTCGAATCTATTCATCTCCCATCCTCCCAAGATCACCCGCAACCCCAACTCAAGCACGCGTCTTAAGTACACTCTCCAGTTACTTGAATTTCACCTTCTTCCATTCAGGTCTTTCTTGATTGCGGTGTGAATCTTCAACAGACGACCGTGATGGAGATATTTCAGTTTACTTCAAGGGCCGGTGGTGACTGCATGCATGGTATGTGGAATATTTACTGTTAGCGGTTTGACTTCAAGTCTCTCGTTCCTTAAAGTCGGGAGCGTACGTACGCTGAGACTAATACCTGAAGGCTGACGGACGTAGTGTACGATGCCCGGTACCCAATTCCGAGGTGCGTCCGCCGTCTGACCGCGCAAGTCTTTTCTGCTCATTATAATTTGCGAAGAGATGCGGATGGATGTGGATAGATGGATGTCATGTCTTGCAGAATTCGGCGGGGTTAACGGAAATTCTCTTTCCTGTACGCCTTCGCCTGCAACCCCAGCAGCCGAAAGAAAGCTCTGGTGAGTATGATCCTGCCGGTGTACATGTTAACTCTCAAAGTACGACCCATTCTCTTGAATCTCAGCTCACCCTCCCCACTCTTAGCTCCACCCAGCTCACCGGTCCCACGCACATCACGGTCACATTGAGTCCTGAATCCTATCCCAGCTCACCTCACGTCCGACGTCGCGCTTGGCGTCGCAATGGCTTTGAATCCCCCTTCATCCCCTCCTTTGCCTTCGCGTATTGTGTTTGTGCTCCCGATCTCGATATCGCTCGCCTCGCCGTCGGACTTAATATTAATTTATCCGTCTCCTCCCCAACTATATTCGTCTCCGCCGCGGCCTCAAGATATCATCCCCCAATTAAAGTCTCAGCCACACGTACGCTCGCCGATCCCTCTTCTTCGCCTGTCCACCCATTCTCAATTATATTTTCTATGCTACATCTGCTTTCCGAGTCGCGCCATCCAAGTATCAATCACAAGTGTCTGCCAGGGCCCTCCAACTCAACTATGTCTGCCTGCAGTCTTTCGCAGGATCCGCTTACAGACGTATAGTAATCAAAAGTACAGACCTAATGGTGAAATGCATCACGTCCGATTTGAATGTCAGGGCGTTACCAAAGATTCTGGTAGAAGTCACCCGTTCGACTCGCCTTTGGGTCATGCACCGATTGTTTCAAAATCTTTTTCTGTCGACTTCAGGTTCCGATACCAATCCCTGCAATGGTTTGCACTATTTTCCAGCTCATGTTCAATTCCGCGGAACGAGCTTCGAGCTTGAGAACCAAAACCTCTGATAAAGCCTAATCCTGCGCGTCCACGTCACCTCAGTATCTACTCGCGGGATCAAGATGAGACCTCCTACGCCTGCACGATGTGTATTCCAGATTGAAAATACAGCCCTGATCGTGAAATGTATCACGTCCGCTTTGAATACATACATAATCCCCTAGAATTCCGCCGGAAGTCACCCGTTTTTGTGTCATAGACGCCGGTGATTCGTTTTTGTGTTCCTTTCGGTCTCGAATCCCAATCATTCCTTCCACCATGTGCATGTACCATCACATGTTCACTCCGCTACTGGGGCTTCAAGTTCAATTCCGCGCAATAAGCTTTCAACTCAGTAGTTGAATATTAGATCTCATCCGCTCAAGGACATTGCCGAAGTGAGTCTAAACCTTCCCTGGACTGCCCTTCACCTTCATTTTCTTCTGCTATCAATGTATATGTTGGAGAAACACAGACCTAATGGTGAAATGAGTCCCGTCCGGTTCGTTTAGAAATACATGCAAAGAAATCATATACTCCAACCCATTCCAGTCGGGTGCGGGTCGTTTGTGGATGATGGTACCTCAGTTATTTTTTCTCCGGTCAATTCTTTTTCACATCGGTTGGATGTCGGCTCCACGTCCGCTTGCGCCCCCACGCACAAACTGGTGGACGCGTCCGAACTTCGATTGACCAGCACGTGGGCGTGTTTTTGATCCGTAAGTGAAATCAGCACTGAGTGATCTCATCACTGCTCTTTGCTTTCTACCTCGATGTCTCCTCGTCAAGCTGCAGCGCACCTCCCTGACTCCGTGAAGGAATCCAATGGCTGGCATTATCATCCTGCGCATGCTCTCTCCCGTATTCGACCTTGAAGTGCCTCTCATAACCCGTTCTCGCCATCTCACGATTCACTCGCAGGACATCTAGTAGCTGCCGGCTTCTTGTCGTCTGAACTCATGTTTCCCCTCCTGATCAGCTCTGCCATCCAATCCACAGCTCTCTCTGCGTACGGGGACTGAGTTGACATGGACATCAATTGTGCACTCAGCTTGCAACCGTACCTGCATCGATATCTCTTCCAGATACGCATCCCTGCCTGTGTCAGACTGGATTAGAGTCCCTGGGTTGTCTCGTCCTCGCAAAGCCACCAATCCATGTGCGTCACTACGTTCGATACCTGATATGTATTGCTCCGTTCGTGGAGGAACGAGCCGACACGCTCCACTCAGCACTCAGCACTGCGTCCCAGTATTATTCCTGCATCAAAACACCACGACGCCTCAGCGCAATCGCGCCTTTCCGCCCTTCCGAATCCCTTTCCTGACGTTTCTGGCTTGCTCCTCCGCCCGCCGAACTCACGTCATCTGCAGAGTCAATACCTTTACCCCATCCCATCTCCAGAGATAATCCACTCTCCACTGCGACACCGGGAACGACGATGCCATTCAGAAGCGCCACTACCTTGGGCAAGCTGCTTCTACACATTAGGACTGTACACCGTGCCACACCTCTTGTATTCCGCTTTGCTCCTTCTGGTATCCCCTCGGCGTTCATGCTCCTTCGCTCATTCGGTTTCGCACATATGCATGCCTGTCCCTATTCATGTCCGCACCCGCCCGCTTTGAGCCACTCTTGCTTTCGTCTACTCGGTTGCTCGCTCGCTTATTTATCTTCTGCGCTCCACCCGCACTCACTTGCACACCCGCACTCACTTGCACACCTGCGCCCCTGTGCCTCATGGTCCTGCACGCACACGATGCACAGCACGATCGCACGGAATGCCGGATTGCGAAGTGCGTCCGATTCATTTGGTTTTGCGATTCCTTTCTGCTCATTATCATTTCCGATTCAACACAGGGCGAATGGTTGTCGTACGCGTGCAGAATACGAGCAGAAAAAACTATATGGTGGGTACTTCTACTTCCACTTCCCCACGCGTGGTTTCTTTTCCTGGATCCTAGCTCGCCTCACTCCCGTGGCGGACGCTGCTCCCTTCTCTCGTTAATATCCGACGGCTTCACGTTTCCGTTTCGCGTTCGTGTTCCCATTTACATAAATGTGTTCGCGTTTTGCGCTCTCCATTTCGCTCGTCGATTAACACTCCCCGATTCAAGTTGATTATTTGTCCTGGTCTCCGATTCAATCGTCCAACTCGTTCCAACTTATACGTGTCCGATGCAATCAAGATTCTCCCCCAACCTCAACTCACGCTCAACTGCAAGTACACGTAATGAGTACAGTCCCGAGTTACTTCAATTTCAACTTCTTCTATTCACGCCATCAATTTTTTGCAGTACGGATTTTTGAAGGAGAACACAGATATTGACTTCTACTTGCAGGGCCGATCGCTCTCAAGGATTCATTTGACTCATGACTATTTACTCGTCGATTCCAGCCATATCGTCTCAAGTCATTCGCAGTGACTCGGAGAAGACAATCGCTGACAGACAGACGTACCTTGGATTGAAAGTGCCGACCCAATGGTGAAGTATATCACATTCGCCTCGAATATAAGAGCTGGCGCGAATGCTGGCGAGGAGTCACCTGTTCCACTCGGGTCTGGGTCATAGAATGACCATCAACTTTTTTCTTTCTTTCTTTCGGTTTCCATGAATTCATTTTTTTTTAAGTCGTGCCAATTCCGCGCAAGGAGCTACAGACTCTGCGCAGTAGGGGGATATTATATCCGTGCGAAAATATTGACGAAGTGAGTAGCTAACCTTCGCGAGATTGGAAATGCAGACCCTGTGGTAAGATCACATCCGCTTTGCATATTTGTTTGCGCCGAAACGTTCAGCGGAAATGCATCGTGTCCATGTCAAGTATAACCGCGGTCCGATACTTATCAAAATTCCTGTAGAAGTCGCCCGTTGAACAGCGCAACTCGGGTCCGGGCGATCCTTCCTTTCTGCTCGTGCGCCGGAAGCATCCACATGGATAAGAAGTTCAGTGGGACGATGTATACTGACCCGGTGGTGAAATGAATTACGTCCGCCTTCCCGCTGCCGCCTCCAAGGCTGCCTCGCCGTTTCAGTTCACAAGCGGAACACCATCGGAGAATAATAGTGCGTTTTGCTGCGAGACCTCCCTCCGCCTGGACATAACAACGGTGCTAATTTTTGTGCGAACCTGCGGGGGGAAAAACAACTATTGGCAGACGCGTTCAATGAATCAATGACCAGCACGTGGGCGTGTTCTTGATCCGCAAATCGACGGTGACGAGTGCCAATGCCGTCACCGTTCTTTCCTTCCTTCTACGTCAATGTCTCTTTTTCTCCAGTCTCCTCGCCGCCCCATTCTCGCTCTATGCTGAAACGCCCGCCCCGTCTCACGTCTAGCCATAAGTAGCTTCGCGCTTCGCTATTGCTTGAACTCATGAGCCGGCTTCCAGCCGGCTCTATCATGATCCTTCTGGGGACCGCATCAACGTCCATTCCCCGTACCTCGACGCCGTCGGGCACCACCGACGACGTGCACTTGGCCCATCCGTACATCTCGTCCAGATCTCATGCATCGTTGTCTCGTCATCATCACAACCCACCCAGTATCCCAATACACAATGCACGTGCGTACATAGCTGCATCGATGCCTATGTATTGCTCGCTCGCATATGCCGCAGTTCGTTGAGGATGGATCCGGCAGCTGGTGCGTCATTCCGGGAAACATATATTGATATTGACGCGCTGACCGACATAGATGGCATAGGAAGTTTGGCTTTCGGGTCTTCGACCCGCGCTCCAGACCGGCCACCACGACGCCGGCGTCGACCCCCATTGCACCACCTCGTAACTGCTGGAACCACCTACATCTGAAGACTGCAACCGTGCATATTTCCGACGCTCTTGGTTTTCCGCCTTTCACCTTTAACGAATGCTGCTTTTCCTATCTGTTTCCGGGCTCCGCACCCGCGCTTTCGTTTCTGCTCACCTTCTCACTGACTCACTCAAAGTTTGCCTGCTCCTTCAACTTATTTGTCTTCTCCCCCGCTCTCCGCCGTTGCTCCTCGCAGTGCCTCGGCGACACACCTCCGCTTGCGCCGTCCCCTGCGCTGCCGCTACAAATGCAAACAAAAATATACTTGCCGGGGTTGAACGTTGAAGCTCGAATCTCGACCGAGTACGTCACCTCAAGCTCTCCCCTCTCACTTCTAGCTGGCACGCTGCTCGCCCCTCTCGGCTCACCCGCCGCCCACACTGTATCCTGTTTTCTACTCGGCTCACTCACGCTGACCCTCACGCCCGACGGTGAGGCTGCTCTCCTTCCCAATATCCTTCACGCATTCGCGTTTCCTCTTTCATAATTCATTTCCCTCCTCACATCGCATCCGTGTTTCCACTTTCACAATTCATATACCTCCTCGAGTCGTGTTCGCGTTTGCATTTGCATTCCATTCCGACTATCGTTCCGTGGCCAATTGATTGATTTATATATATATATATATTTATATATTGGTTACTTCTCTCGTCCCCCAACTAAACTTGTCTCCCCCCCCAACTAATTATTTCCCTCTAGGTAAATCAGATTCCAACCCACTAGCACACTCTCTGAATCGGACTCCCTCTCCCTTCCTCGGCTAAATTCGTTCCGAGTGGAGCTGCCTTCGTTTGAGTCCTCGCTCACTAATCTCGGCAGGCACAGTGGCGTTATGATTTCTCCTGCGCTAATCATGAGTCTCCGGCCCTACTGCCCCACATATTGCTAAACCGCCAATTGATTTAGATAGCACGCAGAACTTCGCGTGCATCGGCCGGACTTTGCGTGTTGCAGGATGTCGAGGAAATACTGTAGGATGCTACAGTAGTACGATTTTTCGAAGAGCCCACAAGGCCTTTTATTTTATTTTGGGGAATCATTGACGGACGACGGAGATATTTGAAGGTTTACTTCAAGGGCCGGTGGTAATCGCACGCAGGGTATGTGAAATACTTACTGTTCGCAGTTCAAGTTACTCGGGCAAGTTGGGTCCGGCCCACGGGCGAGACGCGCGATTGTTTCCCCTTCTTTTCAGTGTCGAATATTCGTTTATTCGCGAGCGCGCCCTCGTTGATTTAATTACATGTATAGCTAGCCTCCGAGAACGGCCAAATGGAGGCATCGAGGATTCAATCCTACGTATCCACGTTACCTCCTCGTCGTATTACCATCAAAACGAGATCCTCCTATAGATCTAGGTTAGCTTGAAATCCCGACCCAATGGTCAACTCGGGTTTGGGTCATTGGGGGCTCGATCGTTTTTTTTCTGCCAGCTTCGGTTTCGGTTTGGTGTGCAAGCCCCTTGATTCCATGGGACCATTTTTTCTTTTGGCCGCATTCAATTTCTGATAAACCACGATGAGCTTCATGCTCCATTCCGTGTAACGAGCTTCAAAAAGGTAGCAGAATCTTGCGTTACCTATGTCGACTGAAGAACATTGCCAGAGTGCTAGTGAAGATTCGACCTCCTCCAGCCCGCCCCCGCCGACGAACGTTCATTTTCCTTCCACATCTGCCAGAGGCTGCTATAGATGTACGCAGATTGAAAATACAGACCTGGTGGTGAAATTGATCACACCCGCTTCGTTTGGAGTAGCTGTAGGAACGGATACTCAAGCGGAAGTCGCCTGTTCAACCCGGGTCCAGGTCCTAAGGATCTTCTACAGACTTTTGCATCTGTGTGTTGTCGTTTAAATTTGTACACATCCACGGTGAGCTATATCTAGGTGCATTCAACACAGCTATTATCGAATGCGTTGAAAGCCCTGCAGCTCACCAAGCAACCAAGACCAGTGTACTCCACGATGAAATTCACAGTCGTGGGAGTTTGTGAAGTAAACACAGAGAGCATTTTGGGGAACGAGGGTACTGTGACGGTGCATGGAGTCCCGGTGGTGAAATTTATCACGTCTGCTTTGAATGCGTAGCTAACCCGTGTACTCTCAAATGTCAGTGGAAGTCGCCCGTTCAAGCTTTCAAGTCGGGACCGGGTCATGACCATCTAGCAACTGCGCTTGTTCGATGCTGAATTGTCGATTCCGTGGCATGGACTGATCGACCAATTGTTTTTCACATCCGGTGAAAACCAGTGCACAGATCAACTAAATACACGGTTGAAAAATATTCGCCGCCTGTGGAGAAGTCCCTGAATAATGAGGTTAGTTCGACTGTAAATAGAGACCCGGTGGTGAATTGTATCACGTCCGCCTACAATGCATGAAGCCCTTCTGAAGTGTCAGTGGCAGTTACCCGTTCAACTCGGGTCTGGGTCATACGACTCGAGGACGAGGAATGTTTTTATTTATTTTCTGACAATGGTAGGCTCCATCCCAGGAACAGACACAACTATTCTGTTGTTCAACACTGTGATCTAATATTTGCACAGGTCCAACGCCGCCTCCGAGCCCCCACTAAGTACAAACGGGCTTCAATCCATTTCCCGCGGCAGCGCCGCCGTTTCAGAACGCCCTTCGAGTCTGACCATATATACTAGGAGTATGATCCTGCGAAGTTCCGCTGCGCAAAGAACAATATCAGTTCCTGCGCGCCAGTCGGCGCTACGCAAAGCCGGCGGACGCGTTCGAATCCATGGCGCACGTGGGCGTGTTTTGATCCGCAACTCCGCAAATTGGCTGTGATGCCATCATCACCGGTCTTTCCCTCCCTTTCTACGTCGATGTCTCCTCTGCTCTCCTCACCACGCTGCAACCAGCGCATCCCAACGACGGACTTGACATACATAAAGGGATTCCATTGCTTAGCGTCGCTGTATCTGGCCCCGACCTCCGACTGCCTCGTTTTGCTGGTCCACGCTCTATAACTATGCAGGAACGCCCGCCACATCTCGCTGCAGGCTGCTTATCGTCTGCGCTCCGAGTCATTAGCCGTTTCATTTCCTGCTGCCCCACCTCATTGGCTCTACTATGATCCATCTCGCCACTGTGCGTACGGGTCCCGACTCGACATCCATTGCTGGGCAGTGGGCTGCCGACGATGGGCACTACTTGTCCCCGGGCCGTACCTGTATCTCTTCCAGATCTCTGGCTGTCACTCAGAATGACTCAAAATTCATATTTTCCGCGTCATCGCAACCCACCCTCCCAATCTATCAACACCCTCTTCGTTGGCAAACTAGCCGGGTGCATTGTTCCCAGATATGTATTGCCGCGCTCCTGTTCCAGCGTGCTACTACCAGTACTCATGCGTCACAACACAACAGCACGCCGCCATATGTATCGCGCCTTCCCGTCTTCCCCTTCGCGACGTCTCCAGCTTGGTCCTTCGCTCGCCGAACTCCCGTCGTCTGCATCAGGCCTCAT
Source organism: Mycena crocata (assembly GCA_029281795.1). NCBI lineage: Eukaryota > Fungi > Basidiomycota > Agaricomycetes > Agaricales > Mycenaceae > Mycena > Mycena crocata. The sequence goes on along the minus strand of JARJCP010000110.1, from coordinate 293,099 downwards.
TGATGCCTCATCTACAGTATGAAGACTGCACATACCATACCTCTCGTATCCGCTCTGTTGTGCTTCCGCTTTCGCTGCCCCTGCCCGTCTCCGCACCCGCTTTCCTTCACCGTCGCTCATTCAATTGCCTGCTTGTTGCTTGTGTCCGACCGCGCTTTGAATCCACCGCCGTGCGCCCTCCGCATTCCCCTTCAAACACGCTTCCGCACACAGATCAGCAATAAGCATTCTCTCGTACAAGGCCCTCGACATGAACCACCCGTACGGCAAGGCCCTCGCCGATGCCAACGGCAGGGTTTATGCCATTTGACGTTCAAGACCGGAGTGTCTAACTTTATGTGGTTCTGGACTGTGCGTAGTACGTACGCACAGATGGCAGGTATTACCGCATCATGGTCAATCACAGACCGGGCTGCCACTACACCGACCATATTCATCGACCTCACCAAGTGCCGAAACCGAGTGGCATGGACGAGTATGTCGGGGCTAGTAGCTGAATCAAGGTGTGTGTTTTATCCCTTCTTCGCCCCTCCCCAGCCCCTCCTCATCGCCCCCCTCCACCGCGTCTACAAGTCGATTGTACAGCGCCATGTCCTCATACTCGGGCTGTTATGGATATGATTACATCTCACATTCTGGTAGTTTCTACGTACATCCTCGCAAGTCATTTGATTGTTCCCACGGTTCAGTTCTGTGAGTCAGGACTTTGACTCGATGTTAGGTCCCGAGGCCCCAAACCGGTAATGACTCAATTAGTAGAATAGTATATATACTGGAATGTTTGTATGTAGATAGACCACCACTCTTGCAATACTACTCTCATCTCGTCTCATATCTCTCTGTGTGAATTAAGTGAATCTAGCTCAGCACGCGGTATAGCTGCTCGGTAAGTACCCACTGCCTGGATACCAACTAACGCGCTACGCTTGGTTGTATATTTGGAAGCTGTCCTAAGTGCAGTAAGCCTTAGCGCTGCGCACGCATCTTACGTTGCGTTGTCTTAACGTACCGTAATTTGGCAGGTCACACTCGAGGTCAAGACAGGTGTAGATTATCCCTCTCTCAGTACACAGTTATCGAGTTAAGCGTCCTGCCTGCTCAGTAGCTGGTACTTCTAATTAGTTGAACCATCTCCTACGGGGATTTCGGCAACCCTCAAGCACGCACTCACCGGCTGAGTGCTAATTTCGTTGTGTAGCTGCCGCTACACTTTTCAGGCATTTACGCATCGACTGCGTGAAAGCACCCTGATCCTTAACACTGGTGGACAAACTGGGAAATCCTTTAGTACAGGAGATCGTCCCGGTTCAACTCAGCAGACTTACTTCCACGGGATGGAATCATCTAAACCTTCTTGTGCAAATTCCACTCCTTCACACCAGCAAGGACCCGTGGAATTCGCGCACAACATCTCACCTTCTCCACTCACTTCGGGTGTGATCTTCCATTTTGGTTCTCACGGCACAACAACACGCGGAGCGACTGGCGAGGAAAATAATCATTCAGGAAGGCCATCTGTGGGGGAAAGAACACATCGGTCACATACGACATCCTCTCTGGGCTCCTCCGACTCCGCGGCTCTGGATCGGACCGGCTCTAACAATGACTCCGGCAGTGCACAAGCAGTGAGTCATATCTTGGAGTCACAACTTGAACCTGCCTCTTCGATTCTCGGTGATCGGCCCAACAATTCACCTCCACCTCTTCGGGCATATCACGGGCCCATTCCTGCTGTCGCAAGTAACGGAGATGATGCTTCGCACATTCTCCAAATGCTGACCTTGCTGTCCCGCCGCCACATCTACCGGGATATATCAGTAATGGCACGCCGAACCCAGTGCATAAGGAATGGAAGTGAAGCCCTCAATCGGCCCGAGTTACAGAGCATGAAGAATGCAACTCGTAGGCTGCACCGCGATATCTTCCCGACGGAGCTAACTCTCCTGGACAATCTTTTGACCAATGTTTTGAAGAACAAGGCACTTGTTCCATCGGCGACGCGATCGGAGCCAATTTATCGATTGCGGGTAGACAATTTTGAAGTGTTGCTTGCCTCTCTGCGCCAGCAAAGACAGATTGCAGAGGTAGCCTTCGTCATCATTGGCCGGATTATCCCGAAATTACCGACATTCGGGCCCACAGGAAGTGTGAACCAATGGCATAGTTCAAATGATTTGGAGATCCTGTCAATATGCTTTCGTCTTGAGGTTGAGAACCTTCTTTGGGAGTTGGATAACATCTTCGACTTTCAGTATGGTATGCCTCGGTCAATTATCGCTCGCCTACTGAGCGGTAACCTATCTGAAGCCGGCCAGCAATTTTTGAAGATGAAAGCTTTTCCGTTGACGGCTTCGGAGTGGTTGCAGCGCCTTAAACGTACCAACAGATCACTCGTTCAACAGCCATTGTCTGTGCAGACGACTGTTCGCTCCGTTCAACTTTCCTCATTGCTACAAGTTAACCTTGCCACTCCATCCATCCATCGCGACCCCTTTCCACCCTATCCATATAGGTCACCGGCTGCATCGGCTGTGCAGACAGTGCATGATCACCATTGGTCTGTCCAATCAGCAAGCACAATGACTCCCGGAAGCTCTGCAATCCCAGTGTATTGCACACCTTCAGCACAACATGTTACACTTCAGTCATCACAAGCTACAGATCCTGGACGGTTCGATGATGTGCGAATATACCGGAAGCCACGACCCGCATGGTTTGTCAGTCCTCCTTTCCGACCTCAAGCATCAGAACCACCCAGGATTGTTGGTTCAAGTGAGCCAGATGTATAAACTTGAAGCTTGCTCTGCATTCCGAAGGATGACAGCAGGTTAAAGGAAATCCAGTGGATGAGTTACAAGTATGATCCGATTCATCTGAATTCGAAAACAGAAGTGTGAGGTCAGTTTTCCCGTTTTTGTAACTAAGGTTGAAAGTACCTTGCACTCATTTCATCTGCCCTCAATGTTTCGGCCTCTCAACTAGTCTGTACGTCGAAACTAGGGGGGGCTATGTTATGGATATGATTACATCTCACATTCTGGTAGTTTCTACGTACATCCTCGCAAGTCATTTGATTGTTCCCACGGTTCAGTTCTGTGAGTCAGGACTTTGACTCGATGTTAGGTCCCGAGGCCCCAAACCGGTAATGACTCAATTAGTAGAATAGTATATATACTGGAATGTTTGTATGTAGATAGACCACCACTCTTGCAATACTACTCTCATCTCGTCTCATATCTCTCTGTGTGAATTAAGTGAATCTAGCTCAGCACGCGGTATAGCTGCTCGGTAAGTACCCACTGCCTGGATACCAACTAACGCGCTACGCTTGGTTGTATATTTGGAAGCTGTCCTAAGTGCAGTAAGCCTTAGCGCTGCGCACGCATCTTACGTTGCGTTGTCTTAACGTACCGTAATTTGGCAGGTCACACTCGAGGTCAAGACAGGTGTAGATTATCCCTCTCTCAGTACACAGTTATCGAGTTAAGCGTCCTGCCTGCTCAGTAGCTGGTACTTCTAATTAGTTGAACCATCTCCTACGGGGATTTCGGCAACCCTCAAGCACGCACTCACCGGCTGAGTGCTAATTTCGTTGTGTAGCTGCCGCTACACTTTTCAGGCATTTACGCATCGACTGCGTGAAAGCACCCTGATCCTTAACACGGGCCATCTGACATATTCCTCGCGCAGAACTCATACGTACATCCTGCGTTCGCAATCGTTAACCTCCCATCTACGCCGCTGATATTGTACCAGGTCAATGGCTGCGTCTAGTATCTGGACAATCTGTCGTGCTCCATTCATTCCGTGAAATTGTATTCGGTAGCCGGACGAAGACAAGTGAATCAATTGTCGGTCCGGCCGTCTTTTCAGGACCAGCTGAATACCTGCGCTGGGGGGTCTCAGATTGATTCTTTCGTTCCTCGCTCGCCCCACCGGGTTGTCAGTACTAGATCCATCGCGTTCACATCGTCTACGGGTTGCACCCGCCAGCACAGTCCGCAGCGCGCAGTGAATCCTCCCGGTGAAAAGCTTTAACGATATCAGCTCTCCGAAATGAATCTCTGACTATGCTTCGCAGCTTGGCGCGGTTGGGGGCGGTGCGCATCCGAATGCCATCTTATGTGCTTTCGAGTCGTTCCCAGAGATACCCACCCCCGCAGCCCATTTTCACTGTGAGGTCTCGAGAAAACTGATCACGCAAGACTTGGACAACCCGTCGGCCAGAATTCTCCGACGCTCGGTCCATTTCCACCACCTCCCAGCAGACGCCGCGCGATGAATCCGGCGACCGGATTCGGACCTTTTGTCGTCGGGATTTTCGATCCGCGTGCAAATCTGTGGGTACTTACTACGGTTGAGCTCATATTTCAAGACGGTGGTGGTGCGTATTGCCACTCCCTTCGCAAGTCAAATCTGATTAGTCCTAGTGTCTCTTTCTACTAGGCAACGCACGTTGGTCGAATGTGCGCTATGGTCCTTCACGTCCGCTGGGCGGTCGTTCGCCCGATTATGTGCTCTGCGAACATCACCGGAGGATGAAAGCTGGCATGAGGTGCGTGTGATATCTTAAAAATCTCGTGCTCGTATTCTTTTCCACTCTTTCCTCCGTACTCGCGTGCCGTGCACGCTGTCTCTGGCCCTTCTTGTTCCCTTGCGAATGGCACGTGGCCCACTTTCTGTGATATGCTTGTAATCTAGACTTTCTCCAGCGCGCCTCTGTTATTTAGCGGGCAAAAAATTGTCTGCATTGACAGCAGAATAGATTCGCCGCATATTTTCGCCGCCAGCAAGCAAGGATTCTCCCTCCCCTGTACTCGTTTGTACTTCACGGTTTGTGCACACCGAGATTCCTACGCGGCATCTGCTCTCAACACTGTGCGTTTTGCGCGACGTCACGAACAATCGCGACCACGTTCAATCTTTTCGTTTCCAGCCGCTTGATTTTTTTATTCTCCACCGGCTCCCTCCTACCCCGTCCTGTCGATTCTTATCTATTCCGACTTTCCCGCCGGAACGTTGAGATGCGCGAGCCCAACTGTCATTTCTCAAACTATGCTTCTCTTGTCTCAATCCGTCTCCTACCTGAGTGGGCACCAGATTCCACGGACTTTTGGCGATGGGCACCGAATCCCGACGGTCGGGTGGAAAAAAGTTGCGGGTTCAAATATCCGCGCTGGTTACTCTCATCAAGCAACGACTTGACTGACCGCGCGATTTCTACGGCTCCCTCCGGGTTGGTTTCTTATTTAGCCTTCTCTTTACGATAATGGCGCAAATGCAACTGCGGGGTTCGACGTACGAGAAGGAGCAGCAGCGGATCGAGACTTCCGACGCCGACGAAAGACGAATGAAACATGGCCCTGGGGGCCGTTCGAACTGATTTTCTTTCCAGGTCAAGGAAGAAAAAGCATTGAATTCTAATCTACACCACGTCGCCGGAGTCCACCAACCTGTGTCCACACGTAGTTTAGAAAAATCCACCATCTATGAACAAAGAGCCAGAAGAAGGTTGTTAGTACAGAGGATCGACGATGGTCGGCGGGTGGTTGTGCACGACCGGAGAACGAATCCAGCCCATCAGATGAGGTTGAAATGGAGAGCGAGGGCGAAGGCGGTGTGCCTTCAGACTCATCCCACACCGGGAGGGATGCCTGTGCACCAAAACGCGCCCAGAAGAGCGTCCGGATGGCCTCCTGCGCAACAGGGTCGGACCACTCGGAGCCTTGAGGGATAGTGCGGTTCCAGTCGAAGCTGAGCTCTTCGAGAAGGTCCCTAGCCTTGCCTGCGCTGACGCCGTCAAAGCGGGCATCACATCCAGCAAAGCGTACGGCCAATGTCCAACGCAGACTGGAATGCCAGAATCGTCCGGACGAAGGCGGAGACCCAAGGCGTTGCAATAGAGGAGTACCCGGAAAGTGTCCAAAGAAGATGATGTGGTAGCCATCCTGCAAAGTCAGCTCAGCAGAGGAGTCCAGTCCCACGCAACAGCATTCATACCTGTGGGTCAACAGCAATAAGATTGTCATTATACGCACTGAGGAGGTCAGACGAGATTGTGAAGACATTGTCGGCCGAGAGGCAACGCTTCAACGGGAAGCCAGGGTGCTGCAAGAGGAAGAGGGTAAGGGAAGGATGGAGGGACAAAACGAACAGACGCACAGGAACAGACCATGAAAGAAGTGGTGGAATGACCCAGGTAGTGCACTCTGACGGGCGGCCAGTGAAACAGCATAAACCACGGTCACGCTCGCGCGCCTGACTTGCGAGAACCTCCGGGACAGAGCTCTGGCGTGGATGTGAGTATAAACAACGGTGGACAGAGCACAATGCGCACTTTCATGCGATAAGAAGCACGTGGATCGTCGTCGGGGACATCCCAAGTCGGATGAGTGCAGATGAAAGTGGGTCTGGGCCTAGTGGAGCCGAAGGGATAGGAGTATGGATCGCCATTCGTATCGAAGAGAGCATAGCAGCCGGGCGGCAGCGGATCTAGAGAGTCGCAAGGAAAAGATTCTGGGCCGATCTTGTCCACAAGGCGGACGAAGACGTCGGCACCGACGACCGTGATAGAGCGATAAACAGCAGGAGGGCGGATGGGTCTGGCGCAGGCGGAGTGGCGGGCGAGTAAAAAGAGCCAGCGAGAGAGATTACGGGCGCTGACTTGAGTCAGATCGGAGTTGAGTGCTGGAGGGAATGAGACCGAGTACATAGAGCAAGTGACGGTACACACCGCCAACGATGTTCACAAGGTTCGTGCGTGCATCTACTCTGCAAAGAACCACATCGGGGATATGTGGCGTGAACGGTGCAATCAAGAACCCGAATCGCTCGAGTAGTGGTTTCGATTCCATGAAGGACCAAGACAAAGAGGTTTGATGTGACATGAGATTGTCACACTGCTTCTTCCCATGTTGGCACGTGTTCCGCGGAAGTCGGACTTGATGGAACCGATTACTAATATATTCTGCTCCTATCGATTAACCATCTCCTCTGGAAGACCGCAACTACTGCATGAACGACTGGTTCTTCGGGCCTGGTGGGGGTTGGAGTGCTCATGAATCCGTGGACGCTGGGCCAATCGATCGTCGGCGTTATCCAAATAGCAGCGGTCGTGATGTCCACATTTGGGGCAGCGCCATCCATAATGGGGAGCCGACGGTCATTGCGGGTCAGTTGTCTGGAACCTTCCCTCATTCCCCACTTACTCAGTGTTGCTAGGCTTTGCGGCCTTTGGCCAACTTCGGGCTCAGGAGCTGCTAGAGTTCCTGAGAATTCTTTTTGACCTTACGGCGTGTAAGTAGGCTCTGTCGCTGTCTTTCTTGTATACTGATCTGGAATCTCGACATGACAGCACATGACTGGGTTATTGTTGAAGCAAAAGGAGATTTTTTCCAGTCGCCTGTAACTGGAGGTCAGGTATCTAAATTCCCGGACGCAGTAAAACAGAGCAAGGATGAGCAAGTGATCTTGAATGAAGACGATGAGCAAGTTGTGCCGGCCGGGCATTACATGTGGTTTAAACGCCTCTCGAAGAAACGCCTAGCAGAGGAAACCCCCGACATGAAGGACTGGCCCCTCTCTTCGCGGACTGTCACTGCGCCGGGTAGTGTAAAGGAGAATGCGAGCGGGACGACGACGCCAAATCGGGTACGCCAATGTGCTAGACACCAGCCTTTTGTAGACGATTAACCACACTCAAGAATGAGACCCTCAGGCGCAAACGTCGCTCTCTAGACGGTCGCTGTCGTGTAACGGGCCGGCTAGCACTTGACCGTGACAATCCACGAAAGAGGGACTGGGTCTCACTCCACAGCGCCCATGTGTTTCCCCTCGCATGGTGTAAAGAACCGGAGGTGAGCGGGTCCACTGGAAAAAGCAATCAAGACAATATATTCTCACAGATGAGACAAATGTTCGGCGTTGACGGATTCAAACTCGTGCGGGACCATATTCTTGATGAGCAAGACGGACTGGTGAATACAATTCTCATGGATGCACGGGTCCATGGCTGGTTTGACGATTACCGTTTCGGCATCTGGCCCGTGAAGCATGGGGAAAAATGGTACGGGAAAATATTCCGGTTCGAGCACAACGGCTGTGAAGTCGATGGAGAGTGGCTGCTTGCACCAGCCCCAAAGGCGCGATTCCCACGGCCAGGGTTCGGAAGGCGAGAGTCTGAGGAGCACCGCCTCGATCGCGAGAGAGAGGAGCAGGAGCGCAAGGATGACAGGACACGCTGTGACTTGACGACGGAGCCTATGTTGCGCGAGTTGCTGAAGGTGCATTTTGAGACTTGTCTTCACTGGCATGTTAAAGGTATGGGATGGGATAAGTAGATGTGTAGGTTCCAACCCGAAATGATTTGCTTTATAAGGACAAATACATTGTGACCGGCTAGGACTTGAAGTAAGGAAGAACACAATATACTCTCTCAAATTTGAACAGATATAGAAGCTAAGATCACATTAGCCAAGAATGCGCCCGGGCTAGTCTCTCGTGCCTTGCTATAATATAGAGGCGCGGTTCAGCGAGCGTCAAGAAAGATCCGAGACGGTGGGGACTGGGTCTGTGTGGTGTCGCATCATCCTCTCGGAAGGAATTATTCCAGGTGTAGTTTCCAAATATTTGGCTGCAGGGAGGAACGAATACCTGTTTTACATACGGAGCCCAATCGTGGAACCGTGGCGTATTTCTGGGGAGGAATAACCTATCCAGCGCTCTGCCAGTTCTCGCTTCAACTCGCTCGCTTTCTTCAAATCGTCTCGGATTGCATTCACTGTTCTGATTCGTTCCGAATTCTCTTTGTTCAAGCCTGGTGCGAATCCTTCCAGTCTACATTTTGTCTCTGCCGCGGTGCGCCTGTTATGTCACACACACACCGCCGATCCAAAACGATCGATTCCTCGTTGCCGTTGTCGCGCAACCGCCGACGGATGCGCATGCTGGCATGTCCTCGCCACCGTTTCACTTGAAGACGCGCATATTTGGCCGCGACGCCGAACTCAATTCCATAAACCCCATGCACGCTGAAGTCTAAAATTCCACGTACAGCGTTCAGTCGCTCAGTTCTCATACTCAACCCATATTCATACTTCACCAGAGCCAGTCTTTCCCAGCTGAAGACATGCTTTCTGCTAATTGACTAACATGGATTGTACAATCCGAATGCATGCGTACGCCCTGTTTTCTCAGTTGAGATTCGTTACGCGTTCTCTTCGTTCAAATTTGGTGCCATCCCTTTTAGACTGCTTGTTGACTTCTGCCTCTGCCTCGCCGCATTTCTATCGCCCAATTCTCGTTACGTTTCCGGTCAGCACACACCACACACCCGGCTCGTCTCCGTGCCGGCAAATTCCTTTTTCCACCACTGCAAGACGCGTAGTCAGTAGTCGGCGACATTTTGATATTCATCTACTCCCGGTACGTCTTACAAACCTAGAACCGCGCGCTGTCCTCATTTTCAATTTCGACTTATCGATTCTCTCCAATCCTCCTTCATTCTGTCTGGTGCAAACTACCGTTCCTGAACGCGCAGGCTGTAGTACGTTCCGCCTCTATTTGATTTAAACTTGAACTTCGGTACGACATCTTGGTATCTGCATTTTGCCTCTTGCCTCGCCGCATTTTCAATTTGTACTCTGTCAGCTAAATTTCTCGTTAACGTTTCTGCCGTTCAGCAGCCAAATCCGGATCATGCCCGCGCAGGAAGATGCGATTTATGCACGAGGCACAGGACGCACGGCGCTGCTCCTTCCGTACAGGTGTCCCCGACATTGCGACTCGGAGAACCCGCTGCTCCTGGTGCGTCTTACAAACCTTCAACCGCCTACGATCCTCATCTAATTTCGAATCCAATTTTCTCAGTTCTCGTTCGCACTGCTTGGTGCAAGCCCCAGTTTCTGGATGGTCACCATTCCGTCGCTATTTATTTAATACACGCACGTCTTCGAAAACAGAACACGGTCCCGTCCACGCACAAGGTGTCCTGTAGCTGGACGCTCCGCTTCTGCTTCTTGCTAACTCGATCAGTGTGAGATGCCAGTTTCGTGCGCGGTTCTTCCAGTTTCCGCCTCGTGCTGTTTCCGCTAACGTCTCGCCCAGTATCCGGTTTCACCGACTCTTGGGCATCTAGTTCCCCTGTCTACGCTCGAGTTCCTGTTCATGTCTTTCCGCTCTCTTCAAACTCTTGTGGATGCCTTTCTATTTTCGCCAGAGCTAGTCTCAGTTGAGTTCGTCCATTGTCGCTCGGGCCGCTCGAACTCAAGTGCTCTCGTCCAGTTGAAAACCACCTCTTCGTTCCAATTGCCGCGACGTGCTTTTCGTCTCGTCCAGTTTTCCCCTACCTTCAATCTCTTCCAGAAATCTCCTCCAGACTGACGTTATTCTCATCTCATCATAAAAATTCGACAACTCTCCCAGCCATTTAAGTCTCGTGCCTATTCCCACCTTAAGCTCGCTCGCCGCGTTCAAACTTTCCTGCTTGAATGAATTCAGACTTGTCTCTTGGCCGCGGTATTAACCGAGAGCTCTTCAATTTTTATTTCTCCACCAATAGGGACTCTGTTGCGATCCTCGACGACCCTTGATGTCTCTTTTCACAACGGTCAACTTCTTCAAAGACTTGAAAAAAAATAGCACGGATGATTCCTTCTTCTGGCCTAGAACATTGTCTTTCATGTATCTTTCTTGACAACACCGCCGGGCATGCTGTACAATTTTCCTCCCTCCCTCCATTCAAGTTTTTCACGCTCACGTTCCGTTACTCTCATTCTCATCATGGTTGAATCTCCTGGCTACCGATGATAATCCTGCTCAACTTCGCGAATCCACACTGCATATACACCCACGCCTGAGCTCTCATGGCGTCGTCGTTGAAATCCATGCATATATCTCGCTCAATTGCGAAAGTTCGTTGACAACTATCTTCAAATTTGCCTCTCTCCACTTCGAATCTGGCTGTCATTCGCTGGTGACTCGTGTCTCGTTCGCCGCCCCGCCCCGTTTCCGGTTTCTCGACGCGCAGCCCAAATCGGGGCGTTGGAGGATTTCGACCTCGCTCCTCGATCTTTTTCTCGTCTGACTTGCTACTAGTGTTCGCGTCTAGAACCGAGCGTATTCTCCGGTCACTGTCCATACTGAACCAGCTCGCGTCTTATAATCTTCCAGTCAGTCTGCTAGTTTGATGAACCGTTCACGTCCAGAACTGATCATATTCTCCAGTAAGTTTCGATAGTAAACCAGCTCACGGAACAGTAATTTTCCAGCTAGTTCTGGCTCCCTGTCCACCTCCACTGTCCTCGCAGTCTGTCAGGCGGCATTGTTGTCGTGCTGGTCGGGTGGGCGATGGAGGTGCTCCTTTCTTACCCTTTCATGGGTAGCATTATTCATAGCACCATTGGAACGAAAGCTTCTTGTCGTGCGTCTTACTTCTGGAACTGTATTTTGATAGGGACTCGTATTTGCCCCGTGCACCAGAACACACCATCTTTAACTTCACAGAAAAAATTTGCAAGTTGGATGATAAAGTGAGCGGCGTACTTAGTGTGTTGCGCCGCCGGGATGACGAGCTTTCTTGTCGGCGCCAGGTGCCGCTTGTCACTTCGTGCAAGATTAATCATAGATGGTTCGGGGATGCAGAATGCAGCACCCCGTGCCGCGATTTCTGAATTGCATGCGATGAGGGAGTTTGGGAAGACGTGGGCGATGCGAACCTTACGTTATCAGTCCAAAGAATTCACCGATGGACATCAAGACAGCTTCGGTAAATGGACTGGAGGAATTTGACACGATTTATCTGTAGGTTGAGCCTTCGGTATGAGCGAGGAGACAGTGCGAGCCGGCCAGTTTGAAGATCAGGAGCAATACAGGTGTATCCGATTCGGGGTAGGGGATGGCTGGTCTTCCCGCGGCAGGATGCGATGCGCGTAGGGTAATTTCGAAGTACAGAGAGAGATCATTAGTGGAGCAGGGAGAGTTTTGAGCATAGTAAGACGAGCACCCCTGTGTTTGAATTGCGTTTGCTGAAAATCGTGCCGGCCAAAGGGTGATGCGGAAGTTCCACTGCCAGAGTCCAGACCTATCCCTTCACGAGCAAAGTCTCAGATGTGCGGTGACGAAGCGACTGAGCAGCTGAGTTTGCCTCGAACGCATGGCGGGCAAACCACAGGGAGACGGGCATAGTCATAGGAATCGTGGCGGACGCCGAGGGTTGGTGCATTCAGTGGAGTCAGGTCCAGAGAGAACGTGAGTTTTAACTGTTGTGGCGTCTCAGGTATTCCCAGCCAGCACACAACGTCCATGCGGCACCGTTCCAGCCAGAATGAAATCCAAGGCAAGCCGGTCAACCACATCGGTTCCACGGTTAGGTGTTGTTGTGCGTGCCAGGAGTCCTTGAGAGTATGGGAAAATTCGAACACAGTCTCGTACGATTTGTGCGCCCGTTCGGAAGCCGTTTGGTGGCAGGAAGCAGGAAGCAGGAGCAAAGCAGAAGAATCTAGAAGAGTCGATGTGGGAAGATCAATACACCGCCACTCGGGCCGTTTATGACCGCGCTTTCTCTTCCTGCCACCATCATGTCCCCGTTCTTCAAGCGGGACGGAATTCCTTTCCCTACCTGTTGCTATCGTCACTTCGCTTTCTGCGGCACATATGAAGCCGACGATGCTATCGACAAGTGCAGATGACACGCCACTCTTCCAGAACTTATCTACGGTCGTCGTCGTGAACACATGCGCCGAATCCATGGATCTTCGCCGGAAGTTTGCCCTGGCCCTCGCCCGATTATGCTTCTTGGCTCCCGGAATCTTCGATTCTGCTCACATCCAACTCCCTGGCGCACGCGATCCTGACCGTTACTCCGTTACTAACTGTCTCCACGCGTTACATCCCCCGCTATCGACTGTCGTATGCGTCACGACCTTTGCACACCGTTCTGGCCCGATTCCCGACCGCCGTGGCCGTGGCTCTCTGAAAGTCGAGCGCGACGTGTACAATATGTCGGTTCCAAATGTGTTCATCGTGCCCTCAACACCGGCTCATACTGCCGGGCTTCCCCGCTTCAAATCGGTGACGGAGTCAGGCGGCACTACGGCAGTCGTGACTCACGCTGCACGCCCAGAGAATGATATGTGCGCGTCGTACGTGCAATAGCCGCTCGTCTGTGCGGGAAGGCTCGCTCGAGAGTCGGGCGGAATCATGATTTCGTGTCGTTTCGCCTGCACTTGCGGGGATTCACCTGTATCTCGGCACTTTCCCTTTTTTTTGGTTATGCCTGCGCAGCTTCCTTTGCGTGGTTTACTTACCGGGCCGGAAGGGTGACGCATATTGGCATCTTCGAAACAACTGTACACGGCGTTATGGGGCTCATTCTTCTGCCTTTCTGCGTCCCCGTCCCCTCTCCTCCCCCTCCCCATCCTCCGTCGAAATTCGAGTCCCCCGCATCTCATACTGTGATTTATTTGTTCCAGCCGCATATCGTGATCTCCATTTCGTCATTGGCATTTCAGCATTTCGCCGCTACTGATTGATTCAGCATCACAGAATTCTTACGCGGTCAGCATCTCGGAATCCTTACGCGGGGCTCGATGTATACGGCTTTTAACTATTGGCGCGTCGAGGTTCGTCCTCGATGTTGGAATGCATCTTCGACTCACCTAATGCAATCTACCATCTCACTGCTACAGCAGAAAAGCCGAGTCGCTGGCTTATGTGGGGTTGAGTCTTTTGCTCCCTATCTGTCGGTGACTCTAGATATGTGAAATATGTCTGCGCCATCTACATCTGACGGCCGTTTTTGACCCCCTGCTGCTTCTGCCCCAGGAAAGGAGCCAAAAGGACTCCTCCACAACGGATTCCGTCGGCTCAGGAGCGGTAAATATTGCCTCGGCTCATGATCACGTACGGTAAATACTGAGTCGACAGGATCAGAAACCGAAACGAGTGACGGAAGTGTGCGTTGGTTGGATCGACCCGTCGAACGGTACGCTGAAGCATTGACCTTTAAATCGAACCGCCGCACGATAGGAATCAACTTTGCGGGGGTTCACGATTTTTTTGGGGGAACGCTTGCCGTTGTTTGTACATACCGGATCCCCAGAGTAACTAGCGGATAAACGGGAGATCAGCATTGAGTTGAGTTTAACTTGGAAACATTACTATTCTGCCACGGAGACTCTGAGTCCTGAAAAACGGGAAGAGACAGTTGATGGATAGGTAGGCATTGAGGATGGCAAGCCGAGATGGCATCGGGTACAACAGATTGCGCCGTTGACTTTAGGATACGGATGACTTGTGAACTGCACTTTTGAGAATCGAAAAATAAACGCAGGATCTTCCGACTTGTGATAAACACGAACATCCGTCCGAGGGATCCAAGTATGTGGTCCGAACTTCGAACGAGAAAATGAACATTGGATTGAATCGAGCTGTTAATTGAGTAAAATGAGGCGATGGGCGAGTACGACGAGAAGAGGAGGCCCGATCGTCAGCAGAGTCGACTGCAGAAGTACGGCCTTAAAAGATGAATATTGGGGATCTCATTGCGGAATCTTCGAAACACAGGTTGGGTACGGCGCGCCGGAGCAGGTAATCTTAATGGTACGAGTCGTGAATCTCCCCTCCTGACCTGGTTGTTGTCGGAAGCAGAATAATGGCTAAGGCTCTGTTAACTGGTACGACCTTATCGCTCACGAAGGCCGGGACAAGATTCAGCTCAAGCCAGCACACAATCCACCAAGCCGGAGCCACGGGACGACCCGCATAACATCAGGAGGGGATTTACTCCATGCTGATGCTAGAAGCGTTCAAAATGAAATACACAGTCGGGCATACTTTATGAGCGCGACTTGAACGTGAGCCCGGTTTGAGACAAGACTGTAGCATGGCGACTCGCAAGCGCCGAGCAGAAAGAGCAGTGGTTTTGATTCCAGCAAGACCTGGGATTGGAAGTTGCAGTATGCGCTGGTCGCAGGTTCCATTACCGAATGTAGCGTTTCAGCACCTTGCATCGGTTTTGGTCATTTGCTTGTGGTGGTCAGAAGCAGGAAGGGTCGGCGTGGGAAACAAGAGTCGAGGTCCTGTCAAACTTGAAGACATAGCACCGCCACGAAGCGCTGTCTTTCCTCAACAACGGTGTCGATTCATTTAACCATCTGTTTTTCAAACCCTTCGCATTCGTTTAGATGAGGGGAAGGAACCGGGACCGCGACCTGAAGAGTGTTCACCAAGTGTTCACGCGATCGCGCCTCTCGTCTGTTGCGTGGAATCGACTCAAATGGAAAGTTTCTCTGCTTGTGCTCGGCTTTTCACCCTGTACTCTACATACCGCTGTCCCCGTATGCGCCACTGCTCTTAGGAAGCGCACCGCGAACGCGAGTCAGGATGTGAAGGGAATTCGGTCTCAGTACTTACTACTTAGTGCGTGTTCTTTTCCTCCCGATCTCCACAACCTTCTCATCCGCCCCCGCGTGGGTGCCATCTTGCAGCCCAAAGCTTTCGCGTTCTGTTCTCCAGCTTGTCCTTCTCGTATTCCTGCGCCCCGCTCTTTCCTCCGCTCCCATGCCGACGCCCCGGTCCCGCACACCCGCATCCATCGGTCCATTCGCCCACGGCTTCCTCTAACTCCTGTTGCACTACACGTCCGTCCGTACCCCGTCCACCGGCGTCCGACGCCTCTGTTGCTCAACATATTCCGAGGGCGATTGGGGATCTGGGAGCCTGAATCGCGGCCGTGAACGTGTCCGTGTGTACTCCTGCATATCGAGCGGCGCCCTCTTCCTCGTTCTTTGAAATTCAACCGTCGCTGCAGTTGCAGCTATGGGGACGATTGTGCCAAATTTCAGGGGCTGTAGGTTGCTGTGGGCTGTCATGCTGCAACGTCTGGCCATGTGAAACATGATCGAGAAGACGTATATAAAAGCCGCTCTCTCGGTTGAAAATATCATGCACTTGAATACAACTTTTGCGTTCACATGTGCCGGAAACTACTACGTCTACGATGAGTGGCATGATACTGTGAGGCGGTACCACGGGCCGTACGCCTCCGCAGATGAGTTTCTGTGCAAAGAGTTGGAGTCGATGGGAAAGGTTGCGGAGGAGAGTCCGCAACTGAAGGAACTTAGAAAATACGGGATAGGGTGTTCAATGACGGTGTTGATTCCTCTGGGGAACGGCGCGAGCACATTTCTCGCTTAGATAAAGAAATCGTGGCGGAGATGCAGAATCAGCCGCCAAAACACTCGCAGTTTATACTGCATCACTCAGAGTCTGTACGTATATCGACGTTCTTTTTTTACACAGTGTGCCTCTGCTCATTGTCCTCGACTCGACGGCCCACGATGCAAGATATCTTGCACTGCGACGCCTTTGATTACTGATCAATAGCTCCTCCAGACAGCCGTCGTCGTCCGTGTATTGCCCGCCCCAGTACCCCTACTGGTTGTACTCAAACCCATGCTAATTGATCTAATTAATCCCTGTCGTGCCGCCAGCGATTTTCGAGAGTCGACGGGTTGCACTCGAACCGGATGATTTCAATTGAAATCGGGTGGTCGCGTTGCCTGTAGGCTGGGGTAGAGGTCAGGAGACTCCCACCCCCGCGCCTGCGTGTGCTATCCAGCCTCTACTACGGCGCTGTACTTGCTCGTGTAGCGCTACACACTGTCGTATCGCCGGCGGTAGAACCCCTGTCGATGCGCGCGCCGCCATCCTCCCCTCCGCTTGCGTCTGCTGCGTCTCTGCATTCACCCGCCCCGACCCTTAAGCTTCGCGCTATATCCGGCACCCTCCGTCGTCGGACTCGTGCCGCGTTTCTCCCCTCCCTGGACCCTAAGGGTGGATCGATGCTAGGGACGAAAACTTCGAATGAATTTGTCCATGGGAGCTCACCAAATTGAGACCAATCGTGGTGAGTTATTAATTGGAAGGCAACAATGAAGCTTCCCAACCGCGACGCATGATTGCAGAGGTCAATCAACAAACATTGGTGGGTGGAAGATATCGATCCTGTCACAAGATCCGGACCGCAGGGAAGCTGGGTTGGAGATCGAACATCGAGAGGGCTGAGAAGCAATTTGAGATGCAAGCTACGGGAGCAGAAATTCAAATATATGAGAGTCGGCGAGAATGTGCCATCAGAAATTGAGAGCCTGGACATTCGGTTGAATCCGTGAACACAAGTAATATACATTTCAAGCAGAGGAAGAGAGTGCGTGTTTGTTGTCGAGGATTAACTGAGTCAGCGCCGCCCCATTTCAAGGCAGTGCAGCAAAAATCTTCTTGCCCGAAATTGGCCCATGGGAATATTAATCATAATGCAAGAGGAACGAAGTCACTTACTACCGAGCGGAAACCGAACGAGCCGACTTGGGTGTCCCCGGTTAGGGAGAGGAGGAGTTTTGGCAGTTGTTGTGAATGGGCCGCGGTAATCTGCCCCAGTACTTGAGCCCAAGGAAAGCAAAGGCCGTCAATTTGGGAATTTGAAGTGATACTTGGGTGAGATACGACGCCAGAACCGATGGAGGAGATTCATACGAGAGCAGATCGACTGGATCTGGAGTCAGAGCACACAGACGACGAATCTCTGGAAAATGCAGGCAAGCAGTTCGTAAAGGTCCAGCAAGCAACGGTGTAGATTTGCGACTGCACTAAATTTTCGGAGCTAGTCGGCGTGCAAGGTGGACCAGACAGAGCACCCAACATAGAGGGGAAGCGAATTAGTATGCACCAGAGTTGGAGCTGTGCTCCAGCCTGCGTCGCGTGGACGTACTTTCAAGATTGCTTGCATCATTGGGGAAATAGATACACTTGCTGGGGTTTGACTTCACACAGATACGTCGAGCACAACGTTTAGCTAGCTGGAATTGATAAGTACACCCCTGTTCACGCCCACTCGACGGAGTCCAGCGAGTCAGAAATATTCATGGTGATCAGTGGGAATGAGGTTGTGCTACAGAGCAGAATCGATATCTGGACGTGGAGCTTGCAGTGGAAGCTAGCGTGAGAACCCCGAATCACGAATACGGAAGAGAGGAATCGTGGGCGACTGCAAGTGGCAGGTTCTAGAGAGGGAACACTGCAGGAGGATTTCAGAAGGAATTTGAGTCGGAGAAAGGCAGGACTTTGGTGTGGGAGGCGATCTGCGTGATTTGGTATCAGGACATGTACGCGCGATAAAATTGAATGGGCGGAACTGTAAGATGAATGCAGTTGGTAGAGGATCTTCGAGGTAAGCAAAGCCGGGAATAGATAGACCCACGGATTCGCATTTCGGGATCATTCAGACATTTAAGAGTATCAACTCCTGAGCGGGCAAGGAGTGTGATAAAAAGTAACGAAGTCGGAGTGGCGAGAACTTGAATAGTGGTGGAGCTTACGGGCGAGAGCAGAGTGACAGGAAAATTTTCCAGGGTGCGGGAACGGAGAAGAGCGAGATCAAGGCATAGAGAAAAGAGAAGCAAGGAGAACGAGAGGATAGCCGGTGGCTTGGGACGTACGTTCCTCGGCGTGCTCCCCGTAATGATAGTTTCAGCCAGATACAACTGCGATGATCCCGAATCGTCGGATTTCAAGAGGGACAGACTCCGGGGAGGATAATATCGGAAAAGGTTGGCTTCTTGGATGTCTTGCGGTCTTAGAACTCTAATTTCGAGGTCTTGGAAAAGGTGTCGGTCTGATGCGGGTGAGATCTTGATTAATCGGCAGATGTTGGCAATATAACTCGATGGCGGAGTTGTAAAGCGTCGTGAATGAGGAGCAGTGGTGTACGAATAAACCATAAATTGAAGGGATATCGTATGCTTTCGCAATACATGTAGGACGTGCTGTGACAGCACGGCGGTTAAGTGTACTTTTGTTAGTGAAGGGATTTGACGGTGAGTCAGTGCGGGCTTTGGACTAGAAATTCGTTGGGAGAGGATGACCGTGAAGTGTGTTTACTTTGGAATGGAGTCAAGAAGCAGTTGAATCAGACAGCGGAGGCTTATTTGTAATCTTGATGTCCCTTGGATGAGGTCGACGCCCGAATTTGAACGCAACCCAACGGGATGTGATACCGAGCGACAGATTTCGGCAAGAATGAATGCCAACCTCGAGGGCAAAGCGAGTCATTAGCATATATTCGAGGGTTTGAGACTGGAAGATGAAGGTGTTGCGTCTAGACGGATTGTTTCTGAGCAGAGATGGGAAAACAGAGATTTTTTACAGCCATCTTTGCCGAAGAGATAGGTTAGGAGCGTCGAGCTTTTAGCACCGCTTGCCAACAGTAGTGCATTGTATTGAGACGAAGCTGAGAGAAGTGCGTGTCAGTGCGTCCGTCTTTGCCGTTCGTTGTCGTGGCCTGTCGTGGTAGGAAGCAAAGCACGGCGGATCTAGAAGAGTCGGTGTGGGAAGATCAGTAGACCGCCACTCGGGCCGTTCCTAGCCGCCCATTTATTCTTCCTGCCACCATCTTGGTCTCGTTCTTCGTCTCTCCGGGAACGCAATTCCTGTTGAGGTCATCCTCCCCCTGCGTGCTGTTGATTCAGAACTTCTCCCTGCGGCACATCTCACGTTGACGGCGGTGTCGACGGTTGCAGGATGACGCGTGTATGATAGTATCTACGAAAGTGTTCCCGAATCGCACTCTGAATAGACGACTATCCACCATACGGCCAAGCAATGCGTTCCGGGGATCATCAGAACTCATGAATCCGCGACGTTGGCGCTCTGGTACTTGCTCTGGTACGTGACATGTCCGTTCCTTGATTTTAACCCGTTATCATATTTTTGTTCCCTTCGTCCTGCGTCTTTACTCGACTACCCCTGGTGACCGCCTCCCCCATTGCAATGCCTGCATTCTGTGCGCCCGGCTTCCCGGTTCCAAGCGTGTTTGTCGCTGGAACCGCTGGTACGTGGCCGCTCTTCCCGTTGCTCCTTCACTACACCTTCTGCTACTACACCTTCTGACACCCCCCAGGTGCCAAACCATCCCCGATTACGCATGACTCGCATTCATTCTGGCCAATGTCCTGAACAAGCGACCGCGAGGCTGCTGCTCTGCGGGTACGCATTCCGTCCTGCAGATTTGGTCGAATCCCCGTTGCTCTCTTTGACCGTACTGCGTCTTTCCGCGTTCGCAGCTGCCAAACCCATTGTGCCTACTGCCTGCATCCTGAACACTTCGTTCTGTCGCCCAGGCCCTTTTGCGTCCGCCTTCACCTCTCTCAGCCTCTGCCCACTCTCGGTTTCCGACGCCCGGCATCCAATATCACAGAACTTCTATCAGTCTCCCACTGGCTTTCCGCCCGGCCACGCGCGCTTGGGTGCATATGCTGTCTGCTCTCGGCACTTTGCATGCACACACCTCTGTGCCTCCGTGTGTATGCCGTTATACTGAGCGCCGTCCACGTATGTCAGTGTTGGCCTTCCAGTACACGACTGTCGCTCCCGCCGTTGGTCCATCCGCGCATCATGCTACGCGCGCATCGTCTCTTTCCCGCGCCTGGTAGGTCGCTGCGCGGATGCCAGCGCAGAATGCATCTAAATGTGCACGGCGCGGGGCACGAGTGCATCTCAATATGGCTGTGCGCAACACACAGTACATCTACATGCGACGGTGTGTCGGCCGCGGGCGCTTCGTTCTGTTTTGGCGAACGTGTGCGGTCGAGGGTGCCTGTCCAGCAGCACATATCTACCCTGGTCCCGATTCGTGTATGGGCTAGAGGCCCGCGTCCAGTGTCTCCGGGCAACATGAGCCCTTACGACGTGCGTTTCGATTTCCATTTACCTGTGGATCGTTGACGTCGAGTTGTACTTGGGGATGACTAATGACAGAATGCATTCGCTGAAGTGATTTGCGAGACTCCTACTTGCAACTTGTTCTTTCAAACATCACCAAGTTTCCGACTCGCGAAGTCCTGTCGAATTTTGGATGCCAAGGCGGAGTGGCAATGCTCCATAAATCCAAACCTGAGAATTGAATTCCGCACCTACACCATGCATTGGAACTATGAATCTGCAGAATCCAAAAAATAAATTGAACGTTTTTCGATGGACGATTGAGGTATTTGCTATGCGCTCGGAGGTTCACCTCGGTCGGAAGTACGAGAGAGGACATCTCATATATGCTGCTCCTATACGGCCACAGAAGTAAGTAGACGTTCTTGAGGTGATGGAACACGTTGCGAAAGCACAAAACCAGGTTGAAACTTCAAACTTGACTTGGAGCTTCTGCAACGAGCGAGTGAGCATACTTATTCGAAGAGGTCTCTCACTAGGGTTTCGTCCCAGTTCTCGCGATCTCCGTCCTCGTCCACTTTTTAGCCGGTCTCAACTGCATCCGGACCAGCCATCAAGGTTCAGCAGCCCTTTCTGTCGTTTACCCTCGCGTCAAGCCCGATTCAATATATTGCGCACTCTTCAAACTCTTAAATCCAACGTCCAACTCGAGCTTGTCGCTGGACGTCTCCTACCGAGATCTTTTTCTACCGGGTGACACGGAGGCGGATCTTCAAAATATCTACTACTCATTCGCTGTGCGCACAGCCAGTACCACGGTATCCGCCGCCTATAATTTTATAGTAGCTGTGTTGCTGATGGTCACCTTCAACTGTGTCTCCTGACAGTTTACAACGTCGTCTCCCCACTTAGATCCGCCCGTTGCTGGCGTTTTCCGAGTCCAAGGGTACTTGAATACTCCCTTCATCTCCCCAAAGCTACATCATTACAAACTAAACTAGTCTTTCAAATGACGCTGATCTGGCAACGGAAGCGCGTAAACGGGAGTTATCTGCGGATAGAATCTCCATGTTCAAAACTTCAAACCCTCAGGCGAACGTGAATTTGTGAAAATTTCGTTGGCCCTCGCGGACAACTGACTAATGTCGGAATGATCTCGTAAAGATCTCGTAAATGTCCCGACCGACGAATACAGACATCCATTCACGTCCTGATTACGGAGGACAAGTTTGGCAGCCCCGTACTGTGATTAACTGCCACGTCTTCCAAGTTCCCGAAAGTCTGACCATATGCACCGGAACTTTGTTGCATTGAACAGGAAGAACGAGCCACCCACACGAGCGAAAAAAAAATGTGCTATCCCGGCATGGACTGCTCCCGAATCGAACGGGTGTTCTCTGCTTCCGACTGTGAATGCCAGCTGCGTCCCACCGCCAACAGTCCGTCTCAACCTCTGTCACGGCGTTTAATAACCAGCAAGAGGTACAATCTTCCGCTCATCGATTCGCCATGAACTGATTGGAACTCTTCTTCGATCAAACGGCGCAGAATTATATTGACGGAAACTAAAGGCTTCTCGACATTAACACCCTCCTTGAGCTCGCACAGAGTCCACAGAGTCGGAGGGTCTGGACCATGGATAGCATTGGCATTACCTCCAAGCTCAAGTTGAACTTGAGATGCAAGTGAGGTTCTGGCTCTACTTTGTATCTTCATAATTTGCTACGCATGACGACCAATAATTGAAAATCCAAGTTGAAAAGAAATACAGGGTCCGCTTATTGTGGCCGAGATGCCGCGGAACGTGAGCGAAAAATCATAAACAAAAGTATCTCTGGGGGTTGTTCATTCGGCCACCGGGAATCGAACCCGTCCTTCCCGCCATACCTCGTGGGACTTTCCTATCAGAAGCGGGCGTGCAACACGGCCGAGTAACAGCTGCGTTTGCAACTCTGAGAAGTTGAAAGATTGTGCTTCAAGCTGCTCACATCGAAATTGCAACCACTTTGGTGAGGGAGGAGTTTGACCCGCTGCCGTCCGTATTTTTTGAGCCAAATACAGAGCTGCGGTGCAAACAATTCGGACAGTTATTCTGTGGCTCCTGGGGGCGGCATGGACATCTGTGAGGTAAGTTAGCTTTCGGCCGTTCAACACACCGACTGATCTGTTCAAAAATTGCGAACGCGAATGTGCGCGCTTCACGACAGCTCCATTGTAGGATTGTAAACGGCGAGTTTGGTGAAGTTGGACCATAAATCGCTTGCTGAGGCTCCTACACGTACTACTTGAAGTAGGCAAAAATCAACAGCAAGCTAGGTGAATTGAAAATCACCCGGGCCTGTAAATACCCATCCGGAGGTAGTAATTCTGTATTCATGAATTCCTGGAATTACAGTTCAACATTGCATCAAAGAGGATGGTGGTCCGCCAATAGATGTACGGCCTCTTTGTGATCCACTCAGAAACGTTACGCCGGATACCACCAGAGCAAAGGATCGATATCTGCAGTTGCTGCAGTAGGAAATTAATCGCGAGGATGATCTGGGCAGAAGAAAGAAGGTACGCACCAAGAAACTCAAACCCATCGTCAGCTTCGGGTCTGGATGGGTACAGCGCATTTTTCCCATCGTGCGCCGATCTCCGCTCCTCTGCAAAATCTGTAGAATAAACGCGTGGATCAGAGAGACATATTCATAATTTAAACTCGCACGAACTTAAACATCCCTTAGCCATGACACAGTATCTCCGCATCTAGCTCGCCAGTGCAGCCGGAAAAACAAAATACGCAAGGTGCGGGATGTCCCCGGACGGAATCGAACCGCCGTCTCCCCCCGATCCACGGGGACGTCTATACCTGGGAAGCGGGTGAAACAAGTGTGGATGGTGGAGCGAAGTTGGAATCTGAATACCTTCGGCGTCGTTGGAGGATGTGGCATAGAAAATTTCGCAGCCTGCTAGTTCGAGAACTTGTTAAGAATGGCATCCAGTCAGAAGGCGGAAACGAATATGTGTCCAGGCTTTCCGTTTGATATCTTCGGACGTATTTTGAACGCTATCTCAGTGCGGAGCCTGAGGTGAAGGAAGAAGTCGAATCTCGGCCGACGTCAGGCACGAAATGCAGTGGAGTTACGTGAGGCAGATACAACACAGACCTATGCGACTAGAATATTAGTTTTCACAGAAACTGTGTTGAACTTGACCTCACCGCACCGTGAATACGTGGGAGGTTATACGTTAGACATCACAGTGGAAACAAACGCGGGGAGCACTCACCATTGACAAAAATAAAATATAGTTATGCTTCTAACGGTCAGCGGCCGGTGTAGCGTCAAGGTCCTTCGACCTCGCATTGTGCTCCTTGTCGTGTCCGGCCACCTACACCAATAACAGCTTGTCGAGTTGTTAAGGCTCGCCGACCGTCCAAGCTGGAAATATTCCGTTGTTGATCTTGCGGTATTCACCGGGCGCTGGTAGCCTCATATAAAACCTTGCGCGATAGGTTGAATGGATGCGCAGAGGGCATGGGCTAGCGTAGACGAAACGGAGTCCAGCGGTGCGTTGTGAAGCAAGCCCGTTGATGATTTGATCCGTTGATAGATTTGCACAGCCTTCCAACCATCTTTTGCTCCCTCCGTCCATGATGGTCGTAAATCAAGGCAGTCTAAGCCTCCGGTCCCTTGCCCAGACGTTCCATTTTTTAAACTAACCCTCGCGGTCTTTCCTTTCCGTCCCGCGAAGAACATCTTTCTTCTCCGCCGCCCTTTCACGCCAACAGTGCTGAGTCGCCGACGACGCCCGGCTCGACCCTCACGACCGATGTCCGCTCTTTCACTATTGCTCGCCTTTACCTCCGTGGTTGCGGTCCACTCTGGTCCACTCCCATTGCGTGCCCTTCTAATATCTCCACTAAAGTCCGATGACCCAACTTCGATCAGCGCACGACGACGAACGGCCTGGATGCACACAGATGGAATGACGAGCAGAGGGAGATGGCTTGAGCCTAGGTGCGTATTGCCGCTACACATCTGGCTCGCCCCTCCCCCTAAACCCCTTTCACCCTCTCTTCCATCTGCCCTCGACCGAATCCGCAAGTCGATTGATATTGTCCCCGCGCAGATTACACTTCCTATTCCATGACTATTACTCTTTCATAAAACTCCGCGCAATCCTTGTTTGGCCTCGTTTTCTTGCCTTACTGTCTTCCCTCGCGTCCAGGGCCAGTCCCTCGACGATTTGATCTTCACCGCCTGCGCACACGCATTCCTACTCCCACCGTATCCAACAGGATCCGCACAAATTCGCAGCCACGGCTTGGCCACGGCTATTCGATTGATTAGCTGCGCTCCCCATCACAAATCACCGCTGCTTTGTTGAGGCACCACCCCTCACCTTCCCTTCGACAGCGCAGTGTACAATCATCTCCCCACCGACGTAGCTTGAGAGTTTGGAGAGGGTGGGAAGGTTTGTCTTGGCCGAGGTGCGTATCATTCTGTTGGCCTCAGTTCAATTCTCGTTCGTCCGCTATCTCCCCATGCACTCTGTCATTCCTTGGTCCAATTGTCCACACCCTGCTACAATATCTGAACGGAACATTTCCCTTAACTGGTTACTAGTGTCCTTCTCATCCCTCGGTCGTGTCCGTTCGCCCTCCAGCCGTGTTCGACGATGATTTCGAATCGATGGCGCCATTCCGTCGAGCTATACGGACTCCCCTCTCGATCCTCAATCCAATACGGCACTTCACAGATGCGACTCAATTTTCTTATTTCACCGCTCACTTTCGCTCAGGTTATCAGCAGACGTTGCCGCCGCATGCGGGTGCAGGGCGCGATCTCAGCTCGAATGCAAAGCAACTTATCGAAATGAAAGACTGCGCCTGTACCGTAACATACCGAGGAGATTAGCGGTAGTGCACATGATCCTGCGGGACATGCTTGGTATCGTACACCTGCGGCCAGCTTCCCAAAACAAGCTAAAATTAGTTGTTCACAGTCCTCGATGTCCACGGAAGTGGCGAGGATCTTTGACGCATTACGTCGACTCGGACGGTGCGCACCATTTCGTAGCTCTTTTCTCAACACTGCGGCACTAAACATTTTACCGACGATTGCGGATGGTCGGCTGGATAAGGCTGAGTCGACCCCTACTAGTTGCATCCCTCCTCAGCGTTCGTCCTGCTGATGGTGATCAGAACGAGCGCTTGCACCCTTCGTCTGCAGTCAACAAAGTCGGGCTAAAGTTTGTTTCCCGCGTGCTTTCATCTGACCTTGTTTCAACGTCAGGTCCCTAATGAAAGCCGTAGCCCCGACGGATACGTCAAGACCGGGACTGCCACGTACGCTCTTCAAATGGCTGCCTTGAATCTGATTCGATCTCTCCTGTCCTGTTCCTAGCGTGTCCAACTCCGCATCCGCAAGTCGATTCTCCCATCCAACATTCTCCAGCCTTCATTCTAATTCGGACGCAGGTGTCTCCTGGAGCAGACGATCTCGCAAATGATTATATATTAATCCTGATCGCGCAATCGTTCTCCTGGGGTAAAGATCGCGCGAGCGCAAGAACTCGTTTATCCATATGGTGCGTTCTTCCGGCCCGCGTTCATATATCCCAGATCCCTTACCAGAGCACAAACATGTCAAGTGCTCCACTGAATTCTTGTTGCATTTGCGATACGGTGGTGCGTCCTCACTACATTCTCCAGCATGATGTTTAGTTTGCCATCTGCAGACCTCCCTCACAAACATTCTGTTCACAAGTCCTTGCTCAACCAGCATTTCCATGGCATGTATCTGGGGGAGTTCTTATGTCTGGTATTTTCGAACATAACCCAATGCCAGAGCTCACTCATATTTACCATTGACATCAGCCTAGCGCGAAAAAGCTAGAATTGGTGCACCCATGAATTTCATCGCCTTTGTCGTGTGCGGTACGTCCATTCGACCACCCGCGATAATCATGTCTGAATCAACCGCAGACATCCTTACCGCCGCGGGCCTTATTTGGAAACTGCGTTGGATGAGGACAAGCCTTACGGTTAGTCGTCGTCTAATTCTCGTCTACTTGTAGTTGTCACCGTCTAGGCGTAGCGTACTCGACTTCCGTCCACGAACGGCACCCGCTGCACCGCTAGGACGAATCAGAATCGCGCTTGGGCTGGTTGTTTGGACAGGTGGGTTCGTCCCCTTTCCGTTGAACCTTCCTCCCGCCCAGAATCCCAATCCTGGAATTCCGACGACATACCTTTCCGTTCGCGTGCCGCTGATATCGTTTTGCGGTTGCTGTCCTTTGCATTTCGTTCCCGTCTTTCCTCGTCCATTCATTCCTTCCAGAGACGATACCCATCTGTCAGCTCCTGTCTCCTGCTCGTCCGCACAACTTCGACATACACCCACTGTGTGCTTGGAACGGACGTTCTGTTCGATAGCTGAAGGACATCCTGAGTAAGTCTGCTTCTGTTTTTCATTTCCCTTTCTCGATCTGACAATCCCCAATTCTCGCGTTGCATCTCTTCTTTTCGTTCTTCGTTTGCGAGTTTTCCCGGTTTCGTTGCTTGCGCATCTCCCCTCGTTCTCATTCCAGTCTCTAAATATCCCGTTTATGATCATTTCTAGCTTGCCATTCGGATCGTTTTGCGTAGCGCGTAACATGCATTTCAAGGCCGGAACTGTATTCTGTCCATCTTAGAGCCAGCGCCGGCCGCCGCTGTTTTTCAGGCCTATGTCCGACTTTCTCATCGATTGTTCTCGTCTCGGTCCTGGCCAGGGTTTCTAGCTTCTCCTTGTTCCGGGCTTGTTGTCTTTCTTAGACTATGAGTTTCAAGTTCCTCCTCATTCTCGACTGTCAACTCCCTCTTCGCCATTTCCATAGCATCACCACCATGTTTTATTTCTGTCGCGCCTCGCCACCATGTTGTGCGATTCGCTCCTGTGTCATATCAATTCCCGGCCAAAGTTGAAAAAATCAACATAGGCGAGCCGATGAGCAACGTAAATAGTTTCTTATCGAAGACAGCGATTCAAGTCATTGTTAGAGCGTAGGGTGGAAGCGGAAGAAATCGGGGGTAAACGACAGCCGGACTCGGAGCAAATCAGAAAAGATACTTATGGCCAATAACGGAGCGATTTGAAGTTATTGTTTATGATGAAAGGCAAGAGCCTTCGGCGAAATGATTTGTTTGAAACTCCTACTTCCAACCTGTTCTTTCAAACAAAACCTGAGGATTGAATTCTGCACCTAGACCATGCTGCGCCATGCAGAAACAAATCGGAAGATATTCCAGAGAACACCATTGACAGGGAATTGGAAGTGTAGCACCGCGTCAAGTTTGTACGAAGTTGCAGATGCAAGAGAATCTCAGGAATAAGTCCAACGTTTTTTCCACATCAGACAATTGAGGTTTCCGCTATGGGCTCGGAGGTTCGCCTCGGTGTGAAGTACGGGGGAGGAACTCCCATTTTATACAACTACAAAAGTAGGTAGATGTTCTTGAGGTGATAAGTTGTAGTGAATTTCGTTCTCCTTATAGTTGGCCACATTGAGTTGACGATGTCGCTGAGAGATATAATTTGCCACTCACCTATCAATCAAGTCTCTTTCGTTCTGTTCCTCGCTCTGATCTTCCTGTTTGATACGTCGAGCGTATACGGTTGCGGGGGTTGGTGGAATTTGAAGTCATAGCTGAGACGTGCGCCACAGGGATTGATGGCCACCTTCGACAAACACTGTGATGTTTGCAACGCGATGTGGTGCCACGGAAGTAAACCATCACTGCATACCCACGACAATAAATAAAGGCCTACGAGTCTTATTCGGCCCTTGTCATTCTTCGCCAACAATACTGCTATGCGCCTTTATTCACCAACGTACAACAATTCTTGACGAAAGCGTAATAGCGTGGTGCACCGTGTTGAAACACCTTTCACTGGTTCAATTGGAGGGTGGCCAAATCGGGAAGTAGGCGGGTTGATGCGCAAGAATCCTGTAGTTGATTTTGGCTGAGATGCGGAAGACGATGACGGATTCAAGAGAGATTATTTAAATGAGATTGGCTCAAGGGAAGACTTGGAATCGAGGATTGATGTAAGAAAGACGAATCGGTGCCGCATGCAAGGCGGATGCTTTACTAATAAGCTTGAAGCTTGAAGACTTGAGACGGATGTACGAGCGGCGGAAGCGGAAACGATTTAGGGGCAGGCGAAGATGTCTCAGCGACCGCGCACAGTCGGCCGAAATTGAAGACAGACATACGGGTTGAAAGGCGACCAAGTCTTGAACCAGGAGTCGGCGACATTGATGTGTTTCCAGCCTGTTGAGAGGGGGAGTAAGTCACTAAAAATTGTACGACATTCCAGCCGCAAGAAACCCGCCATTCGTGAGGTGCGCGATTACCAGGAAACACGATTGAAGAAACATTATGAGAACAAGAAAGAGAATAGACCAAAAGAATGAAGACCCACAATCCTTGGTGCTGTGCACGCAATAGAAGATCTGGCTGACCCGTCCGGCTTCCTCCGCTGTGGGGTTCCAGGGGAACTCGTATCAGAGGTGCACAAGGGAGGCCCTCCGGGTGCGCATAGTCGCGGTTGACCTCGAGGATAACCTACGCGCGGGCCTAGAAAGAAAATCGTTCATTATGTTCACAAGGATCACGCGATCAGTGAGGACAAGAGATGCGAGAAAAGATAGGCGAACAAGTAGAAATGAGTGCCAGTGCGGCGACGATGAAGAGAGAGGAATCCATCAAGGCAACTGACGTGATTACTCAGGAAAACGAGGGGAAATTTGCGGGAAAAGCGGAGTAAAAACACGACTAATATCTGGACGCGATGCCGACAGAGGCGGGCATCACACTCACATCGGGCTTTGTGGAAACAGCGAAGAAAAGCTCAGGGCTAATGCACCGCATGTGATGTAGTCGTGCAGTGCAACTCTGACTTTGCATTGGGCGGGTACAGACGGCGAAGTATTTGGGCTCGTCGTCGCCCGGCTCCGGCGTGGGAATTCGTTTGGGCGTGGCGGAAGGCTGGCAAGAAGAGAAGTGGTTTGAATGGAATTGGGACTGTGGTGGTAAGAGGCAAGTCGCGAAGCTTGACGCTGCTTGGCTAGCGCATTTGATCATCATGATTGATCTGTGGGTTTTTTCTTTGCTGGAACCCGACTGGAACCGAACACTTAAAAGTATGCGAGGGTTCTACCTGCGTATACGACGGGAAATGGTGTTCTCTCACTTACAGAATACTTACGGTTACATCTTCGGCACATTCTGGTCCCTTGACACTCGCTCGTTGCTGCAGCTCTGGCAAGTCAAGTTTCAATTTGCAACCTGGCTTTGTGCTTTCGCAACGTGCTCACTGAGTGTGAGCAGTTGTTGTATGTTCTTATCCTCTGGGCTATCACAGCGCTATCCGCATTCTTAGAATGCGGAAAATTGATCTATCGCTGTTTTAAGCGCAGTGAGAGATTCTTCCAACTTCACCGGAAATTACAGCAAAACCCGAGACGCGAGTTCGTGTTGAGATAAAAACACCAGCAAGCCGTGGGCTTGGAGGGCCTGCGAACTTTCGGATACATTCTGGAAGGCACGGGGGGTTGCCCGACATCAAATTCCAAAGACTGTGGAAGAAAACC
Organism: Mycena crocata; assembly: GCA_029281795.1. Lineage (NCBI taxonomy): Eukaryota > Fungi > Basidiomycota > Agaricomycetes > Agaricales > Mycenaceae > Mycena > Mycena crocata. The sequence goes on along the minus strand of JARJCP010000110.1, from coordinate 262,757 downwards.
GGAACACAAATCGTGGATCCCAACGAAAACGGGAAGCCTGGGCCCCATGGGTGTACAGTGTGGGGATGGAGCTGCCATGATCATGGATAGCATCGTTCGCACGATGTTATGACCCCCACGAAGTACGGGGAAGAGATTGTCAACTCGCTTTCAACTTTAATTGACAGCAACACTTTTACTTGTCAAGTGTTACCGGCAGTAAGTGCGGACAATCTTTTCAGTATGTACTCCTTGTGAATCCGTTCATAGGCTTTTGGGAGGGGTAGGACTCCAGCCGCAGTACTGTAAGCAATTTGCTTGACAGTTATTAAGCACGAATCAATGTTTTAAATTAATTAAAACGCGACCTTGGTCCTTGTCATTCAACCGTTATGCCAACAAGGCTTGTTGGCAACCGTAGTACACTGATGTAAAAGGAAAGTCAGGGTTGAAACACGTTTATGGGTTGAGACTGAGATTATTGCAGATTTGGCGAATAAATGGAACGAATTTGAGCGGACTGTTCGACAATCAGCTCAAGATATTGGAGCGTGTCAATGCGCAATGAAGCCAAGTACCTCACGAAACTCACCTGCGGCGGTATGCTTATTGTTCAACTGTGAAATCCGAGGTCCCCCGCTTGGGAGCCAGGAAATCGGAGGGATAGGCGGAGTAAAGAGGGAATTATCAACCATGTCGTCGTGGCTTTGTTGAGGTCTACTAAATCCGAGACGGCTGAATGTACCATTCAGTCAAGGTCCGGTACAGTACCGTAACACTCACTATGTACAACTCTGCCCGAATGCTGGGCTCCCAGCCCCCATCCAACCTCTGGAAAGCCCACTGATTGGTACGATCATTTGCAGACCTCGGTGCGCATCGGCAAGAACGTAGAGAAAGCTACAACGATGGATATATCTGCACACGCACTGAAACCAAGTACTTACATATAATCACAGACTCTCGTTCATTTATGGTACGGAAATCTGTGACACCAATGCCAGGAGTCCAGGTAAGTATTCCTGAAATCGTACTGTAGTTCCTTGGCAATTCCGCGCGTGAAATCTCAATGCCGTAACACGCGACGTGTTGTGTGTTGCTGTGTCTGCCTTCGGATCAGCCGGCTGTGAAAGAATCCGACCCGATCCGATGCTGTTTTTACTTTCCCCACGACAATCCGCACTCACACTTCCGTGGTGCCAGTATCAGTTCGTGCTTTTCCATGTTCTGTCTCCCTACCCTGGGAATATAAACCAAGCGAAACAAAAAAAAAAGAACAATTGCCAACTAATTGCGAGGCTGCAACTAAATCTAACTCTCCATCGTTCACGAAAGAAAATGGGACGTGAACTCTAACTTCAAGCGTATAAGGTCTCGTTGGTACGAAACTTCATCAACTACCACCCCCGACTAAGCACCTCACCATCAAAAAATCTTTCTCGTGGGACGGGAGCACTTCGGACGCAGTAATTTTGTGGACACCCCAAGGGGTCACTAGGCCGGGAAATAATTGGGACCTCATCTCCCGAGCTTTACAGAGTTTTCCGCTTGATAGAGCCCTAATCCATCGTAGCCTCCCTCAACTTCTCTGTGTGATTCGTGCCCCAATGCTCCAGGACTTCAAATTCCGTCTCAGGATATTGATGAGTGCAATCCAACCATTAAACATTCTCAACGACCCCCATACGGCGAGGCAGCGATCGGCTCTGATAGGCCTTCTGGGACATTCTGGCTCGCAACTGAATTTGACCTCGAGATTCTGATGCTTGGGTTCATCGGTGCTGCGGAGATAACCATTACTTACTCTAAATGTCTCCAAAAAAGTTGAAGCGGCTTCAGGACCACTCCATCACTGACAAGATGCCAGCCATTCAAGTTAGTATGTATAATTCCACCAACAAACGATCCGCCACCGTCGGACGGCGGGACCGATCGCCGAGCGGTTGAACTACCGACGCACAAGATTCAATAAGTTCCACAAAGCTTCCGAAAAATCGTGGAAGGACTTAGATACATTCACGTGTTCAGTTCCCCATCTGACCCCGCCCATGTAGACTCGATGCGCCACACGACCACAATATCAACTCTATCCGGGATTGTTGTACTGGGACGGCTGCAGTGGTGTATACAACGAGCACTGCCCGATTGGTCGTGGAGCAACAACAACAAGGGCAGATTCAGAACAAGACGATGGCAGGTCGAGTTCTTGTTGTCGGCCGGTAATTGTTTTCTTCAGTGGCGGTATAAACACCGCGACCATTCGAGAGGGTGCCCATCAATTCCCCTGTGGCGCAACTACCAGCTATGAACAACGGTCCTGGGCCCTATGGGTGCGGGCCGACTGCGAAGGCCATTTTATGGCAAATATGCCATATGGCAGAAATACGTCGTCGGGACCGAAAATACGTTATGGAATTTTTTGGACTACGGGCAGCGTGTCGCGTGTTACCGCAGGTGTGTACCTAGCTTGATGGTATGACGTTTCTTTTTCATTGGCTTTGAGGAGAAGGGCCGAACCCGTTCGGCAATATTGACGGCTGTTGGCGAGACGGTCGGCCTGAAAATCAACTCAGGATGGTTGAATCGTTCCACTAGCGGAACAATCCGGAGACTCCGAGATCATTTCGGAAGAAACACAATGGGGGGACATGCCGTCGTCTAAAATGTTTCATGACAAAGAAAGCTTTCCATGTGAAAGGGAGCCTCGGGAAGTGAGCCTAATTACATTGGTTCGTAAAAACCCGGAACGCATCTCCATATTATTAACAGCCGTCTCGACGCGCGTCGCGCTTTCGGGCAACTTATGGTAAGAAACAGTCATAATGGCCCCGTTGAACCCATCCGGCAGAATCTCACCATGAGTCCGAGTCGACTGTCGCGACAAAACTGTTTATCCTGGTGCGTTCACCGTGGAATCGGGTATGGGCTCAGAGCCGCCCGCTGCTGGTCCCAACGCCATCGTCTTCGCCGGAACGCGCAAACCCGCTACCCAATCGCTCAAGGATCGGTCCTGCCAATATCCGAATGTCCATCATGATCCCGTCAAGGTAACCTCTGGCGACCAGGCGGACAACGAAGCAGCCGTCTCCGAGATAAAAAAACACCGCGGGGCACCTCAACGTTCGTTATCACAAACGCAGGTGCGCATTATTCCCCCTCCTCCTGCTGGCCTCAATACCAGTGTTTTTCATCATCAACCTCGTCCCAAATTTCAAAATGGCCGCGGGGGCGGGCTTGACTGCGGCGCCTGTTGAGGATTACGTGGCGGGGGTCATGAGTCGCGTGGATGGTGCGACTGTGCAGAAGTCAAGCAGAATAGTCTGGAATTATGAGGCCACGCACGGCACGCAGCACGGGCGAATGGGCGGTCTGGTAGACAATTTGTAAGTTCATTCAGGTCTTTTTGTGCGGTCTAATTGACAATACGATATCTTTAACAGCTTGCCTCGGCAGCTTGACTGCTGTCGCTTGTGCACCGCGGTCCGACAAGCTTATCATATCTTGTATGTAATTTAACAAATGTTGGATTAACATGAGTCAATTTGATTCCAGTATTAGCGAAAAACGGGTGTCTTTGCCGGAATGCGGCCCATGCTAATCGTGTACAGTTGAAATTGGGCGAGTCGGGTCCTGGGGGTGATCGCGCTTTTGGGGTTTGTATTCCCTTCCTGTACTAACTCACGATGCAAGAGAGCCCGAAAGGGTTGAGCCGATCCGCATTTGACTACTCATTAGACGCCCTGCAGTTTTCGATAACATGAGTGGGCAACTGTAACCCTGTGCAAATTTGTCGCACCAATATTCTGGTATGGGCATGCAGCCAGCCATGACACAAGTCGATCGCAGTGGGGCCCTGTTGACAATTCGAAGGAAAGTAGTCGACCAGGTCATGAAGGACCGGGTTATGAAGACAGCTGTCGTAGAGAGTATTACTAGCTGACACGGTGAACGCGAAACAGTAATGTCCCGTGAATTACAGCGTAAAGACGAGGATTGGTCGGCCCGAATTTCAACCAGATTCGCCAGCTTCAGAAGCGCTTTCCTGGGCACCATGTGCCGCCGCTCATCGCGAAGGGGAACATTGTCGGTGATTGTCTCGAACGGTGAGCTGCATCGAAACACGATGACATTTAAATCTTTCAGCGGATACAGTGTACACAAAGCAGGACAACGATAGTGAGGATCCCGGAAAGCGTCAAGATGACAGAAACTACATCACCACCAATAACCATCCTGGTCGTGAGCTGATTTTGAGTCCGGGTAGGGCGGCTGTGAAGGAGGTTCATCTGAGTCGGGTGAAGTCGGCTCGGAGACTGATTGTTCCGAATGTACGACGCGATGCTCGAGCACGCGCTTTAAAATCGCCTGGCCAAGAGGGGAATGCCACCGCTCGTCAGTAAGCGGCTCCATCGTGCGGTCTTCCAATGCCTCGCCACCGATGTATCTAACCCCAAGCTGGTCCATCATGCTGACTATCGAAGAGTTCGAGTAGTCGTCGCCGATGTCCCCACCGCGGATCATGACGCTCAGAGAGTAGCGACAATGATGACGAAGGAAAGTATCAGCGGCTGCATCCTGTGCAGCGTGCGGGGGAAGATGTGTGGGAAGGAGGGCCTGCAGATCATCCATGGCACGGAAAATGAGGATTTGATAGTCACCGTCGACATCCACAGCAAAATAGTTGCTGTGGAAGTAGTGTACGAGCTTCTGGTGCATTGTAAGCACGTTGGCGGCGACGAAAAAAGGTGCAGCATCCCATCCTCGATCGCTGCCAAAATCATCGGTCTGAGAAGATCAAGTTCAGATAGGTTTGCTAGAGAGAGAGAGAAAACAGAGACGCAGACCTCCCAAGAAATCGCTGGAGGAACAATCCAGGCCAGAGATATGTCGTTTGTTAAGCCTGTGAACCTGCAGTGTCTGCCGTCGCGCGCAGTTACACTCTGCTCCACTGCAGGGGGGAGTGGGTCCTGGTGAAACGGTCGTGAGTGGAATACGGACAGCGGGAAACAAGAGTGACTACTTACCATTTTCAATCGCTGATTATGTAACCAATCGTTGCAGAACCAGGCCTTGAAGGAGACAAACCGTTGCGGCGCCTCCGTCAACTCCGGGAAGCCTCGGTTTCGACACTCTCCTGATCTTTCGTTAGTGATATAATAATAACAAAGTGAATTGCGAACTCACGATCAAAGTACCAGCCATAGTTTCCGGGAGGGATAGGTTCGGTGGAGTACGGCTCGATGGGAGGCCCACTTGGGACGACATAATACGACATGATGCCAGCAGGGTGGACGGAGACGGGACAGAGGAAGAAGATTTCGGGCTCATTGAATCTACTCATGAGGCGCACCCAACGATGTAGAGTCGCACTCGTAATAGGCGTCAATTTCTGATTCACTCCTACAGACTGAGTGAAAACGGTCCCGGTGGCACGATTCACGGTAAGCACGTACCAAGGAAGAGCCGGGAGGATTGGTGAAGGTTTATGAAAATAAAGGTGTCGCGGTCAAGGTCTTCAGATTTCCTCGAAAGCGTGTGGCCGTAGACGTCGTCGAGCGACATGACGGACAACGACAAGCTTGATTATTTGTTGCATCGTATTTATACTCTGATATTGATGCGCGGTGACGGCATGTGCTCAAGTTTCTAGAACAACCCCAAGGAACCCTAGAAGCTGCCTTCTCTTCAAAACCTATAGCCCAAGGAGGCGAAACGTGGTACAAAAGGGTAAGTCCTGGTACAAACAATGCAGAAGAATTGCACCCGGAAGAAGCTTCCCGAGATTCAGATTCTCTAACGCTTTCCATTGGATCCCCTTGCAAATTCCACGGCTCCTGGCGCTTTTAGCATTGTTTTGAATTTTCCAAGAATTTTCCCTTGTGTAACACGTGTTTTCCTCGCTCTTGGCACCTGTTCGCCATTGTTCAAACAAGCCGAATCAGTGCACGCCGGCTCCCCACGTGGGACATTCTTCGACTCCCGAGTCGTCAGGTGTCTCGAGCCACACACATAAAAGGGAACAGGTGTTGCCCAACTTTCCCTTGCTGTCTGTGGCTCGTCTCGGTTCCATCGTCCGCCAAATAAATGCCACCTTGGGGATACGGTAAAGACCCTCGTTGCATCCTTCCGGTCGGAGACCAGCGCTCCTACTATAACGAGGACCAAAAGAACGTACACGTTTGGCAGTCGGCCGCTCCCCGTTTGGTCAGCGGCTCTGATGGTCCTGTGGGTGGTCCAGGAACTGTCTGTCTACTCGCTGGTGCGTGGCCTGTTCTCGCTTCATCCTTCGGTTTTGATGGATTCCTCAAGCTGCATTTTGTCCACCGCTCACTGGCCCGGCCGGCCGGCCGATCGTTACAAAACGGCTGTTTTATTCGTGGACCCGCTATATATGTTATCCTCCCCTCGCCAACCACCCCAGTGTGGATCAAGTCAATTTCTGGGATTATGACCGGTTGGAAGGTGTCCATGCAAACAGAGGTGATCATTTATTTTCTCGACCTGCATTCCAAACTTGTCTTACATATTGCACCAAAGATTATCGCCTGCTCCTCCTAGAAGAGGATCCCCGAGTCACAGATCTTCCTTTAGCAAACGAATATTCCACCCTTCCACAGGTTCCTTATGACCAAACAGCTATGGAAGCCGGGCATTATCTGCTCGTCCGTGTTAAATATCGAGACGGTGCACCAAGTGGGTCTTAAGATATTTCTATGAGCTCGATCTGACCCGAGTTTTTCTGTCAGAGTTCTTCCCCTGTGAGCTTAACCTACAACTTCCCGCCATCGACGAAAGGAACGAGAGTTTTAACGGAACTGCGAACGAGTCCGGCAGAGCAACCCCAAACCGTGTGAGTGGCAAGCCTAGCTCACAACAGGGCCTAGAATCTGATGAGTCTACCTTTAGAAGGCCAGTGTTCGCAAAAAGGTCAGGCTCCGAGATCTACGTTGCAGAGTCACCGGTGCTGTGGCGCCCGCGCGCCAAAAAGGTTTAAACTTCACTGGACTGCAAGTCGCCCACATATTTCCGCTCGCTGCGGCGTCACTTGTGAGCCCATATTTTTTCTATTGTTGTTCCTCCGTCTGATATGGTGCCTAAGTTCCATCTAGCGTTCGATCCGCAGGCTCATTCGAAGACTGTATACGAACCGCTTGGTATACCTGCAATTAATGCTGCGCCCCCATCAAGTCGCCTTGACCAAGTGAAAAATGCCATCGTTATTCGCGCAGATGCACACGCCCAGTTTGACATCTATGAATTCAGCCTCGAATACGTCACCTTTCAAAACAGGGTTCATATTCTATGTTTATTGAGCGACGAACTCTAACATTGCGCTGCCCAGTCGGCCTATCTCCTGCGCCGCTTTGAAAGGGACGGCGCTCCAAGCATCCGTGACGAAGCACAGGCTCGCTTTCTTCACGACGCCCTCGGCGACCCAGCCAGTCGTTGTGATGATATAGACCCCATTCTCGTCAATCACCACTACCTGACCGGTGTCCTTTGGCACGTTGCTGGTAATGGCAGACCAGGCGTGGACGAGTCAGTTAATGTTATCACTGACGGTTACATCGATGGTCATGCATCCCTGAAGTAGGTACAGCATCTGCCAGGGTGGTTCTTGTTTTAGTCAGTAAAATAACCCGCAATTTCTGAATTGTCTTCTTTAGATTTATTTCCCTTTGCGAGTTGATTAGCTTTACCAGACATTATCCTGACAACAACGATCGAGAAAAACAAGGCATTCCAAGTATCCGAGTCATAAATACGCTTGGAACCCACCGATTCTGTCTCCCTGCCCTACAAACGCTACTGCATCGTAGTTGGGACGCGTAAAATATCCCTAGAGTGATATATACACACGTCCTTCACTGGTTCCCGACACAATATCATTGAACACGCTGGCAAATTCGGGGGATGGAAACTACAGAAGTGATGGCAGACGCGAGGGTGGGTGCTGCACCAGATGTCCCACTGTCGATGCCAAACACACCCCGTGCCACAGCGACAAATTATTTCTGGCATGAAGATCAGTAATGGAGGTGCGGGAGTCCGTCGCACTGAGCCATTAGCGCTGATGTCCGGGTACGCATGCTAGAATATAATGAGCCATGCTTCTGGATAAATGCTGCCGTTGCTCACCCCTCTGGGATTGGGGTGTTTGAGCTGTCCAGGATTCGTCTTTCTCAGCCGTGTCAAGAACATACTAATTGCATGATATCCGACTTGACGATTCTCGCCGTCCTCGACGCCCGAATTTCAATTTTTATGTGTCTATGTACAGCATGAATTCGGATTGACAGTTGGTCAAATATTGTTCAAGCCGCAAATTACAATAATTTAGGCTTCAAAATTCTGTTGACACGGCAAATTTTATGCTGTGTTTAATTCAATGAACATCGCAATTTGATCAATGCTTCCAGGTCCCGGCAGTAGTTACAGTACTATTCGCGACTGGGATACCGGCCGCCTTCGCATTTATACCTATTTCTTCGAAGTAACATCAGCTGTATACAGGACGGAGTGCGCCGAACAAAGGTAGGTATCCCACGAAGAGTTCTATATATTTTCCCCGAATTTATATGCAGTATGGATGAAGCCAAGATGAAGCAGTGAATTTATTTTGGCCGACACTCCTAACATGAGCAAATACGGGGAAACCGGCCACCCCGCCGATCAAGTGTCGTAGGCAGAAACCCGGCGTCTTGTCATTCAGGAACGACGCATAGGTGCTGTAGGCGCTATCTGATATACTTGGGGTGTACTTACAAGACACGTGACGGGGTGAATTTGGGGGTGGAACCACTGCCCTAGCCTGCTAAATTGCAGATTCTGGTTAAACTGGCCGCTCGTCCGGACCACCCATGGCGGCGGCCCGAAATGTGTTCTATATAGTTATATAATGAGTATGTCAACATATTATGCCACTTAGTTAACTGCTGGGATGGCACCAGCTCCCCAGAAAAATCCAAACATCTCGGATGCCAAATATCAGCCGCTTTGGATAAAAGGCAACGATGAGAGGAGATATCGCAGTGAAACGGATGCAGACACACACCGAGATTGAGTGCTCCATCCCCCAATCTCTCTGAAAAAACCCAGACACACCCCATTGATTGACTGTTTGCTACAGACGTTACCAGCGTTAGCCACTCCGGAATGGAGGCAAGCAAAAAATCGGTTCAGAGCGGGAGTACAGGGCACAGATAGATGCTGAATTTTGCCAGAAATTGTTCCTAAAGTTGCTGTGAGTAGAACGAGCCCATGAAGTCCCAGAAAGATGGAGATTTGGCAGAGATAGACGAAGGCGGAGGTGAGCCGGAGTTGTCCTAAATAGTAAGAAAAGAGTGATCGGAGCCTTTCGGCCGGCACTGCAAGTGTCGTAAATCTTGATCCGACGGTCACTTCTGGTTGAAATTCGGTATACACCATCCTTAGAAGTCCCGTTCTCTCCCCCAACATGAAAGTCAGCCATCAATTAACGGCCGGACCCTATGAGAGGCAAGTGGACGGTTTCCTGGTCGAATATAGTACACCCCAACGAATAAAGTACAAGTTACACAGTAATACGATAATAAGGATAGCGTGGCGTCTACCGATTGACCAAGGGTATATTTATGGCAACACGGACAGGACCGGATCAAAAATCCAGGGCCGATGACGGCTTTCCTTTCACCACGACGCAGGCGTGAACCGGCCACCGACTTACGCTAGCCCATGGCATCCACGGATCCCCTAAAACTGCTGCAGACGGTTCTCGACGAGGCTGCAGCCTCCAGGGCAAATGCGGAGCTCCAAGACCTGCGCGTCCTCGACTCCTCCTTCTGCGTCAAGAGCTCGACGATGATCGGACGATCTCAAAACCTCAGCCGCTGTATGCGAGGAAGAGCATCTGGCTGCGATGATGGACATCGGAATCAACTCGGCGCATGCAAACAGCAGCTAAAAGCAGCTGAAGCCCATGTTCGGAACGAGGCAGACGAATTGGGACGCGCTGCAGATACACCAAGCGCTGACTCAGAAGCACACACCGTCGGCACCTGCGCCTGCAACCCCCGCTGCGGTTGCTACGCGCATAATCCGCTTTGGACCACCGTATGCCTGCATGTTATCACCTTCACCCGACTTCAACTTCACACGTTTGCAGACCGCGAGCGTCCCTTCCGCTACGGCGTTCCTGCGAAGGTTTTTCAGACACAGGACCGGGCGCCTCGGGCGGAGCACTGGTAGTATGCATACCCCTTTCCCGCGACGACCTGTACCAATTTACAGTAACAGAAACGCCGAAAAACAGCGGTATGAGGACCGTCGTGGAATTTATCCTCGGAGTTATTCTGTCTTGGTAAGTGCAAGGTCGCGAGAGGTACAGAATCTCCAGGATATTTGTTCACGCCGTTGTCTAGCGCACCAGATCATGGTGCTGTTCATATCAAATATGTAATCTACGCCGTCGACTTGAACGGCTTAAGTTTTGTCCCTGCATTCCCGTCGCAATGTTGATACATTCCGCCGCTGGGACCTGATGACATCGACCTCTCTCTGAGTAACCATCGCCGTCCGTTACCTCCCAGAACACCGTTCAAGTTCTCGCCGGCCTTCTGTCGTTTGCGACAATATAAATCATTGGGGTATATTGGTTTCATTTTCCTCGCTTGGATCGAATCCCCAGAAAATAACCACTAACATTGCCGGATTCATCGCAGAATGCAGAATCTCCGACGGAACGCAGAATCTCCGCCTACCATTGCAACCGACACACCATCCATTATTCTACGCCGCTGAACATCCTCGTATTTCAACGCCCAAGATAACACGCCCTTGTTCCTCCCTTCTGATAGTCTGGGATCAATTCGGTCGCACCCTCCATTAACTGTACATAATTTTACGTCGGGGGGATTAATGTATCGAGCCTGAGATCCCTCGATTTGATCCAAACAATGACCACGGTTTATCGTCTTGATTTGTCCTTTCGGGACAACATATCCGTCCATCGGGTGCAGTCACCGATCCTCGACTCGGAGCTCTTGTTAGACTCTAATTGTAACAGCTGTCCCAGAAGAAACACTGTCGCGCATCCGCTTCAGACTTTCGATTGCAATCATGGCCTTCAATTGCGTGACTATTCGAAACAACTTTCACACATCGAATGTTCAATGCGGGTTCAGCAATTTAATCTACTATATTGTTCAAGATCCCTGTGTTTCTTCCGACTCACTCTCTTACTCGCGTTCGTCTTTTCAACGTTCAACTTGAATTCTTGGGCAACTGGTCTCCAATCTGTGGACAGTCATTCTGAATCGTCTAAACTGCACCGTTACCAATTCATTCAAGAGAAACTGGAACATTGCACCTGACGAATAAGCACGCGTTTTCGTTCCTGTATCATGAAGTTGAACATGTAGAGTGAAACAAATTACATAGGTAGACCAACGAGACTTCCACTGAAAAATACAGAGTTAAAGGAGGGGATTCCGCCACGTCTCCTGTTGACTGCGGGAGCCAGATTCCCATCCTGTGTAATCCAAAACGTCCTGGAGTTCTATGTATCACCAAATAAGATATGGAACAGTGACAACGAGTTCAACACACCTTGATACCACACCTTCAAAATCACAGGTTCCTGTGGCGTACGTCCGGGACGATTGTTGCTGAGGAGGTCAACCTCTCGAGCCTGTATGCATCAGGAGTGGTCGTCGTCTTGAAGATGATGCCCCGAATGCATCGTCGTTGCCCCAGTCGAGGCCGAAAGGTCTGCCTTCCTCTGCACACATATATTGCGCAAGTCTCGAAGCGTTGTGCGGGAAAGATATCTGAGAACGGTCGACTCGTCCGATGAGCGGATCATTTGTGTCCGCAGCTGGTTCAATGGACATGGCCATCTGCTTTTCACCATCGTCGTAGATCTTGTATTAAACTGTGGCATGCGGCAACAATTTGAATAGCAGAACGAAGGGCACTTACTGAACACCTGCCGCTGCTTGGAGGTACCATGGATTGCGTTGCGTATCCAGTTCAGGGCGTCCAGAATCGGGCCATGCTCCGAACAATGGTATCGCCTCCTGCCCTGATTTCAGTTTAGGGGAGGATGATTTGCATCTTCTCTCCCCAAAACGCCGAACGGAACGCAGTTGACCAACTTTCAGGCGCCGCCGCCTTGTTCTTGAGACCCCGCTTCTAGTTACGGCGGCCCTGTCGGCGCGATGGATCCAGCTCATGTATCATAGGATGCTCATGCCACCATCTCTTTGAACACGTCTTCGGTCCGATATCCCTGCTTCTACCTGTGTTTCGGCCATCTCTTTTTGAGCAATCTATCCGCAAATGTCAAATTACCCTACGGAGACAGCAGAAACTAACGGAATCTGCGAATTTCATAGAATCTCCGCGGTTCGAGCGTGCGCAGTTATCAAGCCACAAGATATAGTTGCAGAGATCCCTCGGACCCGGTGCTACGTTTTCTGAGCCTCCTTTCCAGCTTCTTAGCCTGCGATAGACTGGTTCCGGAAAAAATGCGGAACACGGTTTGGAGGTATAACTCGGGGGGCATGCTCAGCACTTCCACTTCCGAGTGGTTGCCACATTGCGATCAATCAATGTGGTTTGCAATATAGTGCTTTGCATATCTACGTTACTAACGCATTGAATAGAACTCGTTACTTACCACGGGGGCGTCCAACCCGGTGAGTACCGAAAAATTACCTGGCAACCTGGAATTAATCATTGGCAGTTGCAGGCACTCACTGCCGAATTAACCTGGGTCGGTGACGAGTTTCGTTGACTCCACGCTTTTCCATGATATGTTTCCCCTCGAGATTCATACTATTATTATTTCGGGTGACAATCATCGGGAGAAGTCGGCAGAGGTCGGAAATAATCGGTAAACCATTTTGTAACCAACGTTCACAGACAAATAGTACTAAATACCGCGCCGGACTTCTTCTTCTTGCCACTCACTTCACTCCAGCCTGCACTCCGACCGGAGCGTGGTTCTTTGCCCGCAACAACGCAAGTGAAATCCAGGGCAAGAGCACTGGCGGGACCCCTCTCCTGAGGCTCTCCAATCCACACAGCTTCATTACCTCCACTCCACTCCCATCATCTACTTCTTTAGTTCGGCTTCATGGACCCTGCCATCTCCGACTTACACCACCGTGGGCCGTGGCTCACCATCCACCTAACTAGCTCGCAATCGCCCGCCAACTCCTCCACCGTCTGCGCGCACTCCGCCCCAATCCTATCGTGCCGAGTCCAAACCCGCCATCCGGCGCGAAACTCTCTTCGTCCCCCTGCAAGACACATGCCACTGTCCGTTCCCGCCTCGCCCGTCCCGGTGAGCCCGTGAATCCTCTTGATTCCCTCTGCAGTCTCCGAGGCTTTCTAACTTTTCCATCACCCGTCCTTCCACAATGGTCCTTCCAGAATAGTCGCTACCCATTTGCTCTGTTTCGGCCCCCGTCCGGTCCTCGCCCTTTCCGTAACACGCCGACGGGCGCAAATACACTGGGATAAAAGGACAGGCATCCGAATCACAGTGCGTATGTGGCTGCTATAAATCCCGTATTCCAACTGTCATGTACCGCATCTCCTTGCCCGATTGTATAGCGTCACCTCCTCCGAATTTCCGTCATTTCGACAGAGGGTATTATATCCACGCGCGGTCCTGCTCTCATCGCCGAACAACCCACAGCAGCCCGGCCACTAGAGCGTATGGGTATCGTTGATTAGTAGTACACGTCCAAGCTCTGTCGTCTCTCTCGCTCATCCTCCATAGGAACCCCACCGCGCTACAACTGCTACCTCCATCCTCGGTCTCAAAACTCCCGGGTCGAATTCTCAGCCTGGATCCGTTTGTTACCCATGTCTGTATTCACATCCCAATACCTCATTCTGATACTCCTCTCGCGTTACATCCATTCCAATCTGCGAGCCCTGCCGAAACCGATCATCAACGACTACGCATGTCGACAAGGGATAGTTCTATCGGATACCCATGCGACCCTAATACCTTCTCCACCACCACTTCAAATCACCTTCGATACACCTGCGTCGTCGTGAATGCGGTTCGATGACTTGAATAATGAAACCTTGACTATCTCGCTCGGGTGCGTGTTCTGTTCTTTTGCCTGCTACACGTCTCACTTATCCGTTCTTCCATGGCGAAGCCGTCGCCCCTGGTGAATACTCGGGTGGATGAACGCTGTCGCCTCACGCCAATTCCAGGAACTTCTCCACTAATCTCAGCGCACCTCCTCGGTTGTCGCATTACTTTAAGAGTAAGAGATGAAGTAGCCAAGTTCGTGTTTCCAGTGTCATCTGGTGGTAATCTGCTGACTTTGAGCAGGGCAGTAACACTCCTGTGCCCGAAAATGTTATTCAAGGTAAGAACCCACGCGGTTGAACATTCAAATATACTTCAGCTCCAACTCCACGCAGCGCCGACGTAGATGATTTCTTTAATTGTAGCTATCTCAATGTCAACTCTATGCATCACGCACGCACATGCTGCTTCCCGTCAAATTTCCATTCGACCCGCGAACAAGATTGCCGTACTACGTATCCCTACGGTATGTCTTTCCCTCAGATCTACACTGTTTCCCGCCTCAGCGCTCAACCTCTGTCAGTGCGCAGAGCACACCGGCGGGACCGTCAAGTTCAATTCTATATTTGGCGTTCCTCCCAGTCCATGGTACGCCCCATTCCTCTCTCATTATCAACGCGTTCTGACTTTTCTCGAGTCGTGAGCCTCACCTGCCCTGAGCTCCTCGCCAAGCTGAACTTACTGTTTCTCGTTCCGGCCAGCGGGGTTCCATTTACACATCTATTCCCCGTTCTCCTTCGTCGCTGTTATTAACGCCTTTCTTTGTAATAATAACGGCTTTCTGACACATTGTACCGGAGCGCTCCAGCAGTGTGCAATCGGCACATTGCGGAGAGAAGCCATATGAACTCGAACTTGATCCGAGGTCGCGCAAACCAGGACTCACGCGTTGTAGACGGATATCCGCGCTCGCGGTTGGCGACCACATCAGATAATTTGATTCAGACGCAACTCAAGCCCCAAAGTAGTCTGTGGAGATGGGTAGCTTGGTCAAGTTCAGGTGGCTTCGATGACGTTCAGCTCCCTGCGGCCAAGTATCTTCGACGAAGACATTTTTCGGCCAATCGAGTTATGGTTCCAGGAGACGATTACCCTGTGATACACCCAACAATATCCCGTCGCATTTCCGGGCTGCAGGGTCCTTTAAGTCCAGTTTCACCGCCCAATACGGACAGGACTCTGATGTCACGCCGAAATATTCTCCGAGTCGGCTTCGAATCTCGTACAGCTCTTTGACCTCAAAACCTCTACATTACCTCGGATGTCGTGCTCAGAGCACACCTAAGTTCAATCGTTCGCCCAACACATTCCTGTCATAGGAACGGGGTTCAACTGCCCGCATTCCAATGTTGAGTCATGACTTCTTTTTTTGGAACTCCAGTGTGCAAGGAGTTGTGTTGATGCAACTTTCATGCGCCGATCCCATAACACAGTTCACCAAGGAGCGGTAGGTCCTCAAATAATTGGTACCTATATCTTATCTATCTACAACAACGATTCAACTTGCGGTTGATTTCTTGCGATTGCGCAACTTCCCAAGTATTTGAACCCTGCCCTTAATTCCTCAGATTGTCTTCCAAAGACAAATCCGGAACACATTCAAGACTGCAGTGGGGGCGGTCATTAATTCAGAGTCCAGACTTGTAAGGATCCCTTCTCTCCGCATGCTAAGGTTCCTTGGGGCCCAATGTATCGGGGAAGTCTGATCTCCGAATGTTCTTTAGAATTTTGTGATTACAGGAACACCTCCAGTATTCAAGTGTCGTCGGCTGACTGGATCACGATGGCCGATTGCTCTATGCGAAGTTTAGGGTGCAGCC
This sequence comes from Mycena crocata, assembly GCA_029281795.1. Lineage (NCBI taxonomy): Eukaryota > Fungi > Basidiomycota > Agaricomycetes > Agaricales > Mycenaceae > Mycena > Mycena crocata. The sequence continues at coordinate 246,863 of JARJCP010000110.1, read as the reverse complement.
TGTTTGGTGTACAGTGTGAAAGTGACCGGTGTAAAGTAATATGAAATGACGCATGCGTATGTGGGCGTGTAGAATGACTGTGTCTATATGTGCAATGAAGGTGGAAGCCACATCATCCAGGACCAGCGGGTGGGCGAATTTAGATAAGAGGTAATACTACACTATGAACGGAAGAGACGGGCAGGGGAATGCTGTACATGAATGAGTGAATGCTGTAAATGAGCCACATGCTAGGGCAGTGACCGCCAGGGATCCACGGTATGGCGGGGTGACCGCGGGCGATGGTTGCGCCGCCCCTGTGTGTAATCGCGCTGTATCATTTCTGCGAGATCCTCGGAAGTACGCTCGACGGTTCCCTCGACGTTAACTTCCAGCTGGGAGGGAAGCACACGCGGGTTGACCTGTCCATTGTTAGCCCGGAAGTAATACTCACGAGTTGATGGATATCCGTACCTTGAACGCTGGGCGATACGCAGCGTCGGGCGTCTAGAGGACAGCGTCAATGAGGAGCTGCGTATTATTAGGAAGCAGGACTTCCCGCCATAGTCAACCCCGTATGCGTATGATCTGCTGGATGGAACCCTGAAATCATCCGCTGTGAGCACTGGCACGGTCCGATCCCATTCAGACTTGGTCCAGCGCATTTCACGGAGCTCCTTCCGAGTGTTGAGGGAAATAAGGAGGGAGTTTGCGTACACTGGGATAATACAATTGCGGTTAACCTGTCAGGATCGACTGAAAAAGAGATGGACACACGCTTGGCCATGAGAAAATGCAGGCTGAGGAACATGAGATTGTTGGGCATGATAAGCCACTAGAAACGATGCTTAACAACAGGTGAGAATCGCGTCGTATGGAGTATCTTACACAGACCAAGGAAGCCGTTGCCGTGACGCTGGGATGATCATCAGCATGAGTTAGAAGGGCATCCGGCGTGAAAAACACCGCACCAAGTTATGAGCTCGTTCTCAAGGGTGTAAAGTGTGAGGGTATCAACGACGTGCGCCATTCTGCGGGTCGCAGGCCTTTGAGTGTAGCACATAGACAAGTTAATGGGCCACCGTACGTGGTCGACGCCGTTCTCCCCCGTATCTTTCGGAGGAAGTAACACAACCAAGCGGTAACGATAATGTCCACCGCCGCCGAGAGGGAGAGACCCGTCGTGAAGACCCACTAGAAGGTGCAGTTTACAAGGAGGAACTTGGTAAGCCCGGGTATTTCTCTTTAAAAGCCGAGTATCGATGGAGGCGAATCCTGTAGCAAGTAATTTCAATCCTAATCCGGACCAAGTCAATGTGCAAACGCACATGTCGGTCCCGGAAACTACGACGGCGGGTTAAATATTTCGGAAAGCATATGGGCGACAAACTTACCACAAGCGGCAACTAATGATCCAGGAAGATGAGATGTGGGTGGTGCACGGGCGGTTATACCTGCTCACAGAGACGAAGGAAGGCCAGGAGAACCTAGCGAGATGTCAGAGTGGAGTAAAAGTATGTGGGTATGCTACGCACTATGGGCCCCGTTATCCACCAGTTCTTTCCACTCGCTACAACAACGATGAGGTCCACGAAGAAAGACGGCAGTTCAAAGCATACATTTGTAGATCTTGCGGGCAAAGTACCTGGCGCGTACCGGTCAGACCACAGAAGTGAAGAAGATAGTAGCAGGATACCAATGTGTGATAAGGGTTTGACCCGCCTGGCCCGGGGAATAAGGTATGAGAGATGGAAATCTGACATGCCCCGCACCGTGATCACAACAGAGAGCTAAATTGCGCTCCTATCAGCGCGTCATCATTTTTTGATTAGGATGGGGTGTACGGCAACGGACCTGCGCGTCGCGTTTTAGTACAAATCGAGAAAATGTAGCAAGTCATACACCATGGGATGTAGTCGATTCGCGTGCTGTCCGGCCCTTAGCAAAAACACGCTGAGGATAACTGGAGGACGCACCGGTCGCCGAAGAAGTCGATGAGATAATTGAGAAAGGATTTCACGATGAACGCGGAATGCAGGAGATCCAAGAGCCTGGAGGGGAGATAAACGGCCAGTGGTGTGGCTCTACACACCATACGACCAGGACCTTTCGTCACCAGAGTCGGTCTCGTCCGAGAACCAAGACGGACCATTACGTTCCGAATCCGGATCTCATTAGGGTACAACTTGTAGGATATGATGCATTGTACTGTGACGATTCGACTCAGGCTGCCATACACACGTTGGTCAGTGGTTCGGAGCAACGCGAAAGAAATGGTACGCACACCAGAGCAATGGACCCTCCGACGGACGAGTATCGCTCCGAGAGTCCAAGCGACGTCCGTCATGCCACGGACAGCGTGAGTGGGAAGAGAACAGACAACCCCGCGTCTCTCTTACCATCTTAAGTGCGACATTATAGACTGATTGCAGAAGTTTTCCCGCTGCCAAGTGGATTTGTGGCGTCCTGGTTCAGTACATTTCGGGCCATGACCTCCCACAATGACCTCATGGAGTGTCAAGAAATGGGTATGGCCGTTCAGCTTTGGAATTACGTGGAAAGTCGCCCGGAAGGAGAGTAACCGGAGACACGAAGAAATCGGATCCGTTCGCAATTCCACCAAGTGCTACAAATGCCGACTGTGCCGTTGGTATGCGGCAGCTACATCAGAAAACTGACGTATCGGGGCTGGGGCGGCGACCGCCAGTGCTTGAGAATGGAGGCAAAATGGGCATGCAATTGTCTTTTTGCCGACGGACGTCGCAGTCGGTTGGAACGAGGATCATCCGCCTGGGCGCGTCGCATCGGCTGACGCCTGCAAGTAATGCAGCGGAGATAAGCGTGCTACTTACTTTTGGAGCTTTTCCTTCCGGCTAAAGTTTGTCGCAAAGCTAAGCGGCGTTAGTTAGGCTTTTTGAAGAATACAAATCGTAAATGAAATATATACCCGCAATCGTTAGTTGCCAACCAAAGACGTTGAGCATCACCAGCGGAAGTCGTCGACGGGGATATCTGTCAAATTCTTGCGGTGAATACGGACTAACGTTGAAGGTAAGCACCTTGAACAACCAACTCGCAGTGGATGGACGAAGCACTTAGACTGCTAACAGTCGAAGGTCGATGATGAGGTTAACATTTTCTCAAACTTAGCGTTGATCAATCGCTGTAAAAAGTACGACGAGTTTAGGGCGTTCCGCAAGGTCTGTTGAGATCATTTTGAACTCCATAGAACTACAATTGGGATAAGTCAGCCTAGATTAAATAAGGTACGCGCGGCGTACGTGTAATTGCGGGAGGGGATTAACGGTAAAAATCATCATCTACACCATATTAGCCTTCTACACCTCATAGATATGTACACGCCTTGACTTTGACTCGCCGTGGTTGCATTCAATGCGCGTCAAATACAATCCCAAGTGGCGGGCACCGTGCCAGGGTAATGCAAGCTACTCCACGTGGGCCGCCTGTGAGAAGTTACAACCAGGTGATGTTACCGAAAAGAGTCGACTTGTTTTAGCTTGTTCTCAGGCCGCCACATTACGAGGTTACAAGCACTCGACATGGTGGTGAAGAACAAGATTCGGATCAGAGCTAACAGTCACACCGTCACGTATGTGCAGGCCCGGCCCGGGCCCGGTCCCAAAGCCAGACATCGTGGGAATGCAGCTCCACTGAAAACACAGTCTTCCTTCATCCCGTCATCGTCTCGTGGGCTTTCCTCAAGCTTTCCTCCAACTTTCTTCCGGGTAGCGGGTACTGCAGTTCCTTTGTGGCATCATCTTAGTGAGCTTGTATACTCAGGCGACAATGACAGACCTGCTGACATCCGACCACAAGCCAGTGGCGCAATCTAAAGCATTTGCACATAAAGTTCGAAGTACCGCGTGAGTTGTCCTTTCCTGCACGCGGTTCTAGTCATTTTAATTATTATGCCCTACATATAGCATCAGTCGACTTCAGTTTGAACACCGCCCTTGAGTCATTCCGGTTGGAGCACGCTATTACATTTAGCAAAAATTCGAATCTCAACGCGCCAGGATCTTTCTGGCACTTTCGTATCCTGTCCATTCTACCCGAAGTACTGTCGCACATTCGATCGCAGTCCCTCCAGGTTTTAGCGCTTGGGGTCAGCGGGAGGTTGAGATATGACCCCTTTCCGGCTCAGGTGCAGGAACTCGCCTCAGCGTTGCAACTCCCCAGCTTTGGCCCCTTGCACAGGTTAAACTTTCACGACCCTTGGGGCCCATACACCTCCGATTCAGGGCTGGTTGACACATTCAGTACAACAATACTCGAGAAGCTTCCAGTCGCCGTAACCTCATGCGCCAATTTTACCGACGCGTTGGAGTAGGATATGTAGATCATCATGAAGTATGTACTCAAAGTCACCATATTTTACTTCCTCCCCTCCGGTCTGACTTGTGGGATATCTATAGTCGATCGAATCGTCTCCTTACATACTGCAAAAAAGACAATAGGACAAATTATACCCTAACTATACTCCAAGCAGCGGAACGGAGTTTGACTCCCCGCGTCCGATTGCTGCTGGTCACCGTCAGAGGCATACTCCTTGTCTGTATAAGCGGTAGCAAAGTTTGGAGGAATGTAGACTACACAGTTTTGGGAGCACAACCCTGGTAGTATGCACGTTGGATATTCATGGAACACGTCAAGACCAATTTCTGCTGAATACAAGCGTAATGAAATATCTAAAGCGCAACGTCGGGGGAGATAAGTTTGAGGACAACATGGCGCTCAAATGCCTCTTGAGCTGAATTTCCATTTGTATTTGAGCCGGAACGATGAGGATTCCTGGGAATTTGAACAACTCTGTTCGATGCACCCAACCGTGGGCACGAACATCACTGAGGACTCGGAACTTACTCTATATTCCTGTATCCAGTCCCCAAAAAATTGACAGACGGTGCTCCGAGACGTCACCCCAGGAACAGACAGCCCTGCACACTTTTCATAGTGAACCCGGACCACCATCATCATTAACCGGAACATCGGACACACAGGGTTACCCAGCCGCGCTTATCCCAGGAGATTCACAAACAGGCGCTGTTTGTGTTAGTGGAGACCGAAAATGTCGCCGTCTCGTTATATGAGCATGCTGAACTCCGGCTTCTGATTGGCTCGGTAGTTGTTAAGCTCCCGACCGTTCCCGAATTTTCTCCGAGTCTGTTTTCTTGTTGCTTTTTCAAGTTTATTCACCTGTTTGTGACCCGCCGCTTGTGGCCACTTCGTATCATTTCGGAGAGAAAGAAGGCTCAAAAGAAGGTTACTTAATTGTACGGCAATGCCGAAAGCGGCAACGTAAGCACGTGGGTGCTGTCAATCAACATGTCACGAGGGCGTGTCTGTTTACATCCACCTTGCCCTCCCCCACCACCTCCCTGTATGAGCCCTGTAGAGGCCCAGCCCGCAGCCCGACCACAGTCCGCTGAGGCACAGAGCAGATGCGCCGAAGTGCTCGCTGTATGTACCCCCCCGCCCGCGGCCGCCCAGGAACGGTGCAGCTCCGGCGTCCCCCTCCCCTACAAACACCCCGCCACCTATCAACCCGGAGGGCCAAAGGCGTCGAGGCACAGAGCAGATGCGCCGAAGTGCTCGCTGTATGTACCCCCCCGCCTACGGCTGCCCGGGTGCAGCATGGGTTAGCAGTAGGGCTCGCCATGGAACCGCAGGACGCACAGAAGGGAGGAGGCGAGAGGCTCGGAAAGGGGTGGTTATGGTATGTTTTAGCATTCACATTCACGTCGCGTTCTATGTGCAGGTGTGGTGCACATACCGCACAGGATCCGAGCCGATTAGGGATATGCCCAGGTTGGCGAGTTTGCCGCCGCTGTGGGTGATTCCCGGTATGTTCCTGTTCCTTTTTGCTGCACAGTTTTTTCTGGCATACGACTACCATAGGATACTTATCTACGTTCCTCTTTTTCTGTTCTCTCTTTTTTTGGTCGAACTATCTAACTGACCCAACATCTACAGGGATGGGCGCTGTCGGCGCGTCTGTGAGCAGCGCGAACCTCGGCAGCTCATCGGGTACGTATTTCGCCCTTTACCCTTTCTTTTGCTCCCACCTATGCGTGTAAACGACTTGCTGATTTATTGAGTAGCGCTCATGAGCTCGGCGCACACGGCGGTCCCGCGCGGGCACCGTCACGTAGCGCACCACTCGCCCGCGATGAGCGACACATCGGCGAGCTCGATGGATAACGGGAGCGGGAGCGGGAGCGGGGGGTATACGACGTGAGTGCCTTTCCTCATGTATAGATGATATACATGGCATTGTCGCCCGCCCCTCTTGCCGGCGTTGGCGTGGAATTGCGGCGGCTACGCGCGTGAGTGCGGTGCGGATATGGGGTCAAGGCAAAAGTTATTGCGTCGATTCGGGGCGCAGTGGAGGGCTGGCGTCGCCCGTGCACGTATTTTGCACCAAGTCCCACTCACATAGTTGGGTGGGCCGCCAGCAGCGGGGTGCGTGCCGGCGATGTCGAGCGTGCCGCTGGGTGGCCGAGAGGTCCTATGCCCTCCGCCAAAAGACACTCGGGTCCTCGCACACCGCTCGCTGTACGCGTTTTTGGTGTGGGTATCGTTTCGGCAGTATTGGCTGCTTCCGAGTCCAGCGGGCGAAAATTCGATGATTTGAATTTTTCGATTTTGGCTTGATCTTTCTGAGAAGGGGTCCGAGAAGAGTTAGTGGGACATCGGGGATGTGCCCGTTATGGCGACGAAGCGGATTTGCGTTGTTGAGAGCGTGCCCGACGCCGAGGCGAGTGTTTTGGCGAGTTTCGAGCGCGAACTCCAGGCTTCTCATGGTAACTGCCCTCTGGTGCGCACTATGAGTTGTGCATGATATGTACGGACCCACCCCCGTGCTTCTACAAGCCATGAGTGCGGATTTTGATGCTAGGGCCGATTCTCTCTTTTTGAGGATTTCATCACGTCGAAGCGCTCACCTGGCGCTGACAAGCGGGCCGTCACGCCACCGCAGTGGGAATCGACATCGAGTGCAACTCCGTTTTGGACGCGCGTGCTCTTCTGCCGTAGCTACACCTCGTACTGGTGCTGGGGTGTGTCGACTTCGGCAGCTCGCACCGGAATTTCCGGTGGGCCGCCCGCCGCCGCGACCCGCAATGGGGAGACCGTGCTTTTCTTGGAGGATGTGATGTCTGCGCTTCCACGAATCGCTGAAGTTTTTGTGCGCGAGAATCCTATCTCAATGTAAATTCTTTTCTTCGCCTCACTTATCATGCGTACCTTCATGGACTTCGAGAGATGTTGTACTTAAGCTTACTGATTTTGTTAATGCGCTAGTGCCCGTGTGCGCACTCCCGCTATTATTAATTATAACCCGATCCATCCTTTCGAGACCCTGTCTTTTCCTTCACCACTGGACTGCTTCAGCGCTTAAATGCTGCCGGTTTCTTTCCCTCTGCCTCTCGTTCTTCACTCATTTCTCCATATGCTAACCATTCTTCCGCAAGTGTACTCGCTTTCCCCGCGCAGTTCAAGATCTCATCCCATGTATATTTCTTCATCAAGTGATTCCGCTCTGCGTGAAGAGTTCCTTCACTCGTTACTCAGTGCTCGCGGACTGGGCAGGATTCGATATGCACTGCGAACACCCGTTGCGCGAAACGCTGCGGGTTTACTACCTGACGCCCGGTCGGACTATCTCTTCGAACTCAATCCGGCCTCGCCCGGACTACCTCATACAAAATCTGCCTCATCTTATTGAATACAATTTCTGCCATCTGCCACGCCGCACGCGCTCCGCAAAATCTGGTCGGAATAAATGGATACATGGATTCATCCCACTCAAATCCTGCGCTTCGACTCTGGGGTACTCACCCATGTGTTTGTTCACTCTTCCCTGAGCGTCAGTGCGACATTAAACTAACGTTCTGTACAAATTCTAATCCATTGATTCATTTTGAATCATGTGGCTCGACATCTCCACATATTGGTTCACGCTCCATCGAATTGATGCTCTGGATTAGTCGATTTGCGCAATTGTAGAAGCCATTGGGTTCCTTCTCGCCATTCATCGCGGCAGCCAGTCTCTTTCTTGTCGGTTGATTTATCTCAGTTACAGTTCACCTGTTAAATCCTCTCGCGACGCACTGGGCCTTGGCTTCCACGTGGAATATCAATCTGGAATTACTTCCTGCGACGTCCAACTGGTAACTGGAAACGATTTCCTTCCGGTGAGCTGCGATGTTGCGTCGAGCTGGTAAGACACTTCCTCCGACCATGTGTCAAAGGAATTTGCCATTCCGTAGTGAATTCAACCAGGCGGCTGGCTAATCTTTGCAAGTGGGATGCCGCCCCGGATTCACGGTGAGAGTTGGCGCAGAGCAGCCCGTTCCCGCTGTGCTTTTTATTTGAGTTGAGTAACATTTTTATTGCAGAACTCGGCCGTTCTCCCTATACTATGAATCGACATCCCGGGCATGCTTTAACGGGCCTAGGCCCCTTCCGAGTCCGAGCATCTCATATTTCGTTTCGCAAAAATCTCTTCAACCGCCAACACAGTTTCTTGTCTTACGATTTCAGGGCGGCCCATTCAGCCCGCAATCATACAGAAAGCAAGAACCCTTTCAGTCATTTCACGAGGATTTAAATGCGTAAATATTATTTTCCGACGCAGCATCCTTTCTCGGCTGTGTGGTGACCATAATCTGCGTGAGTCAGTGAACTTGAACATTTGGACTTAAAAATTACCCAAAAATCTGATTGCAGTGAAATCCAGCAGATGGCTTAGAGGTTCAACTACGTTTCAATACGATTCATCCGTAAGCCCCGGCTCAAAAGGTGAAATACAGTCCGCTGAGCCGGATAAAAGGCATATCGAGTCAACCATGTCCTTGATGTGTTACATAATGTATGAGAAATGTTGAATGCGCTAACATGTTTCAGGCTGCGTAGCTGCATCTACACCGCAGAACTCAGTCGAATGCTTGATACAAAGCTCCAGGTATCGAGGAACCCGTCGTGTCGTCACCACCAGTCATCTAACAAAATGAAAGTCATGCCGCATCTCAAAGATTGTTCCTCTGAATCACCCACCATAAATGAACATGTTTACTTATAGTTCCCTGTGGCAGGCATCAAACCAAAAAAGCTTCCAAAATGTGGCACGCTGGTTCAACAGCGTAATCCGAGAACCCCCGAAATCCAGAATTCACGGCATCGCTTTCCCATTACTATATCGGGTTCATTCAATTTCACCTTCAGGCTGAAACTGAATAACAGCGCAAGAGCGAGAAACACGAGTAGAGACCTTCATTCATTGTGTGGTATGCAGCGCCAGGGTCTCTGCAGCCCATAGTGTTGATACTCGTCATGGTTGGCGGCGGATTCGCCAGACGTGAGCATTGTGACGGTGAAGTACCGAGACGAAGGTGTTGAATTCAACATGAGCAGACCGATAAGGTGACCAATAATGTGAGAGCTTGCGACACGCATCCATACTTTACATCTATTTCGCAGCCAGAAATCTGCGCGTAGGAATCAAATTCGGACATCCTGTTTCATCGACTTCGTTTTGTGGGGAAGAGTTTGGTCCGAATGCCGAGGCAAATACAATGGCTTGTCGCAACCAATTCGGACGGTTATTCGGTGGTTCATTGGAGCGTGCGGCAAATTCTCGCACCTGATAGCTGCATGGAACATCTCTGAGCTAAGCTTGCCGCCGTTCAATTCACCGACCATTCCCTGTTGAAACATTCCGTCCACGTGAAGGTGCGTGCTCCGCGACAGCTCAATTGGACGATGGTAAAAGGCGAGATGGTGAAGCTGGAAGATAGATAGCTTGATGAGGTCCTAAAGGCGCGTGTGAGTCCCCATTCACAGGCATGAAATTCGCCGTCAGAAATTCCTGAAATTACAGTTCAACGTTGCATCAAAGAGGTCAGACTAGTGATGCGAGTTTCCAGGGAACGTAGGGATCGAACATCGTTGTAGGAGGAAAGAAAGGAATCAAACACCTTGTGCTTCGAGCGGCGACCCCGACAATAACTACCTGCAAGAAATAATTCCTAGGTGATAAGCACCGGACCAGCCTGATTGCTGCAAAGGAATGTCAGCCGCGGCAATTATAATAATCTGCGCAGAAGGACAAAAGGTATACCCTGACACCCAGCGACCCAAACTAGAAAGCCTCGCGGCTGGATGGATACGCGCCCCGTACTACGTAGTCGGTCGACCTCGGTTTCCCCGGAAAATCTGTGCAATGAACCTGCGATTGGCGACAGTTCGCTAAATGAAGCACGCAGATAACTCGTCCGAACGAATTGCACATCCCAAACAGTCCTGACGTGCGTTGAGGACCGAGTTTGTGAGGTTTTTCGGCGGGGTTGCGACGAATCCAGCGGTTCGGAATCAATTATGTTAGCGCTCGAGAGTGGGCAACCACCGAGAAGCCTCTCTAGCTGGGCCAAAGATGTTGAACGAGAGCTCAGGGCGGAGGGTGACCGAAATGAGAGAGCCGGTCGACCGGGGCGATCCTAAATGTTAATACAGACCCGAACGCCGTCGCCCGCATTACGCCTCCATGCGCCGCGTAATGAACGCGCGATTCATGAACAGAACACGGGTATTGCCCTGAAGTCCGATGGTTATGCAGCCTGGGGGCACAAGTGAGTGCTCATTTATGAGATAGAGGCGGATTTGGATTCGTGCAGGGCGTATAAATTCCCAGCGCCCACATCTCTTCATTCAAGTCCTACAGTGCAGCATCAGTACCAAAACGTATGCGCCGAACGCCAGATATCCAAAGAGCACTCACCCCGGGCACAAACCAGTTCGGAGGCCGGCAAAACTGTGTTATCCGCACGCTCAAATATTCGGAGATGAGGGCCCGAATTGGGATCCGGGCGCATAATGTGATTATTTCGGAATGTAGAGGAAATTCGACTTACGCGGACGCGCCATTCCCGACGATTGCAACGCGCTTCCCGCGCATATCAACGCCCTTGTCGCAGCGCCGGGAATGGAACATCTCGCCTTTGAAGGAGGAGAGACCCGCGATGGCCGAAAAGCGCGGAACGTCCAGTATTCCGAGCGCAGAGATAACGATTTGTGTGTTCGTGGTAAATTTCGCGCCGGAATTGACATCCTAAGTGACGACGTGATAGAGATTCTCCTCTATCCTCCATTCTGCGGAGACGACCGTGCGGTTAAAGACGATGCGTGGATATATTCCGTATTCAGAGGTCAGTTTGCGCCAGTAGCGATACTGTTCGTCCTGGGAGACGTGAGTGGTCGTCCAGTCCGGGTTGAGGTCTGTCGAGAGCGGATAGAAGTGGATGGGGACGTCGGATGAGGCGCCCTAATGAGGGATACTGAGGTAAAGAGGGATATTGTGGAACATGCGCACAATGAACCGGATATATGTTATCCTGCGAGGAGAAAAATCAATCCCAATCGGTGCAAGGATGATGTGATTGCTACTGACTCTCCACCTCCCACCAACATCTGAGCCTTTCTCATAGATCTGGTAGCGTTGAATGAAAATGAAGCCGATTGAATGGTTCGCACGTACCTCAAAATCCTTGCACTCGAGTTGCCGCTTCAGCGCAGTTGCGCATCAATTGCGCATGAAACTCGTCCTCCGACTCTTAAGACACAAATTGAGCCCCAACCGAAAGGATAGCGAAAGGTAACTCGGCAGACCGAGGGATCGCTGACCACCCGGGACGCTTGTCGGCCAGTACCCGAGGCTCCGAGGTGTTTGATCGCTACCATTGCCTCAAAAGCAAAATCGTGTTATTTCTGCTGACTCCGTGGGCCGGATGGAAAGGATCTAATGATGTCCAAGACGAGCTCTAGGCGACGAAGAACCTCTCTTATTCACTGCTTTCGCAGTGTTCAGACAGGTTTATTCCGCGCGGGGCCATCATTCGTCGCTTGGAGTAGATTGTACGTGTTGTTTGCGTGTTGTGGTTGATTCTGCATCTATGACAAAGCTATGGCTCTAATTTTGTAATTCAAGGGATGCGGTGCGTGTCTATTACGTTCCCGCCTTGTTGAGACCAAGAAAATGTCCAGGTGCACATCCCTTGCCGTTACTTGTGAGTTATTCTACTACTGCCAACCAAATATCATTAACTCCGTCGAACAGGCATCTATCGCAAGGTGTACCTACTCGCTGCAGAAAATTCCAAATGTATGGTGGATATCCTGCGCTCACCGGATTTATTTCCGACAATACATATATGTCTCAAAGACACGTCTGTGTATTTTCTCGTTTGCGTCAGATATTGTCAGTGACCAGCTTTGTTCTCACTTTCACTTAATCAGTGTAATTGGTGCCTCTGAAACCCTTCCCCAGTCCAACTTCCCTTTGTATCCCGTTAAAGTGGTTCTCCTCATGAACCTCGTCTTGATCACCGCGAATGTTGGATACGCCTAGATAGGAGCGCTGTCAGTTTTTCACTCAACTTTGTGCCTCGTACATGTATACTTATACATACAATAGATGGCTGATAGCCACGTAGTCCGTTGCTGGACGTCACCCTTTTCCATGGTATACCGTATTTGTTCCGGAATGCTTACCGCGGCGGGAAGTCGACCCGAATATTCCTCAACCACAAAAACCTGACCCGGCGCACGAATCGATATAATTCTGCCACCTGGAGTGAGTTTGAGCGATCCTCGGTGCTCAATTTTCATGTGCCGTAAGAGTTGAATGCAGCTGTAAATTTTAAATGTATTTCTGGACTCAGTCGATATACCGTGTATTCGAGCGACGGATCGGCGGCACATCAAACACAGCAGCCATGCCCGACGGAGTCCGAAGAAAGAATTGATAAAGTGTCATGGGTTGGCATCGGCGGTTGATGAGACTGTTGTAATCGGATCAAACATACATTTAACATGTCTAGGTTGAATGAAGCGCGAGTTTGAGTGAATCGAAGATCATCCCGTTCGAATGAGAGGTAAGCTTGAAAACTTGAAAAACCAAGACTCTAAGGAGGGAAGGGGGTTATTATTAATCGGACATAGGCTACCTGTTGAAAGTATCAACTCACTGTACACGGTGGGACCTGGGATCTCATATCCGAGATATCCGAGACAGAGCAAAGATCCAGCTGAAAGAAATGAATAAGTGCTATTAGCTTAACGATAATGTATACTATTGAATCACTTCAAGTAAAGTTAGACATACAATACATGAATCCGTTGAAGGATGAGAGCTTGAAGTGTGAATCGAAGTCTTGATGTATTGAACGATAACTTGAACACAAGGTCGAGTTCAAGAGACTATAATAGATACCTTGTGGTCGACATGGTGGACTTGATTAACACAGAAAATACTGCGGGGCGGAAACGGGTCCGAAAACTGCACACACTCACCGAGAATTTATCATCGCGACCAAAATGAAAGGGGGAGTTAGACAGGTTTGGAATAGTTGGCCCGTATCTGGGGTTCAGGCGCTGAAATTTTCACGCATCGTGACGCATGGATGAGATCGCCGCTTAGGGAAACGGGAAAACCCAGGTACCTGCAGCTAATTTTTGATGCAGCATCGTTGAAAGGCTGGCTTAGGGAAGCATGATAGGTGATCATCTTCTGCGACGCAAGATATAAATCATCTCCGTGGCCCGTGGCAGTGCGGGGAACGACCAATTCAGAACCATGAGTCTACATGCGCCGTTTGCTGCTCAGCGGCGATTGGTGTAGAGTTGACTTGGGAATTAGCAGATTCTGTGCATTATGCAGTAATTTTGACTCACCTCATGCAGTTTACTCCGGGTTCCCTTGATTCCGCGCGTCGTGCAGTCGCACGAAGGGGACGCACCGTCCGCGCCTCGATTCCGCGTTACAAAAGTGAGCTCTATTATACTATGCTTGAGATTTCAAAACGGAGTCGAGCTGAACAAGGGTTCAATTCATCGGGTGAGGGTGATAAGTGCCGGCGCCGTTAAGTCCGTTCCAACAATCTGGACAGAAGGCGACGTTGAAAGAAATGTGCACGTCAAGGACCCGAAGCCTGCAAAAGTCGGCGGGCGTGGGGTCGATCCGACAAGCACGGCATTTCCAACGCTTTCTGCCAATGGGCGATGAACTGCTTGCGGATTGTGATCCAGGCCAGTGGCATAGACCCATGATCAACGGCGGAGGACGGTACAAGGAAATTTGGTGGGGACCGGCTTTCCACCATACTTTTCCAGCTCGTCGAATAGCTGCGTCATCTTCCTTCTGGTGCGGGGGATCAGTGCTGAGAACGCAATGTTTAAAGTTAGGTACAGATTTTGTATTGGGTAAGATGATCGGGAAGAGCGCATGGTTGGCGTCATATATGTATACCTCGTGCAGAAGTACGTCCTACGAAAAGGCGGGAAGAGTCTAGCCCGAGTGCGCCAGCTGCAGGGAAATGATTGAGTATTATAGACTGTTCGATGCCAGAGGGCAAGAAAAATTAAGCATCGGCCGAAAGTGAGATGACTGGGCAAGGGAAGGAGCTCTATACGGCCGTATTAAAGCCACGCGGTGCCAAAGTTCGCAAGCTCAAACTTCAGTGGTACTTGTCACCTGCTGTTGCGATCTCGTCGTGCCAGCTTGGAATACCCTGGAAAGTGAGAATGTACGGCGCAAATAGGCTGTAGCACTTGAAATATGAGTAAGATCCTCCAATACATTCGTTCCAGGGAGAAGATGAAGAATACATCTTACCAAGCTTGAAGTTGATACAGGGAAGACGCGTCCACTCTTCGATCAGTGGATGTAATAATTCAGAATAAAGTGACCAGAGAGCCATTCTGGAAGAGCGGTTGCAGGTTCAAGCCTCCGAGAAGCAGAGGACTGGGTGATGTTCGAATTCTGGATTTAGAAAAAATTGTGTGAGTAACTTCTGCAAAATGAGCGCAAAATTTCCGCAGTGTTAGTTAGCGATATCCCAATAACTGGAAAGCATGGATCAACGGCGGAACCAGAAAAGCAGCCCGGGTTTTGATGATCCTGTATGATGCAGTAGAACCAAGCAAGCAACACGAGCGCGTATGTAGAGACGTTGAGTTGGTGGTTAAGATGTTGCGTCACCGTGTCACGAACAAGCACTGCCACTGTGATTGGTCTTCTTTCGTTTTACTACCACACCAACTTTCCGCGCTTCCAACTGTCTTCCATTTCGAAAGCGATTTCGAGATGCTAAATAGCTTTGGTTCAAGCTCAGACTTCTCTTGAAGCTGGTTCTGCTTCTAGCCACGTCACATCCGCCGTTTAATTTGCATCTGCGCTTCGCGTTCCTCCAATTTTCCATCCTTATCAGTCTCAATGTGGAGCAAATGTAGAGCCTTGAAACCTATACCCACCCGTCGAGGCCCGATTCAAGCTCCCGGTGCTCCCCTCTACAACACTTATTTGATGCATTCTACAGCACCTGACGCTTAATGTTAAACCTCCATCGACATCGACATCGACTCGAAATGACGCCCGTGGGATCAATCGCCCGCAAATGTCAACTGCTGCGAGTTCAATCCAAAGAGTGACTGCTGCGAATTCAATCCGAAGAGTCGTCCATCCGGAGGTTAACCGTTAACGCGTTACTTATGCGACTAAAGGCGCTTTTTTACTGACTCGTCCACTCGCATCGCAACTCACGACTTGATTATTGGTTATTTATTGATTGTCAGCGCCCTTCCACTGGGCTCGACAGGTTACAGTCATTGACGCTTAATTTTTAACCTCCAGTGACATCGACATTGACTCGAAATGAAACAACGCCCGGTGGGATCAATCGCTCGCAAAACGTTGACTGCTGTGATATCAATTCGAAGAGGTGAGTGTACCGCGTCAATTATGCGACGGGACTGTCTCTGTTCCTCCCCAGAAATTAATTACCTTCGCTTTTTGACTCATGAGACTTTTGCATCCTTCCCCTCGGAAATGGTGCATGCCGCCCGCTTTCTATGCTCGGGCTCTGTGTTTATTAAATCTTTAGTTTTATCTCGTTCGCACAGTCGGTATGCAACTTGCATTGATGTCATGGACATATGTATCTCTACAGGATCCTCCAACTATGTGATTCCTGCCACCGTCTTTTCAACCGCGGAAACCATAGAGCACAATCGGTTCTCACAAGCCATGCTGCACAGCTGATCATTCTCGGGTTCCTTCTGTCGCACTGCCGCAATGGCTCCAGGTCATCGACGCCGTCAAATTAGGCTTCCTCTTCTTAGGGTCTTGACGATTTTTATGCCCTAGCAAAATATAGGTCTTGAACTTCGCAAGCTCTCCTCAACCTTAACTCTCTATTATCCAGCGTAGGACGCACCTTGATGATTTTCTCTCTTCATCTGCCTCGTGGAAACGATTCTTTCCGGCCGACCTCGCCGTCACAGGTCGCTGCTGCTCCTTCAAGCGCTTCCTCACGACATTTCTTCCACTTCACAGCCCGGCGGGTACCACCAGTCGGTAATTCGTGTCGTCCTTCGGGATCCTTCTCTTGACTTTCTCTGGCGACTGCTGCCGAGAACGCACGGCTCCAAACAACGTAAATAAATGCCGGGCTCAAGACCATGAAATTGAATTGTCGCACCGATTGCTTTGAAGCCCAAATAATTACGTCTCCGCCCACTGGCAGGCGAAATTAGAATCATCCGAATCATGGCTATGGCGGCTATAAGTCAACACTAACGCGTCGGGTTTATCTCTATTGAAACTGTTCCCGCGACGCGACGATACGTCACTTGCAAGTTTCAGTGGCTCCGGCGGCGAACGCAAGGCGACCAGGAGCGAGCCTTAGCAATACGCTGGATGCACCCCATCGCAGCGCCGGTCCGTCCAGCTGTACCCTGGGAATAATCGTGCTTCTAAGTCAGCCAATCCTCTAGTGTATATTTGCGACTCGCGGTGAATGGTAGAACGGAATGTCTATCAACTTAGTGTCTTTTTATGCCGCATCTTCTACTGCCTTTCATCCTGCATCTTCTGCGCGCGCTTGACCTCCCGCCGTTCCGGTTCATATCATCCGCCGCGCGGGCAATCCTACCTTTAAACGTTCAAATTCGGAGTTTGATCATGATGTTCGACAACTCGGATCTTTCTTGTGCTGGATTTGATACCTTCGACCGTCGAAGACCAGACAGCCGGTCTCGCAAAGGCCAGGATTTATTTTTGGTTCGGATTCATGCCATGAAATCAATACTCGTCCGCTACAACACAACCCGATCGTTTTTTCAATCGACCACGGGCTTCAATAGAAACTGCAATGCGGTGCAAAAGTACTCATCTCCCACATCCGTCCTCACCTCCAACTGCAGGGGTGGAGGTACAGGGCATAAGAATGCGAAACGGGGGTAAGAATAAAGAGAGGCGAACATGCTAATGGCATGAGGCGCCTCGGTAACGTACATAAGAGTTCCGATAACTTAATTCGTCGGCACCTTGAGTTCAGTATGACGCAGAGGATGTCAACTGTCAACTGCTTGAGGGACTAAAAGACGTTTGAAATAATTGTCTAAAGTACACGGGTGCGGGAACTTGACATGAGCTGAAAGCGTCGGTGTCGTTGGCATCGAGCGAATAGACCATGATCCGTTGCCCAGCAGTCAAGTTGGGACTTTCAAACCGGCCCAGCTGGTTAAGGTTTAATCCATGCTCGTGCCGCCGATGAGGTATTAGTTCGCGTTCAGGAAGGGTGGTGTCGAAGCGAATGTTTGATGCAAGGACGCAGAATTGATGAAGCCTGGGTGACGACGCCATCCACGGTTTTGAAAGTGCCGAATTGCTGTCCGGTCGGCTGAGTCACGATGTTGAATTCACCCGACGAAATGCAGACCGGATTCGAACGAGATGGCGTGAACCCGCATTAACGGAAATGCCAAGGGATACAGATCGTAATGTGGGACATGCGGACGAATCGAGGTCGTTGTCAGCTGGGGGGGTGCATAGAGGTGCATAGATTGGTGCGAATGAACTGTTGCAACGAGAATGGGAAACCGAAGGCAAAGCTACGGGTCGGGTTCATGGAACGAACACGCAAGGAGAAGTCCCGGGTCTGCGAGGATGAATTGTCGAGTGAAGAACGGCAAATTAGAGCAATCTTTATTGCACGTCTGAGCAACGAGGAGGGTCGAAGTAATCATTAGTTGGCAAAGATATGATGTCTTCGATGCGGATAGATAACTTAACAGGACAGTAGTGATGGCTCCCTCGGTAAAGTACGGTATTGGTGGTGCGTCAGTGGAATGGTGGGTTGTTTGTTGCCACTGGGATTGACAGCGAAGAGAGGCGGGGATATAGCCAACCGCCAGTGCGGATGTCGACGATTAGGTCTCTGTCAGACTGCAGAAGTTAGAACAAAGGTTTGAGTGGAAGGTAGAGAATGGCACATTGAATCGAGTTGCAATACGATAGACAGTTGGCGGAACATCGATAATAGCCAGTAGTGAGAGAGTAAAATGCGTCTCGGCGTTTCAAAGGCTCTCAGACCATGTTTGGGGCGTTCATTTCATGAAGCGCTGACGTTGCCAGAGTTACTCCTATAGTTGCTCCAGGTAAGTAACTGCACCCACGAGACGAGTTCAAGTCGACGTTTGACAAGAGGGCAACTGCACCCGGAACACGGATACGATGGCCCGACATCACCCAAACATCAGCACACACCCTCCCTGATCTCGTACTTATCCCCGTCGCGCGGTGCTCTTCCTTCGCTCGTTGGCTAATGTGTGGTGTTTCTCTCGCAGCAACTCCCGCCACTTCTGCCGATTCCCTTGGCTTAAATCGGGGTGGAATTAGCAAGGGAATTAGTGCTGACGATAATCGCGATACGATACGATAGGCATCAGCCCGAGTACACGCTGCGATACGAGTAGGATATGCCGAGCTCCAAGCGTTCGGGTAGGCCCACATCCTCTGGCCAGTCACCCTCCGTGTCCTCCTCTTCGTCTACGCCCGTAATCCCGATGCCCCTATCCCCACCCGCATCCACATCCGCGGTACCTACATTCACACAATCCTCCCGAATCCCGCCGATGCAAACACCCACTTCCACAACGTTCGCCAGCCCACTCACATCCCACACCGTCTCCTCACAGCTCACACGTTTCCTTCAACGGCCCGCACTGGACATGCCGGTGCGTCTCTTTCGCGTTCATTCACTATATCCTACTGACCGCATCCTATTTGTTCTACAGATACTCTCCAACTGCAACGCGTCCTTCTGCCTCGGCGCAGACAGTCCCCTCGCCGTGCGCCTCAGCGGGTGGTTTGCGCATCTCGCAGGGAGCACTCACAACTTATCCCTCACCTCGACGATCTCTGGTAGTCTCAGCCACGGTGCGAGGGCGGCGCTGGCGGGCGGGACGCGTCGGCGCGCCAGCGTTAGTGCCGTGACAAGTCTTCGCATTCCAATAAATCGAATTCCAGCGGCGGGAGTGCGGATAAGGAGAAGAAGGGCGACAGCAGCGGGTCAAGCGCCGCCAAAACTTTCCTGCTCGACAAGGCGGTACGCTACCTGTTAGACGGGGACGGAGCGCCGGATCCGAGTCCAGAAGAGATATGGTTGATTGGCGTGAAGTTGCCGGGGTGGGGGCGAGCGGACGGGCGGCTGCGGGGCAGCTACAGCCGTCGAGTTCGCACGGGCTTGGGCACTTTACACCATTCTACGCACTGGCATTCGACCCACGGGCACAAACGTTCACCCTCCGCATCCAAGGCCGCCTCTGCGAACGCGAACACCACGCACAAGGACAACACCCATCCGCGTGCGGAATCTCCGTCCTACATGTCCTCCGACACCTCGCCGCCCGACCCCGACCCCTGGCCCGCCGCATTCCACGTGGCGTTCTATGCGCAGGTGTGGTGCACGTACCGCGCGGGCTTTGAGCCGGTTAGAGATTTGCCGGGGTTGGCGAGTTTGCCGCCGCCGTTGGTTTTTCCGGGTATGTCGTTTTTCTCCTTCTCCTCCTTATTTCTTTATTTCG
Organism: Mycena crocata; assembly: GCA_029281795.1. Lineage (NCBI taxonomy): Eukaryota > Fungi > Basidiomycota > Agaricomycetes > Agaricales > Mycenaceae > Mycena > Mycena crocata. The sequence goes on along the minus strand of JARJCP010000110.1, from coordinate 226,943 downwards.
ATACCTTCTACGCGAGAAATTCATCTGGCTGACACGACGCGTACAGGGATGGGCGCGGTCGGCGCTTCGGTGTCGAGTGCGAACTTGGGCAGCTCCTCGGGTAAGCTCTCGATTCCCTTATCATTTTCCTTCGTCGTGATTCTGAAACGACTTCGGCACCACAGGTTTGACGAGCTCGTCCCATACGGCGGTGCCGCATGGACACGGAGCGCACCACTCGCCCGCGACGAGTGACGCGTCGGCGAGCTCGGTGGATAGTGGGAGCGGGAGTGGGGGGTATGCGACGTGAGTTCCTCTTTTTTTGTGTTTTTTTTTTCTCCCCCGGGGTTTCACGGCGTGAAGAGACTGCTACGCCGTGTGCGTGTCTCGCGCGAGCCGTCTTTTCTCATTGTCTACTCGATATACATGCGTTCCTACTCCGGAGATTCAATTTCTAGTCGACGAATGCTAATCTGTACGTTCGCAGAAATTCATACGTGAGCAACAGCTCGTCGCACGCGTCCTACGCCTCGTACGTCCCCTCCTCCCTCTCTTGAAAAGTTATTGACTCACCTTCCTTGTGTCCGCAGGAACACGTCCTCCACCACCAAGAAAAAGTGGTGGGCGCTGGGGACAGGCGGGACGAAGGGGTGGACGTCCGATACCGGCTGGGGTTGTATGCTCCGGACCGGCCAGAGTCTGCTTGCAACGGCGTTGCAGCTTGTTGGTGGTGAGTCTTTTCTTGGCTGATGATTTTAATTTTTTATTCCCGTCTGTTTTCCTTTCCTTCGCGATATGCTTCGCGCTGTGGGCTTATTTTTGCGGGGCCCTGCATCCCGCTTCCGTGCTTGTGTGGTTTGTGTGCCGCTGCGTGCCCGCCATTTGGCGGCCTTGTTTTTCTACTTGTGATGGGCGCTTCACTCCGGACCGGGCGGTCCCGGCACAGCCACGTCCCCTGTGCCTTGTCCCGCCATTTTCCTCTCACTCGTTCTCCATCCCCGCTCCACGCAGCGCCTAGCGCCTCCAGCATGCCGCGTATTGATATGCGGGGCACCGTCCCCCGTTGCTGTTCCCGTCGTTGGCGCGTAATTGCGGCGGCTGGATGTGTTCGTGCTTGCTGGATATACGCCTCAAGGCGAAAATTATTGCCGCGAATGGGGTTGCTGTGGCAGGCTGACGCCTCGAGGACGAGCTTCAGGGACTATGGGGCAGAGTCTTACGTACGCGGTTTTCGCGCCGAGTCGCAATTCGGTCGTCGGGAGCGCCGCCAGCGGCGGGGTGCGCGTCGACGATGTCTAGCATGCTGCTCGCCGGCCGATGACAGGAGCTCTTAGCCCCTCAGTCAAAGCGACGATGGAGTATGCGCCCACCGCCACCTGCATGCGTTTTATGTGTGGGTGACGTTTTGGAGATGCTGGATGCTTCCGAGTCGGGTGGGGGAAGTTCCGATGATTTCATTTTATTTATTTCGGCTTGATTTTGGACGTCGGGGAAGTGCTCGCCGGCCATGGATATGGCAGCGAAGCGGATTTGCGTTGTCGGGCTTGCGGCTAGCAGCGGGACGCGTTTTGGCGACCTTGAGCGCAAAAGCTCGATCGTTTTGTGGAAGGGGTATTGCAGCGCGCAATATGAGCTGTGTGAGCTGTACACCCCCTCGCTACGATCCTCCTTCGTGGGCTCGGCGTGGATTTGGGATCGCTGGGACGGTGCGGCGTATACTAAATTTATTTTACTTCGTTTGTCCGCCTCTCCTGCCCTGTATCTTTCCCTGTTCTCTCTCGTCTCTCCTATCGTACTCATCATCCTCTTGCACAGAACCACCCCTCACGCCCACCTGCGCTCCGCCCTTGCCGCCGCCCTCGCAAGCCGCGCACGCAGTACGCGCGCGGCTCGTCTCGTGGTTTCTGGACACGCCGGTGGCGCCGTTCGGCGTGGATCGGATGGCGCTGGCGGGCAAGGCGGCGGGGAAAGATGTCGGAGTGTGGTTTGGGCCGAGCGCGGCGGCGGGGGCGTTGAGGTGGGTACTTTTTCTTCTTTTTCTTACCCTCACTATCCCTCAACTCGCTATCCGCGTACATCATTCTCCACATCATTGGTCTCATATCCTTGTACTCTTTGTACTCTACGACACCGCACCTCCCTCTCTCTTCTGCATCCTCTCACTCGCGAAACTGTGCGCTAACTTCCTCCTCCACAGAATGCTCGTGGATGCCTTCTCCGTCTGCGGCCTCGGCGTCTCCGTCGTCACCGCCGGGACCCTCTACCAAACCGAGGTCTTCGCGGCCTCACACTCCCCCGCTGCGCTGGCCACTCTACACGCGCACTCCCGTGCTTCCTCCGGTCACGGCTCTTAGCGCGGACACGGTGCACGCTCGCCCGGGGCTGTGTCGTATCCGAGCCACTCGACCTCAGCGTTGAGTCCTTCGCACGCGACGTCGAGCTCGCACGGGAAGCACGCAAAGCCAGAGACAAAGACGTGGGGGAATAGGCCTGTGTTGTTGATCTTGGGCATTCGGCTGGGCCTGGACGGGATGATACCCGTCTACCATGATACTACAAGGTATGTACACATTCTACGTCCATTTGGTTCCTCTGGTGACTGTGAACTTGTACCCCCCCCCCACATCGCCTTCCTTCCTTCTTTGTATTCGTGTATTCCACGTCACTGACGCCCTTCCCTTTCAGATGCTGTACACGTTCCCTCAATCTGTTGGTATCGCGGGCGGCCGTCCCTCCTCGTCATACTACTTCGTCGGCAGCGGCTTGTTTTACCTCGACCCACACCACTCTCTCCCGGCCGTCCCACTCCGTCCGTACATGGGCGAGGCGGCGCCTCTCCACCCTCACGACGGCCACCACGCGCCCGACGACCGCCGCTCGCTCAACCCCGAAGCGTATGCCCGCGACGGATCCATGAGCCCGGAATTTGCGCGCGGGGGGTCCATGAGCCCTGAACTCGTGTACCCGCACGGTGGATCCATGTCTCCGGAGTACTCACACGGGCAGGGCAACACGACGATGACTAAGGACGAACTCGTCTTCATCCTAAGTGCACCGACGCCGCCGGGGCGGGCGTGCAAGATGGCGCTATCGGGACTCGACCCGAGCATGCTTATTGGGTTCGTTGTGCGAGATGAGGCGGGTTTCAGAGGTGTGTTCTTCTGTCTCTTGACTTTTTACATGCGCGCTCGTCCCATGTATCCCTTTCATTCATTTACATCCTCTAGTTACTCCGTCACTCATTTCGTCATGGCGTACTCACACCTTTCCAGCTTCTCCGTACCACCCCTCCACAATTGATAATGGACATATCGCGGACGGCATTTCCAGCGTTGTTTCATCCTTCTGGATCATTCATGTTATCTACCACGAATTTCATCCGGACTGGACTCCGTGCCAACCCGACCGCTGGCAAGGGCGACATCACGGTGATAGACGTTACGAGGCAGCGGTGGCGTGGGCCAGTTGATTTCCTTTTTGGGAATTATGTCGAAACCTGATTTCGACTTTTAGGTCTGTCAACGTCCATACACGAATAAACGAATGACGCAAAGTGGTGTTGTACCCCACCTCGGCTGCCTGCTCGTTTGTCCGCACTACCTTCCGTGCGGTGGGCTTGGCGAATTGCTGCTACTGTTACTCCTACTCGTAGTTCTCTTTTTTTATTGCCCACTCATCGCTCCTCCCTATAATCTCCTCTTTTTTACTCTCCGTACCCTTGGCCTCGTTCATTTTTTCAAAAATCCTCATATCATTTTTAACTTCTCTCGCATATTCCTACTCTCATCCCTTCGCCGATGTTCATCACCTGCCATTTCCCCACGATCCCCTCCTCTGCCTCATGTCTTGTTTACAGGCCATCCTAGTCGTATGTATGCAACAACATGTATCTACAGCCACAAAAGGACAGAATTAATCAATTCTTCATGTATCCGGCTTGCCACTTGAAATTGGTTTGTCAAGTGTCGGATCAACAGATTTTACTGGAAGCTTGAGGACATACTCCATTTCAAGTGCAAGAAGATCCTACTGTGCCCGAGGGAATCTGTTGAGTATGCTCTGATTATATGAACGATGCAATGAGAAGTTTATTCTATAAAAAGGAGGCAATATTGCTGTTTAAGGACGGGTTGCAATTCTCTATGGTTTCCCTCTCCATGGAGGCAATCACCTCAGAATCGCTGCAATTGGCACATGGGCTGTCAACCCACCGAGCACGGTCGAAGTCGATCAGAGTTAGCACCCCGGCATCGTTTACCATGACATTTGCCGGGCGAACATCGTGGTGGTGTATACCATGCTTGTGCAACCGGCGCAGAACCTGGACAAGTTGCCTCCTAGAAGGTATCAGAATAGGAGGGAATGAGCGGGGACACACATGCCTTTGAGATGTATCTGCGCCAGAGATTGTCGTGATTGCCTTGCCGACGTACGGTGTGACAATGCCATATTGTCGCCCATCAGTGAACAGTCCTTTGAAGGTGGGTACAGCGAGCCCTGGGCAGTTAACACAACTTGCTAGGATCTTGGCCTCGGTTTGTGCTGCTTCCGGGTTGTTGAAAATTTTGAAGACATGTCGGCCGTCGGTAGATCGCCAGACGTTACCGCTTGCCCCAGCAGCAATAAAATCGGGAAATATTCCCGAAGACAAAGAGCTGTGCAGACTGAGAATCACAAGAGGAATTTGAGGGAAAAGGAACATACTGGCTCTGGTGGACTGGATGAAATAGGGACCACCAGTTGTCTGGCCCAATGGCCAATGTTGGCGCGCCGCACATTTCACTCATGTTCAAAAAAAATTGGAGGGCCTATGGACGGACAAGAGTAAGGGATGGGGAAATTTTGCACTAGAAATTCACATACTCGGCGGCGAATCCAGGCCGAAATGGTACGTGTAGGCCATGTTGCTAAAAGACGTGCGGAAAGCCCGCCCAGAGATAGTGCTGATGTAAGCTGAGTTCCCCTCGGGTTGTTGAGGGCTTCAATGATCAAGCAGGCGGTGCGGTGCACCTCGCCATCGAGCTCGCGGTACACTTTAGAGAATTGCAGGAAGCAAGATCCAGCATCTCGGCGGATGTACATGACACCGCAGGGAGAGAAAAGCTTTGCATAGAATGTCTTGTATTTGTGCATCTGGGCATTGATCTTATAGAGAACAGTAAGTACTGGGAATGAATCAAAAAGAACGAACATGCCTGGTAAAGGATCCGAACTGCTGGAGGAGGGTTTTCGTCAATGCCAACAACTGGCACCCTCCCAGCAGCCAATAAACGGAGTACAGCGAGCTCGTGTTCAGTCCAGACGAGTCCCCGTTTATCTTCAGCATTGATGATGACGATGTTGTTGTCCCTGGCTAATACTCGGAGATCACCTGTGACTCCGTCGGAAAAGACAGCATACTCTGCGGAGAGATGCCGGCCCTTTACGATGGAGGCGATCGCACTGGCGGGTTCCAGGATATATCCGAGATGGAAATGGTTGGTGTGGCGTTCCGTGGGCTCCAATACCGGAGTGAACCGGTCAAACTTGAAAGCTCTGGCCATCAGCACTCGTTGAATGAACGTAACAGGGTATGCTGAGAAGTTGATGGATTTAGCAACTTGGTCGAGCCAATCCTCGACTATAGCGACGTGATGCAAGGGGCAATCTCGCTCAGAACTCGACATGCCCTTCGTCTGGGTGGAGTCGCCTCCGAGGATCACTGGGGGGATCCGGTGGCAAAGCTGCAGCGCACCCTCGCATGTGCGTGGTGTGGTGTCAGAGGAAACCCCTATCCAGCAGCCCTCTTCAGTGTAAGCGGCTTCGAGGTTTGCTAGCTGCTCCGTGTTTAAAAGCGCTTGGTACGCCTGTAGCTTTGCGTCGTTCATGGCGACTGAATGAAGGGCTGGTTACGTCATGTCAGACAATCAGCACAAAGATCGGCACTGCCTTCGGCCCACCTACGACCAAACTTAGCAAGCTTGACAATACATTAACTTATTATACTGGTCCGTCTACTTCCTGCAACCCTTTAAGACCCGTCGCATGAGCGTCCCATGGCCCCAGCTTTATTCTTACTCAATTTTCCAAAAAAGTCTTAGTATACCGCACCGCTTCAATTGTTGCGGCCAGATCTGGCCAGATGCTTCCTCGCGACGCCGCATACCCACCCGCACCTCGAACTGGCTGCGTTTTCACTGACAAGTAGGTCGGTACGCCTGCACCTACTCCCTCGATTTGCCTCGTCAGGTGCATAGCCCATTCAATTCGGTGTCGAAGCAGAACCTGTTAGCTACCTGTACCATAATATTTTTGCCTTACAACTTGTCCATAAATATTTTTGAGACGCAACCAAACTGCCGCTGCTGAAAAATTCAATCAAGCACGAACGGTCAGTTCAACTTGTAACTCACGTTACTGGGGACCCGGTGAAAAGCGACGTGACAGGCGCGCAATGACGCGCCTTTGACGCGCAAGTAACACGCATCGACGCGCTGCAGCGCGTCACATTTTTTTGAATGTTCAATTGCGCTTTCTGGGCCTTCAATGCTATGATTATGCTCAAGGGTGGCTACACACAAAAAACCAGTATCTTGTTCCGAAATCCCACTACAGTCCGCAGCGCAAAACTGATGTGGAGGTCTCTATAGAGTGGATTGAACTATTAGTAGAAGAATTGGATCAAAACTGAAGGGATGTTCATGGACTGGGATGCAACTAGGATGAGTGGGATTGCAGAGTCTGGAGTTTGAATTGAAAGCGCTGCCGAGTCATTTGAATAAAATTGTATGGAGTAAAATTGTATCGTATACAAGTAAGAATAACCCGTAACGCCGCACTGTTGGGGGGGAAAAAAACAAGTCAGCTGACAAGAAAATGAAGGAAAATTAAGGAAGAGACTTTGCAAAAGAGGATTTGAAGGAGAGTACACCTAATCCCAAAAAGGCAATACATCTCCCACCTCCCTTCCTCCTCCTCTACTCGCACCGGGCATCACGGGCGCTTCGCTCTCCCGAGCAAGAGAGGGCAAGCGAGCGACTGCAGAGGCGTAGGAACGCGTCATCGCCACGGACTAAGACACAGACACCGAAGCCGATAACCGGTAGCCCTGGCTGCATGCCTATACCCGCAGCCCTCCTTCATCTCGTCTTCGCTGCCGCACCCCATACGACCCCTCTGCTCGACGCGACACCACCTCCGCCTGAGTCTCCCACTGTGTCCCTCTGTGCCCTGCACCCTCCTCCGCCCTCGCCCGAACAAAAAAAATAGAATATGGACAGAGAACAAGAAGAAACGAACACGTACTGTCCAATCCCCGTCCATTCCTCTTGGTGTCGGAGTCTAAAAATTTGAAAGCAAGTCAGTATCGCGTTGATTGGAGTGGATGGGGGAAGTAGGAGGAGAGGTGGAGATGAGATGAAGGGAAGATGGAAGAAAGAAAAAGGATGTGTATGAGTGAGAAGGAGAGAGCGCCGAAACCGCGCATCTCCATCCCGCGCTCCGTTTGCCGCACACCTGCACATCACCCACCACACCCAAAACGAGTCACTACCTGCGGGCGTCGAACCGAGCTGCTCCCCGCTCGGAAAGCCCGCTCCGCCGAAGACACGACACATATTCATTGAGCACCTGTCCCCATCCTTTGGATCCACTACGCACACCTGCCACGCCGTATCTGCACCGTGCACCACCGCCCCTCCATCGACTCCGCGCCACCGCCTCGCGCCGAAACAAGTAGCGACACCCGCTCCTCTGTAGCCCCTGTGACGCGATGTGTCTCCCGTCCCTCAAGTACCGCACGGGCCGTTGCTGAAACGCGAACGCGCGTCGGCCACCAGACCGGCGCAAATGCGCGTCATCGTGGACGCCAGCCCACCCAGCGCCACTTCGTCCCGACGCACAGCCGCCATCTACTCTCTGCTCGCCTGACCCGCCAACCCGCGCAAATGCGCGTGCGTCTCTGGAATCCGGCTCGCGCTCGCGCCACTGGAGGATACCACACCTCGAGGCCATAGCCGAAACGCGCACCGTCCACCGAATACGCCGGCACTGTGTGGTGCAATGCCTCCTAACCGAGCTAACAGAGTACAGGGGAAACTTAACACAACACGCCCATCGACATTTCCTGCCCCGCTCCTCAGCGCACGCCTCGGACGCGCACCCACGTCCACCGGTTAGAGTGCAGCATAGCAAAATGAAAGAAATGATATATATATAAAAAAGCAATAACAGACCTTCATCGTAAACTGCAGCGCTCAGCTCCTCCCACTTGGCGTCGAAGACTTGCTTTGCGAGGGCGCGTGCACGGGAGATGGATGATCTGTGAAAGGTGGGTTAATAAGTGAGTGTGGGTGAGGAGGATGGGAGGAGTAATGGAGGAGACGGTGGAATGGGTGGATGGTGGGAGATGGGTGGCCGGCCGGCTGATCGAGCGGGGAACGACAGGAGATGAGGAAGTTCGGAAGGAGGTGGATATATGTATGTACGTATGGTGGATGTACGCATACGGGACGTGGAATACGAGTGTATTGTATATATCATATGTATCACATATCGCAAGGCGCCAGATATCCTACCATGCCAAATTTTCGTTCCACATCTCTCGCATGTAGAGACTGTGGGGGCAGGAGGAGGAGTAGGGAATGAATGAATCGCAGGATCACGATGGACGTAGAAAAAAGAACGAGGGTGTGTATGTGTGCGGGTGCGAGACCGATAAATGTGTACGTGTGCGAGACCGGGATACCCCCTACACGCGAAGTGAGAGTAGTAGCGAGGTATTAATATCGAAGGAAGTGAGGGAGAAGGTGAACGGAGAGAATATCGGGAAGAGGGAATAGCAACAAGTCGAGGGCTGAGGGAGGGGATTCGGGAATGAAGGATGAAATAAAGAAGCAGGAAGGCAAAACGGAAACGCACAGATCTTTGTGGTCGAACATATTCATGATCGCGTTGGCGGACGTGAGGGCCTTGTTCTGCAACCTGCGGAAGCAGAAATTCAAGTAGGGTCAGCGCTCACCCGGTTAGAGTAGGATGAGAGGAAAGAAGAAGAAAAAATGCGGAGCAGGAAATAAGGAGCGAGGGTAGGTAGATGTGTACAGTATTAGAATACATGCGCTCCAAGAACGGAGATTCGCTCGCCCACGAAGATGCGCCCCCCGAGATCAGAGAAAATAACGGGATAATGAAAGTCCGAATGACTCGAAAAATATGGATGAAAATTCGAGTCGGAAAAACTCACGGCCTCCCCCCGGAAACACATCCACCAGCTCGCGCAGCGTGGTGAAATCCCATAGGAGGCGTCACGCGTCCTGGTTCGGCACGGCGAGGTCCGCCATGGCGAGTTGGAAGTAGCGGTTGGGGTCCAGGGGCTCATGCCCCTGCCAGCCATGCCGAACATCTGTAGGAGGGGAGAGAATGGGTTAGTGTCGGGCTGGTAGTGCGCACGGAGAAAGGAAAAGAAAAAAAAAGACGGGATGGAGAACCGGCGAAAAGGAACGAATGCGGAGAACAAGCGCCAGAGGGACGCCCGACACAAAATGCAATGACGCAGGGATGGACGTGGAATGATAAGAAACGAGATGGGAGGGAATGGCTCGGAAGTGGGCGGGAAACGAAACGAGATGGGGATGGTGGAGGTGGCAGGGGGAACGAAATCGAAGCCGACTGGTGATTGAATGGAGAAAGCACGACTGGGTAGAGTATGGAGAAAGCACGAATGGGAGAAGGAAAATAATGCGACTCCAAATCGCAGCCCCAAAAACATAGAATGTAAAAACTCACCCCACTACAGCTACTCTCAATAACAATGTCATGCACGCCCTTCCTGCGCGCCGTGGCGAGGATGACATACTCGACGCGACGGTCGCCACCGAAGCCGCCTGTTATTCCTGGAAGCATGGCATTAGCATCCTATGCATTCGGAATCCAGGCAATAGATGTAGTGGTAGAAAAGGGAAGAGAAGCGGATGGAAGGAATGGTAAAGAGACAAGTACCCTGCAGCGGCGTCCCATCCATGTCCGTGATCGTTGTTGCGCAGCCGGGGGGTCGAATTCGACTGTATAGGAATTAGCACAGCCCGTATTATGTATAAATAAATGTACAAGGCATGGGGGACTTGGAGTAAACGAAGTGAGAATGGAAAATGCCATGGATGGAGAGATATGGAAGGCAGGATGAAAGAACGAAGGCAAAGAAAGCACATGCACCCGCTCATACTCCTCCCACCCTTGCGGTATGTGCAGCGTCACAGTGGTAGGTCTGCGTCTTCCATTAGTACCATTCTTATCCTCATGGCGTATACAGCAGAGGAAAGAAAGACAAAGACGCACCCAGATAGGCCCGAACTGCTCGCCCTTGTGCGCAGGGCGGAAGGTCTGCTGCACTGCTTCGATGAAGGTGGGCTTGGTGAGGCCGGGGGCGGACCAGCTGTCACAGAGTGGGTCAGTATGCGTTGTACATGCCATAGACAGGGCTCCGTGCATACGTGGTTATGCGCGACCACATACTCGTCGACTCTCGGCTGCACACGAGTGACTCCGAAGGAACCAAGGAATATAATAAAATTCAGGAACCACAACTCACACTCTCAAATCGGCCCACCCCACCCCTCTCTCCTTCACAGAAAGCGCAGCACCGAGGTTAACGTTGCCGAAGTGCCCCAGGCGATCCTGCGTGAGGCGCTTGATCCACTTGGCGCCCGGGGGGTTGAGGGTTGGCTAGGTAGGTGCGGTTGTGGTATTCTGTCTTCCGCTCATATTTGTGGCGCTTCCAGTGAGAGCCGTATTCGAATTGGTACACAGGGTGCCGTATTCGAGGGAGGGGGACGCTGCCCGTGGTGGTGGCAGCTCGTCGTGCTCGTTTCTCGTATTTTTTGTCTGCGTTTCTGCTTCGGCGTTTGCGTCGGAAGTCGAAGTAAGTGGATGTTATGTAGAGAGTAGATGCAGGAGGTAGCAGGAAGAGACCGGGAAACGCGTTCGCGATTGGTGATTCCCACTGCCATCACCATCAAAACGGCAACGGCGGCAACACGACCACGTGCTGAAGTAGCAATGACGCGAATAGGGGTCGCGGTCGCCGTAGAGACGTGTTGGTTGAGCTTCGAACTCGCCCCCTGACATGTTGAGAGCCCAGATTCAAAGGAGCATTGTAGGGTGACTGATCGGTCGCTCGTTCGGCGGAACTCGCTCCCTCCACTGGCACCTCCTACTTGCAATTGCACGTAAACTAGGTGCGTCATACCGCGATAAACTCACCTCTCAACACCTTGAAACTGCAACGGTCCTCTCTGCCTTCGCCCCTCTCCGTGTCCGTGGCACGACATGCCCGCCATATTTAATCTCCCGTTTTTCGTGCAATCGGGGTCGTACAGCGGATACATTGGAGTGCGGCTGTATGCCTGCTCTCATAAACTGCTCCTCCGAGTAGAGGATGCTCTTCCGACTAACCAAGATTTTAACAATCTTCTCCGCTCGAGGAAATAATCTTTCTTATCCAAATTTGAGTTGAACGACGGTATGTACGTATACGCAGTTTCAATGCAAATCGAGAAATCTGATATAAGCCGTCTGCATGCCCGCGTTCAGGACGGTGTAACACAGCCCAATTACGCAAACGGATTAGTTTAAAGTAAACAGGATGTGTGGTTGAATATCGAACATTATTACAATCCTGAACATGAACGAACACTGAAGCGCGATTCATTTGAATTGAACATAGTACCTTACATTATAAAATGTAGTTCGCTGTACGGCAGATGGAACATCTGATGAATTCAATGTCCGCGAGGATTATCCATTGACAACAGTGCAAGACCAGCTTCAGAGAATGGTTTGTGGTACTCAAAAGCACTTCCAAATGCCCCTCGACATCCGTACCATATCTAAATCATTGACAAGTCAAAATAAGCCGTCGCGACATGCAAAAACTCTGGAAACAGATGGCAGAGTGCACATTTCTGGTGTTAAATTGTGAAATCGACTCTGGATCGGAACCCTGGGACTCATTTTTTTTGTACGTTGGGAAGCAGGAGGGAGAGAGAACGCACCAGATCTGCTCCCACCGCTATCTGAAGCGGATGTGCTCCTCGCCGACTTCGAGCGGCAGATCGCGCTCAGTGGGCTCCATCACCGTCTGCGCCGCTTCCCCCACATTCCATTTCACCACGACCGTTCCCTCATCCGTTTCGTGCGCGCTGCTCGCGTGTCGTGCGTGGTCCGAGTCCATTCTCGCTGTCCGCTGATGGGAGTACAACATGGAAATCGAGCAGTCATAGGCCTAGACGTCGTGGCGGGTTATAAACAGCACGCAATAACGCCGTTCAACTGCCAGATGCATCAATCATGACAAATTAGGCTCTGGCCCCAAATTTGTCACACACTGCTTCCTCCGGACACCGTGAACATAACACGGTAATGTCCTCGGGCGCTCATTTCTTTACAGCTTCCGGGGCGTACACGTCCTTTCCAACATTCCGTTCGCTGGTCACTCTTAGGATCTATCGTCCCCATACAACGAAGCTGCTCCATATGCAAGGCACGCCCTCCAGTTCCACTTCCACCGACCGGGGAATATGTCTGAATCCTGCAAAAACCTGTTGTTTGACTGCATTCCCAAAATTCCCACAACTCCCTGACGTCTTCAGGAATACTAAACAGCAATTCCCCTCCGTATCGTCTCCATGGATATCGTCTTGCCACTAAAAGCAACGATCTATGAACCTTGTGACCTGGATGATTCAGTAGGATCGTCTCAGCTGATATCCGATAGACTTCAACAACGCCAACTATCTTGGGGAATGTCCATATTTAACATCTACGTATCCTCATACACAATGCTCCGAAAGGTGCTGTGCGGGCCCATCTGCAGCTTTAAGATCACTGACCGGATTTTGCAGGATCCTTTTCGCCGCTCCAAAATCAAACCAGAACAGCTATAATCCGATACTGGAGTTAATACGGAGTGTGTACACAATAATCAAAGGAAAGCCGGCCATCCCTTCTCTCCATTCACGTAGATTCATCTTTTTTCTTCCTTTATTCTTCAGATTTCACCGTGCCGGCCCAGCAAATTTTACTTGGCTGGGCCCTGTACCCAATGACACTGATCCGTTCGACTATAATTTGGTTGCTCCTGCCGATGCAGCGATGAACTACTATTATGGTTTAGTAAAGGCTTATGACGACAGGGATTTGTCCATCGTTCACCGAGAATTTGAGACCATCATGGCAATCCTGGTCACTCTCAAAGGCGCGGGGACCCGCTTGAATCCGGCTGTAGGCTCCAGATACATGGCAGGAATCCCCAGAAATTTAATTTTCCAGATTATGTGGGAGACAGACCAGGGAGTTGTTGCTTTCGAGGTGCATAAATATTCAAATTAGCCTCCGGGGCTTTTTCTGGCGCCACGTATGGTGAACTCACCCCGAATGCTTTACACCGGATTTTTGAACTTACCGACCGTGGCGTGGGCTCCCGATTTGTCGACATTGGCAGCGGCGTTGGGAACACAGTCTGCCAGGCGAGTCTGCAGACCGGCTGTGCCAGTTATGGAATAGAGCTGGCCGACGCTCCGGCACGAATTGCCCCATTATATGTCAGTAATTTCAAGACAAGGTGGATTAAAAAGCGGGAAAAAGCAGAATTTATAGATATCTATTGTTACGGATCCGGTCAGGATAGGAAATTTAGTTCAGTACAAGCATGTTCATTATTCTCCACGCTTTGCCTTTGATCCCGTTCTACTGCCAACCGATCTCTGCTGGAGTCTCTTGTGCGCTGGCTGGTTTGGCATATAGACAAATAATTTTCAATCGCTTTTATTTCGCCCTAGCAATCTGGATCCATGGCGCACATTGATCGGGACAACGAGTTGAATATCGGGATCCGTTGACTATTGCTCTACCCGGCGTATGGTGGGCTGTGTCATCTGCAACACTGCGCGCTCGAAGATTACTAGACTTTGCCATTCTTCATCTAGACCGCGCCGACGGGCAAAGCGGAAGTCGGGGACGAGGTTTGAGAGTCGGCTGGGTTCACTATCAACCTTGATGTCCTTGTTGTAAACACAGCAATAGTTATTTGGATCCGCGGCCGCGATTGGCGAGAAAATGCCGGCAAAGGCTTCCTTGATATTCTCGTGAATCCAAGCGGGCCAACTCGAAGTAACGGTCAGCTCCTGTGAGGATACGAGATTGAAGTATTCGACCCTAGCAATCAAGACTCAGATCAAACGACAAAGTTACTGCGAACCGGGAACATTGACACTGGTTTTTAACCTCGGCACACACCTTTGGATCCAATGGCAATGTATGAGAAGCAAACGGCAGGCGAGTAAGACAACTTTCTAGGTGCGGACGGGGAATTTTGGAGGGACTTCTTTGGGGTGTACGGTGAATTCTTCGGGGTGGATGGGAGTGTGTGGAAAACTTGACCCGAGAGGATTTTGGCTTGGTTTGTCGGGTTCCGAGCAAGTTTCAAGAGTATCAAAACCGAGACGAGTCGGATGCCAATGACAAACTCGGCCAAATATCTTATCCGGGTAATCCTGCTCACGCTCATAACCCCGATGGCATGCGCGTCCTATCTAACCCTGCCACACATTGAGTTCACTGCAGCTATGCAACACAGCGCCGCCCCGTGCCCCTCCATGCACACTCCCCGCTTTCTGCGTGTCGACTTGTGCTTACGCACCCGTACATTCGCTGCCAGCCAGCCTCGCACGCTTAGCGAACTCGCCTGCGGCCAGTTGTGTGCCGCTGGGGACATCGGTCCTCGTCCTCACAATGCAATCGGCTCACCAGGTCCGACTTGCACCCGGAAAGCGCAGTCTCTGTCCCGACTCGCCGTTCTTTTGCCGATTCAGCCCATCAGCAGTGAGCGTTCGCACTTCGCCTATGCTGCCTTCGGACACTACCACAAAGGTGTGTAAATTCCCTCCACGCATACTCCGCCCACTAACTCTCTCCTCCTTCACCCAGCGAAACTGAGTGCACTACCACTGCCACGCGCGTACGTGTAGCACCAAGTCGACCGGCCACGCAATCCGCAGCACGCTCCACGCGCGTACAAGGTCCCCCACCTGCTGCCTCCGTCCCTCACGCTTCTCCACTGATCTCGTCACTACACAATCGGCGTCGATCGACCACAGCCTGTCTCTTGCCCCTCGACTCGAGTCGGTGCAAGTCGCGCAAATTGCATGTCGTCTCGCGCATCACGCCTGTGTTGCTGGTCGATGGTTCTCCACGCGCGGAAGTCGTATATTTTGGATGCGCCGTATGCATTACTTCTTTTCACGCGGAGCAGCTTTGAGCGGGGAGCGCTTTCCCGCACGACTGCCTGAGGAGCGCCTTTTATCTTCTTGCCGTCCTTTTAATCAAACCATTTCCCGCACTGACACGCCCGTTTCCCTCCAGAAATTCCTACGCGAGCAACTCGTCCTCACACGCCAGCAATGCCTCGGCACGGATGGGACGAAGGAGTGCACGAGCGATATGGGTGCCCCGTTGCAGCGAGTGGGAGGTGAGTAGTCATTGTCGATTCAATTTTTCTGTCTGTCATGTGTCATTTTTCATTTTTCGTTTTTTGTTCTTCGTTTCTTCTGCGATCCACCTAAAGCAGTGAGTGGGTGGACATTAGTCTCTTGACTTGGTCCTCTGGTTCGCTGCCGTGCGCACATCCTGTTTGCGCTCGACATTCATGTCTAGTCACTCTCTTTGAGCGTTTGGTGAGCGCTTCACGTCGGGCCGCTCGGCCCGACACAGCCACATCACCTTCGCTCGCTATTTACCTTTCCCTCGTTCTCCATCCCCGCTCCATCCACGGCCTAGAGCCGCCAGTATATTGTGTATCGATGTACACGGCACCGTCACCCGTTGGTGCGTTGCGCTTCAGCGCGGAATTGCAATGTCTGGACACGTTCGTGCCTTGGTGAATACACAGTCGGGACGAAATTTCTGGTCAGGATTTGGTGTCGAGTGGGGCTTGTGGTGTCGCTGCGGAGTCGTTGGGATCCTGGAGAAGTGTCCCACATGCGTGGATTGTCCCCCGAGTTGGAATTGGGTTGTCGGGAACGCCGCCAGTGCCGGGGTGCGTTCTGACACGTTTCCGACTGTCACTCGGCCGCTGGTGTAGTAGGGGCTTATGCCCTGCGTCAAAACAGCAATCGAGAGTTCGCCCACCGCCACCTGCATGCAATTTTGATGTTGGGTTTGTTTTTGACTTGCCTTAATTGGCACGACTTTGGACTTACATTGGGGTTCTTTCTTGCAGTTGACGAGCTTTGACATCCCGGGCGCGTTCGAGGCGCGTCAATGCGTACTTGCGTGGATGGCGAGATGCTCATTTCTTGCGCGTTTGCAGACGCTTTTCAAGGGGACGACCAAGTGCGTTTCGTGTTTGTCCTTCGTTCGCGAGAGATGTCTGAACTGCGGGGTAGTACTGATGGTGCAACGGTGCGCACATCCCCAACAAGTACCGCAGCCGTAACTAAGAGTTTGTGTAGATATCTCAGTCTGGGCCGGCTGCTTCATTGTGGGTGGTGGGAGCATGAACGCTGGGTATGTTTTTCCTTCCCATTCCCTCGCTTTGTATCCCGCTTCCAGACGCTCACTGCGCGCAGGCCCTACTGGACCGCCTCCGATTCGGACTTATCCCTTACCTCCGGATGGCCCGCCGGCTGGCAGAACTACGCCCCTTACACCGTGTGCATCACCATGCGCCTGCCCACCATGAACGTGCCCTCGACCGACGGCCAGCAATACCTGGAGCAGTCTGTGGCGGTGGTGGGGGTGTTGTTGGAGAGCCAGGCGTATGAGACGCGGGCGATCACTGATGAAGGAGAGCGTGTTTGAGTTTAGCGCTTAGCTCGTCACGCTCAAGCTCTACACCCCCGTCTCTGCCGTCGTGCGCACTCAGCGGCCGCGGGGCCGGCGTGCAGACACCTCCCTCAAACCTAACGGCGTCATGTCTCTTACTACGAGCAGTGTCGACGCCCTCAACGGCCGCGTACATACACTCTCTGCGGGTGCCTTACGACCCTCGTCACGACATTATCGTCAGCGTCAAGAACGGTACGCCCCTCCTAAATGCTATCTTCCCCTGAAGCTCATGCTAAGCAGTCCCCGGCCTCAAGCTCACCATCCCTGACAATGCGACCACCATCGCCAACTTTGGGTTACCCCTCCCCACCTGCTCTTGTCCCCTTTGCTGACTTTTTGCGCGGTGTCGTGCTTGTGAATCCTTATGCTGACGTAAGCAGTTTTTTTTTTCTGGAAATTATCGTTAAGAAATCGGCCTTGCAGGCTAATGTGGGTGTAGTTGATTGTGGATGCGTCCATTATCCCATTGTTGCCGTATGGGAACCCCACGGGCGTGATTATCTCGATGGCGGAGCCGGCGGTGACGAAGATTCTAGCACTGTAGATACTGAGTCTCGGCAGTGAAGGCAAAGGCGAGGAAGCTCGAAGCATTCATTAATTCTATATGCACTCACATGTGTTTCATACAGTTGTGATAAATAATATAAAGGAATATAAATTAGCTCTTGCTTACTGACTGATTCATCAAGCACAGACGCGGCCTTTAAGGCATGCGACCATCATCGTACCTGCGCAGCGTCGTATTGCGGTCCTCCGGGAGATAACGGGCGACTGCTGTGGATTGAACAGCGAGTCGAGAGACTCGCTTCTCCCTGCCTGGGCAGTATTTCGCTCATCCAGGGGCACTATGGACGAGGTATCAGTATGGATTTGCATTGTTTTTGTCGGTTTCACGCACCACAAGCAAGCGGGGAGTCGAGTTTTTCCATCCTTCCATGGATCATTCGCGACCGCATCGCAAATCTCCATCACATTCTCTAGCAGAAGGCACCACTTTGCTGCTCGAGCATCGCCTGAGCGGTGCATTCCGTGTTCTCAAGGCACGGGACCATGGAGTACTCGCGATACCCCAGGAGGTGTGACCAGTCTTAACGCTGGATGGCACGAACTGGCGCGAAGGTGCTCTTGTGCATCGCTGAGCACGCGCACTGGCGACTGGGTGCGAAGGAGCCAGGCGGCGAGAGTACTCACAATGCAATGATTCTCGCGGGGAAAGTAGAGCAGTGCGGCGCGGACATTATGTGCATTTGGCGCTACACGAGCCGCTTCGCCAGCCCGCACCCCCGCAACACTGCCCCGTCTTTAGGTATAGTTGTGGCTGTCCTGATATCTCGGGGCAGTGTTTCCCTGGTGTTTCCTCTTTCTTCCTCCTCCATAGATCACCCACAGTTCTAGTATTTTTCATCCCACCCGCGCCGTCAACTCACACCTCCTCCGCAAGCACGGCAGTAACAAGTATGACTCCCCTGGATCAAGGTTTAACTTATATTATATAGCCGCCGGGGAGCCTCTGCGCATGAGTTCGATTCCCGATGGTGTATGTATTTCTCTCCCTCGACCGCCTACCGGTTTTATTCCGGTTTCTTTTTTTTCGTTTAACAACAACTCATCTCATTTCTGCGTATCAAGAAGAAGATGATTCCAGTATCCGATGTTACCTTTTTTTTTACCTCAAATTCTTACCAGCTCCGTACCTCCCTAGTTCAACTAGGTCTTCGGCACCGCAATCATTTTTCTTTCTCATCCTCACTGTGTCTCTTTCTTTATTTATTTACTACCCAGTGGTTTCGTCCGGTTCTGTTTCGACGGGTTCTTACTTTATATTTTGACACCTACACCTCCCGGACCATTATTTTAAACTCCTTCATCTCATCGGGCGGTGGCGGAAGCAGCGCATAACTACAAATTTCTCCTTTGCACACTTGGGTCTGCCGGGATTTGCTTTCGCTAGCCGGTGGATCGGTATCCTGTCGGAAATTGAATTCAACAGTGAGTGCAATTTTGACGCCATGGCCAGTTCAGCTCTGATCTTGTTCGTATTCTGACCTGGGGTGGATATCCCACATTTACACACATGTTCCACTTCCATCGCCTCGCCTCCCTGGATACTACTCTCTTAGCCAATAGCCAGCTGCGATGACAGTTGAATTTAGATTCCAACCCAGTGCTCCGAATTCAGCCAAACTGAATGTGGTTCATTGTCTTTCCCTTCACACCGAATGCGCGGTGGTGCGGGTAAATGACAGCTGAACTTACCGCTGCAGCGCGATCTCATCTCAAACACGGTCCCGGTCATCCATGGTCAGTCTCAGTTCATACTTACAGCGGCGCTGACTCTTCTCTCTTCATCCAAATCAAACTGCTACTTGAAACTAACAGGCTTATTTCAAACAATGCATGTAGTCCCCTGTATCCACCGCCTTGGATTCCACTTTAAAAAATTTTGACTCCACCTTCGAGAAGTGTCCATTCAACCTTCCAGCAATCTCTGTTCAACCTTCGAAGTTTCGGCTGATTCAAGCCTTGTATGTGTTCTGGAAGGCGATTAGTAGGCCACCATCTCAGACTGACACAGATACAGCTGTGATTAAACCACTAAGCACATTCTGCGCCCGGGAGGTTCTAGATACCACCATCAAGGTCAAACTACTGGATATCCATGCAGTGTAGTTCTCGCAAGCTGCATCCAGTCCAGAGTCCGGCTCCAGACCCACCCAGCACCTTCTCCGTTCACTTTCCACTTTCTGATCCCGCCTGTTCATTGTATTTGGATCCGGTACTTATTACCTACAGGAGTCGACGAAAACGCCGGCACCTCTGTGTGCGCGGCATGCGGAGACTAGCCCTGGTTCCGTGGCACAAGAAGTATTTTAAATTGGCGCGAGGTGAGGTTAAAATTTGAACCTTGAGTAATTGAATTTCAATCTCCACCGGCAACGACCGCCTGGTTTTTGCTCTCAACTTCCTTTCATGTGCGGTCCTCTATTCCTCCTGCTTTTCCTTCCCGCTTACCTTCACTCTGGGGTGCATACTTCAACTTAAAATTCTGTTCAAGCCGCTGGCAATTGTTCGGCTCTGTCCCATCTTTCCACCTCCTCAGTATCCCGCTGTCTGTACCCCCGCGGAATTTACTCCGCATCCCCTGCTTACTCAATCCTTACCGAGGCTCCTTCCGCCTCCACGGCTGCCTCCCCGAGACAGTCAGAATATACAAGTCTTTGGCAATTCCTGTGCCCCCACTACAGACTTCATTCCTCTAGGTCACCCGACTCACCCATTTGGCAGTTATTTCAATATCCACCATGTGTGTTCATATTCAACCTCACACCGATATCTTTCGAATTATTCCCCTCATCCTTTTCGAACTTCACCGTTCTAGCCTGGCCACCAAGATACCCAAGTCAAAGCTGTATATTGTTGCTCCTGCTTTTCCTTGCTAGCTCAGATTTCTTAAGCTTTTCGCGGCACATCAAATTCGCAGCGGCTATAATAATGGAGCTAAACCATTTGAACCGGCGTCCATGCTGGTAGGATTATAATACTGTCCAACACGACGCTTGATCCCTGCAGTGGTGGCCTAGACGATGCAAGCTGGAACTGCAGGCTCACTATTAAAATAGATTTCCTAAGCTTCGCGTTTGAGTGACGTCGAGCGTAAAAAATTACCCGTTGCTGTGACTAATGCCGTATAGTGCAGGCTTTGTACGCTGTCCGGTCACCTCGAATTTCCCTGTTCATCTCCATATGTGGCTCAGCTTCCTCCCATCAATCTCCCGTAGAAGTCCATGGATTGCAGGACATGTGTTTTCTCAAAAGTACAAATTTGAGCGCCGAGTTGAACAGTTTGGAATGGGAAATCAACAGGCTCCTTGGTACATTGATGGGCTGCATATTCCGTGCCCAAGCCAGGTTCCCTCCACCCACCCTCCACTTAACTCGCCCGTTAGACTTTATAGCTTACTTCACATGTCAGAATTTCTGACCCACGCTTCTCTGATTCGATTCTTCGAAATTCGAAACTGGGAACTCGATTTTTCAATGACGCAACACAAGTTACACAACCTAGTCAATGAGTCTGTAGCTTTCATATTGAAGCTCAGCTCTATCAAGTATCCGCACTCGGAAGTTAGACTTCCTCGTTGTTACCAGTTTCTCTTGCCTACGCCAAGTTTGTTGTTGTTCGCTAGGATGACTCAGCTATTTCCATTTTTGGCATGCTAACACTTTTGTTTTGCAGAACGTCAAGGGTAAGTCACAGTTCATTGCTGTGCGTCATCCCCTGCAATTCCACGGTGAATTACATGTACAGGGAAGTTTTGAGAACTGTAAGGCCGGCATTGTGTTATTTTAATCACACCAACAGAAAAAAATTATGTTCGAGTTCAGTCAACACGGTGCGTGAATATATTACACTTCTACCAGCATTAGATTCAAGTTGAGTGGGAGCTAAACCATTATTATGCTGTGAATTTGATCTGTGCCGGAAACGAAGCTAAACGAAGCTAGCTGGATAAAATACAGACCCTGAAGTGTGAAGTGTAGATAGGAACGGTGAATATTGAATGAAACGCGAGATGGCGGGAGTTACCAGTGGGTGCAAGCTTGAAGTAAGTCCGTATTTAGCCAGCTAGATAGCGAGTCATGTTTAGACTTTTCGTAAAAGAAGAACTGAAAGAATTGCAGGTGGTTTGAACAAAATTGCACCCCGGGACTAAAGTAAGCGAGAAGTAAGAAAGGAGTAAGAGGAAGAGAAACAGAGGATTTGCATGAGATCGACATGGAATTTGAGAACGAGAGCCATCGGCTGTTGCCAGTGGAGCTTGAAATGCAATTACTCCTTTTATCTTCAAGGGTCATACTTATTTCAACCATCAGTTTTAATTGTCCCTAAACGAATGGACAGGTGGTAAAATTTGGAAGCCTACTTACCCCCCTGCATATTATTTCAGTGGAGGCACCCCAAACCACAGGCGCATTCGCTGCGCATCATGTCCGCGTGGCTCATGCAGGGAGTGCATCACACACAATATGCCTCTGCCGTCCATCCAGAAGTCCCGGTGTTCACCGAATTCAGTTTATCCCGAGTCGCCTGATTCGTCTGAAGCCATATACTTCGCTGTCGGGCGCATCAACAGGAGACTTTATGAACGAAGGAAAGAATAAAATACCTTGCCTACGGGGTGAGCCTCCGGGTCAACAATTTTATAATCCACAGACTGTTGAGCTATGTGTAATGAGGTTGACAATAAAGGGGAGAGCGAGATAGCTTTCATCCAGGAAAGATTGCGCTGCTGGGTATCAAAGTTCTTTTGATCTTCACCTTCAACCCGATTCTCATTTTCTTCAACTTCAAACCAACTTCAAACCGAATCCTGTCGTCTTCATGTTCAAGTTGAGTTTGTCTGTCTTTGGGCTGTGGATTCTGTTCGCTTTTTGGGCGGATCCATTCGATTGTGCAAATTCATGTCCAGGTCATCCAGAGGCCTGCACATATTTTAGCGTGCTGCGAAAGGTTTGAATAATCGACAGGCATGGAAATTCCTTTACTCCTTCTTCTTGCAGTAGCTCTGTTTGTGGTCTCAGTAGAATGACAGTTGTATGCAGTATCAGGGCAGACGTTCGGATTTACAGTCTTCCGGCTTGTCGTCTCCGATTTCGAGAGAATTTTTTTTCGTTTTCATTTTTGAGCCGATTCTGGGCGTGTTCAGGTTCAAGTTTCTTTTCGCTTTCAAACGGATTCATTCGGCTGTCCGCTTCGTTGTCTGCGCCACCCTTACCCTTGTCTGGATTTCTTAGCGCGTCGCGAAAGGCGTGTATCTGAGCCGGTGAGTGAGCGGATGAGATGCAGATTAAGTTATGTTGACCTCAGTCGTGACTTGAACAGCCATTCGCGGACCGCGGTGAATCCTCCGGCCAGAAGCGCGGAATGTTCTTGATTAACACAGAGAATACGGCGGCGCGGAAACGGGTTCGAAAACTGCACACACTCACCGAGAGTTTATCATTGCGACTCAACTGAAAGGGGGAGTTAGACAGGTTTGGAATAGTTGGCTTGTATCTGGGGTTCAGGCGCTGAAATTTACACGCATGGATGAGACTCGCCGCTTAGGGAAACGGGAAAATCCAGGTACCTGCTTGGTACCTGCAGCGAATTTTTGATGCAGCATCGTTGAAAGGCTGGCTTAGGGAAGCATGATAGGTGATCATCTTCTGTGACGCAAGATATAAATCATCTCCGTGGCCCGTGGCAGCGCGGGGAATGATCAATTCTTATGCTGTAATTTCGACTTGATTTCGACCCACCTCACACAGTTTACTCCGGGTTCCCTCGATTCCGCGCGTCGTGCAGTCGCACGAAGGGGACACACCGTCCGCGCGTCGATTCCGCGTTACCAAGTTGAATTCTATTATACTGTGCTTGAGATTCCAAAACGGAGTCGAGCTGAACAAGAGTTCAATTCATCGGGTGAGGGTGATAAGTGCCGGCGCCGTTAAGTCCGTTTCGACAATCTAGACAGAAGGCGTCGTTGAAAGAAATGTGCACGTCAAGGACCCAAAGCCTGCAAAAGTCGGCGGACGTGGGGTCGATCCGACAAGTACAGCAATTCCAATGCTTTCTGCCACTGGGCGATCAACTGCTTGCGGATTGTGATCCAGGCCATGCCGAGTTTGGACTGATTCTGTTCCGGTAAACGCTGTTCCATTCCTTTGTCCTCGTCGACAGCCTAAGTCGGAATTCTGAAGAAAAAGGGAAAAAAGGAGAAAAGTCCAGATAGATTGAAGACTCCATCTTCCCGACCGCGCCGCGGCGAGTCGGGACTTCTCAAGGACTTCTCAATCCTCCTACATAAGGCAGTTCGGGGCAGTTCGGGATATCGGATACATCTCCGCGCCGAAACGGCGCCTCTCCACTTCCTCCGCGCCAATGATAACGAGATAACGCGGAAACCCGGGCCAAGCGGAAACCGCAGGACGGTTCAATTTGCCAATGCTGCTGACAGCGTTAATTGGTGGCTGTGTCCATTGTGTGTACACGCCCCCGAATGCAAACAACCTTGAGTCCCATTCGCTCACACCAACACTCACAACCCAAACGTCTCTCCTTCTGCTTCCTTTCCATCCTCTTTCCGACCACTGGCACACACATCCTCCTTCCTCCGACCACATCCACCACCGAGTGTCGGTTCTCCTGGGATCCTGCAGGGAGCACTAGCGGACTAGCGACCTACCCGAAATCGAAGCGGACGGCTACAGCGACTTTACAGCCATTCCGACTGGTTTTCCCAGCGAGCGACGCCGATACAGTACTACTGTGCCCGCATTTAAACTTGACAGCGGCGTGCTTGCCCTCCCGCTCCCGCTACTCGTGCTCATTGCCGAAACCGTACGTAGATTCGTACTTGAATGTAGACTTGAAAAGAATCCGTATTTGAACAGAAGTTGTATCTTATCACAGAGGCCACGGCCTGCGGCACTTCCTGTCCCGGGTCTTTTCGCGCGTGAGGAGGCAGCCTCAGTGAGTCCTTATTTCAATTTTCGCTGTTTTCTTTCGTTTCTTTTCGGGGTGTGCGGAGCGGTATGGGGAGTGCGGAGGAGGATGGGGATGACGTGAAAGTTGAGGTGGTTTTCCTCGTCACCATCTGGGATCAGGTCGGCCCTACATGTGCTTGCATCGAGGAGCCTTTCCTACGCAACAGGTCCCACCACAACTACTGCGCATGCGACAGGTGTCAATGCTACTCCACGGGGGATACCCGCCCCTCTCCATTTCCGGCTCCCATTGTCTCCCGTCTCTGCTCCATCCATCACTTCTCGTCTCTGTTGCCGCAGTTGCTCTTGCAGGCGCGCTACCGGCACAGGTTGCGTGGCCTGCGTGCACCCCGTCTGTGTGCCTGTCTTGCTCGAGCGCACTGCAGTCAATCGGCCAGCTGATGCACGCCAGACGCGAGAGAGAAAGAGATCCGTGTTTTGCGGGGCGGGCGGGATGTTCCGTGTATGGGTGATGGGGCCTTTTGCAGTCGCGTGCTCTGTGGCAGGGTTTTCTGAGGACTGCTGGCGGCGTGCACCTTACCCATTTGTCTTGCGCTGGCGCGCCGATATTATCCCTCATTTCCGGTTTGCGAAAATTGAAGTTCTGATGCTAATTAAATTCCATGTGATTTTAGGTCGAGCTCGAAGTGAGTTCTTTTCCCCTCATTTCCTCGCTTTTTCTTTTCCTGTGGCTTGCCATTTTCGTTCCTCTACTGGCATTTCTCTTTTCGGTGGACAGGAGGCCCATTTTACTTCCACCGATGTCATCTTTGTTTTGTTCGTTCGTTGTCGGTGAATGAACGGATGAGGTGAGATGTGGATGCGCAGTGGCGGGCCGCATTTGTATTGAGACCGGAGTGTATTGGCAGGCTGTGGGTGTACTTCAGCCGTATCTCGCACCCCGTGTATGTCGGTGTAGATGTCGCACGTGGGAGGATGGACCCACAGTGACGAAACTGCCTCGTATTCTGCGTATCGGCGCCTTTTTTTTTACTACCGCAGTAGTGGACAAGTGCGGGGTGCGTAGGTGGCAGGTGCACGTTGGTGCGATGAGGTCGTTCAGTGTGTCAACGTCGGCTGGCACGAGAGTGTCGGGGTGCGCTGGTCGCTTTCCGACGGATGCATCCCCGGCGATCGCCCTCCGATGGGTGTTTCATGTCGTGTGCGCAGCGGCCATGCACAGCGCGTCCCTACGTGTCTCAGCACATTCTCGCCTATCCCGGGCCATACACATCTCAATCCCGGGCCATCAACGTCGGCTGGCACGAGAGTGTCCGGGTGCGCTGGTCGCTTTCCGACGGATGCATCCTCGGCGATCGCCCTCCGATGGGTGTTTCATGTCGTGTGCGCAGCGGCCATGCACAGCGCGTCCCTACGTGTCTCAGCACATTCTCGCCTGTCCTCGCGCGATGCGGGTGCCGGTAGTGGCCTGTGGATCCTGGGTGTCTCGACGTCGCAGAGGTTGCTCTCTGCTATGTGTTGTTGTTGCGCGAGTCTTCATCGGCGCGAAGCTGTACCAGATGCGCCCGATGCGCCTGTCGATTGATGTGTAGGCGGACGCGGACCGTACCCGCTTTGAGTCGGTGGATCTTTCTTGATATTTGTGTCCTGCATCCATTCAGACACTAATACATTCATCTTCAGACATCCCTCGCCTTCACAATCCCCACAACCTGGGTCTGGAGGCTACAAATTGGCTTGTTCTGAATTCTATCCATTAGCGTCTCCTCTGAAGTCTTCAAAAAGACGCATGGCTTCTGCAACCTCAAAGAGTCATAGTGATGTAAGCTTTCATTCTCAATCCTCCCGTTTTTCTCCTTTCTACCGTTCCCCTTCTCCTGCTTGACATCACATCCTTCACTTCGATTTTCCTGGTATCTACATACACACCTTCCATTTACTATCCCACTCTGCCGTCCACGACACCCACATCCGCACTGCACATGTTCCCTCAATGTCCGCTTGCATCTTCTTCCCTGTTTCGTCATTCCTGCCTCGTCCACCTTCATCTGTCTACATCTACACGCTTCTGGCTCGATGTTCTTCCTTTCCACCCACAATCCCATTCTTCCGGCCCGCTCCCGCTTCTCTTCCCTCCTCCTCCTTACCGACTTTTTCTTAAAACCTCATTCCCGCACTCGACTGGACTAACTCCTCCGACAGCCCATGGCTCCCGCCGAAAGAGCTCAAACACCTCACACTGGGCGAGATTGCAGGCTTTGTCAGCGAGGCGGGTGGGTGCAAGACCAGCGATTTGATGGAGGGGATGGAGGGGTATCGCAAGGTACGTGTTTCTGTCTTCTGTCTTATCTTTTTTGCTCCGTCCATCAGCACTGGTAGTGCATTGTTGGGGCCGCCGCGGGACTAGTGATGATTGACGAGCAAAGAGCCCGTTCACTCCATCTCCCAGGGGCGTACGTCTGGACGAGGAGAATTGAGCTCGTCGTGGACTTCATGTGCACGCGCAGTGTGCGTGGAGATGGTAAAAAAGCAGTTCATCGATGTCAATGTCGAGTTTGAAGATAAGCTGAAGATGGGGTGCATGCACAAGGCCTGAGCGCCATCTGTCTGTGCGCAGATGATGTGGCAGTGCATACCAAATTCAGTTGGCAGTGAGCGCCTCGATTTCGAGCGTGACCGATCCCCGTGCGAGGTTGCTGCCTGTGTGGCTGGTCGAGGTGTTGACACTGAAACGGAGACGCCAAGGCAAGAACACGGGGTGTGTGTGCATCTTCGGTGCGGGGTGACGTGGCCGCACCTGTCGAGGTGATCGAGGGTAGTGGAATCCAGATGCAACATCACGAGTGCATCTCTCATCAAGTGCTGGTGGTTTCTCCTCCAGTGTACAAGTGCAGCTATCCAGCTCGCACGTCTAATCGTGGTGCTGTCGAAGACGGGGAGTATGCACTTGTGGCACCAATGGCCGCGGTGGGGTGTATGTGCGATGATGCGGCGAGGTGGAAAAGCAGACTCTACCCTCCGGAGAGGTCCCCGGCAATGTGTTGCGGGCTTTGTGTGCACCTGACCGGAGTCGACTTAACACACATGACACTGGATGTGGGCTGCATGTTTGCTGTTGACTCCAAGGATGAGACCAGCCATAACGAGGCGCGTGTCTGCGCAAAGCACATGAGCGAGTCTGGTGGCAGAGAGTTGCAGCTCATGAAGCTCCATCGCGGCCACACACAGGACATCCAAATACATGCTACCTCACAGCATTCACTAGAGGTGTATCAGCCTCCCTTGCCATTATTCACGGCCTTTGCCCTACCACTACGCTTCTATCCTTTCCGGTATCCAGCTAACCCTCCCGTATACTCACCTTCCGTTCTTTTTCCAGGCACTGGAATGCACATGAGACGAGAGTGCCCAAAATCTATGATTTTCATCACTGGACTTACGTCCCGCTACCTGCCCATGTGTATGTGCTCTACTCCCAGTATAATCAATGCTTATTTGTGTTCAGTGGTAACCGAAAACTTTACCATGAATGACATTTATGAATGTCTCCGTGAATTGAGCTTGGTCCCCAGCATCCGACCTCCGTCTCTGTACTTCTTTGCAAAAAAAGAGGCTCTTTGGGAAGACACCGTGAAATCGCTTGGTCTCAAACCCTCGTTCGAGGTTGAAGTTAGGATGTTTGTCAATGGAGGGGCTGGTTATGGTATGTGCTTCTCTACCTCCCTTCCCCAGGAGGCTCCATTAATTTCATCATATTCAGAAGCAGACCCCTCAGATGGATATGCACGCAAGCGTAAAGCTGACACAGATGGCAAGACCTCTTTTTGGGATACAATCTTTCATTTATCTTGGTTTAATCTCAGATCAACAAGAAGGGTCTTCTACCAGTGGCGGCAAGCGCAAAACAAATGCCAATTCTCCTGTGATCTCTACACAAACTGGAACCCAGGATTTGGATAGTGACGGAGATGTTAATATGGACGCAAATGTGATTACATCTTGTGCATCAAAAAATTCAAATCACAAATTAAAGCGGCTTTACCAGATGGTTCCCGTCCAAGGCCATGCCACCTCAACATCAATTCCAACTATCAGGCCCACAGGCCATGTTTCTTTTGATCTGCTTGGTCTGCGCTATTCACCAGAATTGAAGATCATAGTATGCAAGCCATGCAAGACAGGTCTCCCTAGCGTGATAAATATCCCAAAACATCTAGAAAAGAAACATGCAGAAGATACACATGTCAGAGCTCAGCTAGCCTCAAAAACGTTGGCTGCAGATCTGAGCGACTTTTTTGCTCGTTTTCCACTTCTGACTCCAGACGAATTCACTGCCTTTCGTCCACACCTTCCTACTGCACCAATTCCCTTCCTGGAAACAATCAGTGAGGGATGGGTCTGCCTGCAGCCAACAACAGATGGGCCCATCTGTGGTTATGCCGTACCTCACAAGGACTCCCTCCGCTCTCACAAAGACGCCCAGCTCCATGCACCGAATACTCTGCCATCTTCCGAGCGGCAGCGCAGCGCTCCAATTCAACGGCTCTGCAATATAACGGGAATAACTACCCGTCTCTGGCCTGTCGATCTTCTCCTTGCAGAAATTCCTGCGGCAGGATATGCCGGTTGGGCTTCTGGTTTCAGGAAGATGCACCCTGATGGTATTTTCCCTCGAGCACAGGTCGAGATCGGAGAACAGGCCACATTGCCTCCATTCCTGCAACAAACCGGGTGGCTGTCCTGGCTGAATGGATATTCGGTTGGACATCTTCGTGCCTTGATACTACCGGCGGAGAAAGGGGATTTTTGGGATAATGTGAAATCACTAACTCTCGGATATACGTGCAGCATAACAGAAGAGGAATTCAAAACAGTTCACTTCGGCGACGCACAAACCCTCAACGATTGGAAATATGGCCGGTAAGGATCATTCATCTTGTCTGTCTGGTCATGCTAAAGGATATCACCAGTCCTGCATTTCAACTCCTTGGGGAGGCAACCTCACGCTATGGATATTCCCTGTTTCTTCGCAAGGCACTTCTCGCCATCTTCCATGTTGTACAGCAGGAACCTACCACCGATAATGACCCAGTGCCCGTGAGCATTGGAATTTTTGGTGGTACCATAGAGACGGATGTTGGTCCTGATGGACAGGATTTTTCGGTCGGATTGGATGACGTCGGGCAGCGTTTTGCTACGGATGCAGATATCTTAGAGGGAGAAGCGGACGAGGAGGAGGATGAGGAGAAGGAAGAAGCCGGGAAGGTCAAGACTTCTATCCGAACTGGTCACATTCCTGATGCTTTCCTCGATCCCAATGTGGATGGTCTGGATGATAGTCTGGAGGACCCCGATGTTACTGATGACGAGGAGGAACCCCCGCTCACAGAGTCGACCAACCTACGAACATATCCCGTGCTCCTCACTGAATTGCAGAGGACGAATGCGTTAGCCCTTTACCAGGCCCTAACTGGCCCTGCTTCTCAAGAGGACCGTTTGGCCAAACTCCATGCTCTACTTTTGTCTCTTTTCTGCGAGCAGATAGATAACTACGAGGAAAAACGCTCCAGCTCTTTTGTTGAGGTGCTTCTCCTTGCGATCAACGTCCTCCCTTCCGGAGGCATCCGGCCAACCGTCAACATCACACCGACTCTGTCTAAAGTCCAGTACTTCATCCTATTTTCGATCCTGAAGGAAGCAATGGATCGCAAGAGGCGTGATGGAATCTTGATTGCCAAGTGAGTGCTATTATCCCGCAACCTTTCAAAGCTAACGTCCAGCTGTTTTAAGAACACTTGACGAGTTTAAACCTTTCTTCCGCACGGATACTGTGTGCGTGTTTGCCGCTATCCGTTACTACCAGCGGCTGGGCTGGAAAGAAGTCAGACACCGTGTAGGAGTCGCTCGAGCACTCTTCACCACTGGCTCCCCTATATTTCAGTTCGATGGCAAGGAGAGCTCAGTTCTCGATTGGATCAACATGATACACCAGCTGTGGCGGATGGCAGAACGGATCCTTCGTGACAAAATCTTGATGGGTATTCCCTATGAAGATTTTGGGTTCTCGGAATCGGACATCAAGGATGTTCCCCGCACTCACGCTGCGGACTATGGTTTTGCTGCCAGCCGCAGTACCGGGTGTGAGAAGCTGGTTTTCGAGAGACTAATGACGATTTTTTGGAATTGTCCAGCCTTTGTTGCCAAGATGACCGATCCGGAGGAGGAGTCCAAACTCAATCGGCAGGGTTGCATGCGATGGCTGGGCTTCGTTGACGAGTTCAAGCGCATTCTATGCTTTCTGCTACTCCTGACAGCGGGCGCCCCAAAGCGTATGACAGAAATGCTTCTCCACAAGCTTTTTGACACAGAGATGCGCTCGCGCAACATCTTCTGGCTTCTGTATCGTATATTCATGATCGGGGATTACAGCAAGACCTCGCGGCGCACTGGCACTGACAAGAAAACTGTTCATCTTGTGCCACCAGCCTTTCAGCCAAGTCTGATTGTCTTTCTCATGGTCGCAATTCCACTGGAAATGTATTTTCTGGAGGAATTGAAATTTGACAGGATGCCCAACTCCCATTGTTATCTCTTTTCCAGTTTCGGCCAGCGCTGGAAATCTGCCGATATTGGCAAGATCATCCGTCAATTCACGAAAAAATATCTGGGACAGACTTACGGAATGGGGCGACTGCGCCACATCATCCCTGGGATAATCAGACACTACGGTTTGAGTCTTATAGATCACTCAGGGGGGCTCCAGGTGGTTGCACAGATGCAAGGACATACGGTGGACGTCGCTACCCGCCTTTATGATGTCGAGCAACTGCCAGGAACAGTCACGAGCGCTGACCTGCAGCAAGTTGTTGCATTTTGCTCACTCTACCACAATTTTTTGGGCCTGGGGATCCGCGGTGTTTTGGAGCCAAGGTCAGCAGAAAACATTCGCAGGGAAGCTCAAGGTCCAGTCGCTAGGCAAATGGAGGACTTGGCTGCAAAGGTGGCTGCCGTGCAGGCAGATAATGCTGTCCTCAAGGCACACAACGAAGTGATCAGTGCAAACCTTGCACATGCGACAGGCCTCTTGCAGCATCTCATCAATTCCATGAGTGCCTCTGTATCCCGTGCTGTAGCACCGTATCCTCCACCGGCTTCATTGGTAGCAACCAATCAAATCGAGGTATGTGCATATATTTAATGTGGGAATGTCACTCACGATTGATAGACTCCGAACCCCATGTTTACATGTCCAGAGTGCAACGCACTAGGGATTCGTTGGTCGGACGTGATTGCCCATATGATCCTCAGCCATAACCGCTTTAAACAAGCCGGAAGTGGGAGGGTGTATCGCCGCAGAGATGATTTGCTGTTCTACTGTTCATGCGGGTGCAGGTTCAGCAAAGATGTGGATGTTGCGGCACACATAGCAGAGGCAAGTATTGACAGTGCTCACCCACCCTTTTTGCAGGAACGCCCTGAATGGGGTTTGCATGACTTAACTACTAGTACATAGTAGAAATTGAGAATGTGTTGTCTAGGTGTCATTTAATTTCCAATGATGTAATTTGAAAGACCTCTGGAACTCTACGCCAGTTCAAGTAAGGCGAGATTGCACCCAGATCAAGTGGATAAAAGCCACAGCCTATGCCAAATCTGCACAAGCGACTGCGCAAAAAGCACATTCATTCTACTCCACTCTGTTGCACCCCAAACAGTGCCACCGGTGTACCGAGGACCCACAATACGAGCCAGGCGTGGACGGTGTGCCCGGCTTGAGATGGCGGCGGGAAAGGCGGGGCGGAGGTGGGTGTGAGGGATGGTTCTGAGAAAGAGAGAAGGTTAGTGATGAGTGTGGAAAGAGGAGATGGAGAAGAGGAGCAGGAGAAAAAAGCGAAGGAACGAGGAAACGAAGTCGGAGGAAATGAATCAGACCGGATGAAGCCCGATGCTGGAGACCTCTGGGTGCACGAAACAGTACCGGGGGGAGTGTGTCTGTATTCCATGCAAGTTATATTGAAGGTTGTAGCCCACCGGCCACCGAGCTTCACGCTCACTACAGACCAAAAATGGCACCTAGCGCCGAATGCGATCCCAACGGCCTAATTCTGCTTCTACACCGGATTAATATATGGGCCGCACTTCGACGCCGTCCATGCGACTCGCCCATTCCGTGGCCTTGTAAAGATCAAGCGAAATTGAGAAATTCAGGTCATTGAATTTTTTGCCCGCCGTACTCGGGAGCCCCCAGTACCTCCAAAACCACAACCACGCGAGAAACGAGTACAGGTAGCAGTGAGCGCACGCCCCGCCGTGGTTTTGACGGATGGCATAAGACCTCCCGTCATCGGCCGCCGAGCAGCATGCTCAGCATCGTCGACACACACCCCGGCGCTGGCGGCGCTCCCGACGACCCAATTCCGACTCCGTGCAAGATACGCGCACGGAGGATGCTTCCAGAAGGTCCCAGCGACTCGGTAACAAGACACCAGCCCATCACTGCGCCTCAATTTGAAGCTATAATTTTTGCCTTGACCCGGACATCCGCCACCACACGCACCGTCCGAGACAGCGCAATTCCGCGCTGACACGGAAGGCAACAACAGGGGATAGTGCCCTGTATGCCAATACAGGACATACTGAGGATGCTAGGCGCCGGGTGGAGTGCAAATGGAGAACGAGGTAAGGCAAAATGGCGGGAGAAAATGAAAGGGCCGTGGCTGTGCCGGGCGGAGCGGCCCGGCTTGAAGCGCCAAAGAAGCGCCCAAAAGGAAATGGAGACCAAGTGCACCCAACGCCGTGGACGCACCACGGCCAAAGAACATGTATGCTCCCACGTCATATCAAGGTGTCCCAAAACGGGACAATAAAAAATGGAAGCTCACGTCGCATACACCCCACTCGCTCCCACTATCACGCCGACGCGTCGCCGTCGCCGGTGCGCTCCGGGGCCGTGGCCGTGCGGTGCGGCGGTGTGTTTGTTAGCGCTATGCCCTAAAGTGTGTGAGCTTCGGATAATGATAATACCTCCAAGAGAAACATACCCGACAAGGAACCGAGGTTTGCACTGGACACAGAGGCACCGACCACATCCATACCTACAAAGATCGCGTCAGTTCACACGAAGTGCAAAGGTGAAGACGGAAAAAAGAAGAGCAAAGCCACGCGCGCTGGACAAAACCACATGCACAATCCGCGCCCGACAAAAAGCAAATAAATAAAAACGCAAGAGAAATACAAATGTACCAGGAATCACCAACGGCGGCGGCAAACTGGCCAACCCCGGCAGATCCCTGATCGGCTGAAATCCCACACGGTAGGTGCACCAAACCTGCGCATAGAACGCCGCGGGCCACGGGCCGGGACCGGGCGGCGACGTGTCACACGATGTGTACGACGGGGATTCCGCGCGGGTGGGTGTTGTCCCTGTGAGCTACGGTAGCGTTTGTAGCGGCGGACTTAGACGCAGAGAGCATAAGACGGTGGGGGATGTGGGTAGGTGCGAAAGTCGGGGAAGTTGGCGCTGGCGTTTGCGTTGATGGTGTGGATGTAGGTATCGCGGATGTGGGTGCGGGTGCGGGTGACGTCAAGATTACGGGTGTAGACGAGGAGGACGCGGAGGGTGACTGGCTTGAGGATGTAGGCCTCCCCAAATGCTTGGAGCTTGGCATATCCCACCCGTTTCTGGATATCGCAGCTTGCAGTGATGCCTATCATATTGCGATTACCGTCAGTCCGAATTCCAGTCCAGAATCAGACCAAGTGAACCTGAAAAAGAGGCAAGAGTAGATTATGGACGATGCACAGGTTCAAGCCGGGCGGGGAAACGAGGAGCACCGCGCGGCGAGGATACGAGATCATGATCATGGATGGTGCCAGTGGTGATGAGGATGAGTATATGCTGGTGTTTGCCACCGCCCTCGGTTCGGGTGATGTCGGCCCGTCGTATCCGTGCTTTGGTCTCTCAAACGTCGAATTAAACTGAGTCGTCTCCTGCAGTTGCTTACCTGGAGTAGCTACGTCTGCGGCCAGCTGAACTGTACCCCAAGAGAATCTGCTGTAATTCCTCGTTTTTCGACAATTCCGCCTTGATTCCGCCCCTACAGAAGATGCACTGCATATGCTCGACTCGGAATCCCATGCACAAGCAAGAGTTGAGCTGACCAGTACATATTTCTCCCCTCTCTCTTAGCACGGTTCTAATTTTTCCTCTTGCCAGAGCTCCTCGTCGTCACTGTCTCGGTCCCCCCGACGCCGCGCGGCGGCCCGCCAACTTTGATTACGTTTTTTGACGTCTTCACCCATACATGAGCGCCCCGCCAACCCGAACTTTATTTCCCACATTCCCATCACCGGGGTTACGCGTTCGAGTACGTTCCATTCCTCGTTACAATTATACCCCTCCCTGACGCGTCTTTCGCAGTGATCGCCAGTCTGAGGACTTCGCCATTACGCCAACGCCGTTCATCAAGAATTAAACCCTTCGTACGTCCGCTGCAATACATCCCATTAACTGAAATGAACCACCAGCATCCAACCCGCTCAAGTTCAACTACCTGTGCAAGAACTGCGCGCCAAGTTCAATTACCTCAACAAATGCCTCGATACTTCAATTACAGGTTCCTAGCGCGCCGACAACGTGTAAGTTGAATTATACGCGTCGTATTCATTTCCTATGCTAAACCTTAACATTTTAGGTCAATCACACTTCATAAAACGACGTGTATGTCCGTTTTCGCGTTTCCTTTAGCTCGTAGCTTAAGGTTTTTAATCACAGCGCTCCAAAACATGGATTTCATCGGGCACCATCGATTTCTGACTTGAACTACAAGTTCTAACCATTACTTGTGCAGAATTAGCGTATATACAGCAACAGCGGGCGCCGTTAGTGCTCCGTGCAGCCGCCGTGACGTAATGACGGCTCAACATCACGCGGATCGACTCGAAGTAAGGAGTCGGACTCACCAATGAAGGAACCGGCGGCTGCACTATCCGAGACGACGCGGTGAAGGACTTGCGGGTGGGTGGGGGATTTAACGTCGGCGCGAAGCGGTGACGGGCTTGGGCTCGCAGCGCGGATGATTGCACTGCGGAAATGCGGTGCGTTAGTCCGATAAGCTGGTATTTGGCCGAGAAACTCACCTCACTCAATGACAACACCCGCAGGATGGTCGTGGATCCGAATCCGAGTCGCCCGGTCCGCCAGAAGCAACATTCGGCTCGGGGAGAAGGCCTGGACCGGGGAATCATATCAGCACCGGCGTAGAGCCGAAGAAGGCAGTGTGCACCTACCACCCCGGGGATGCAAAGGCGGCTGGACGCGTTCGCGGTGCTGCAGGCTGCATTCGCATCCGCGAGATGACTTGCTCGGAAGCCTCAAGTCTGTGCAGGCCGCCGTTAGCATTGGAAGGGGATGTCGGAATACATTTGGAATACATACATACTTGATTTTGTATCCGATATGTAGGCTGTAATGCAGTTACTGTTGATATCTTGAACGAGCCAGTGGTGGAGAGTCACAGGACTACTTTGAGTATGAGTTGTTATAATTACCGTTCACTCTGGAGCACATTAGGCTGTGGGAAATGAATAACAAGGGAACTAGTTTGAGCCAGAACTTATTGATCCTTTGGCCTCGAGGGCGGCTGGCAGATGAGATGTCACCCGGCTGGGGCTTTCCGGAGCATTTGTATGGTTTGGATGGAGCATCATTTCTGGCAGTATACCTTTTTGTCGCTCCAAACATTGGTTGTTACTCTTTCAATTCAAGCCATCAACATTGCTACTTCTTCTCCAACAAACGAGGGCTGTGCACTTTTTCAGACACAAATAATATTTTTACAGAGTATTACAGCTTGATTTTGGCTTAATTACAGCCATACATCCGGATCTCAAATTACCAGGACTTTGTGGTGCACCTTTCAAGTGACAGTACAGGTTTAATGAATCCTTGGACGAAAACGCGCACTGATCGCGAGATGCGCAGCGAAGTATGAGGATCCACCCTGCTTTGTTGGCACAGGCTTTAGGTCCTTGCCATCTTCAAGCTTTTGCGATCGGAAATGACTACATAGCCCATTCCATTTTCCATCCATTCATTCTCGTATGGCAGACTGGTTGTTGTCTTGTCCCGGCACTGTTCAAGGTCGGGGTAAGAGAACGCAAAGGTCGAACGTTCGAACCCCACCTCATGCAAAAATTCCCCAATCTAGTATTATCCAAGATTCCGGCTCATCTCCATTCGCTTTCTAAAATTTGGGCACAATGTGTCCTTTTTTCTTCTCTGCGATGTAATGGTGACCAAACCTTGAGATTGAATTTTTAGATAGCAAATAAACAAATAGTGGCAGTATTGCTGGGGCTTTACTATCCGGGCCACTGCATACAATCGTATTCTGGTTCGACTGCTCGATCAATTGACTTACCACAGAAGTGCGATCGTGCAGTGTTTTCGCTGACATGCACCCCGGGGCCGGGACCAACCAGAACCGAATCTAACGAACATTGTGAGCCGACACATTCCTGAAATGGATGAGAATTTCGATCAAACCCGACACATTCCCACGCCAAGCTTAATGGTTTCGGTTAGGGTTTGCGCTGTATTCCTGCCGCGCAGCGGCTGGTTAAGGTTTGGGTTGGTTAGAGGTTTGGGTTAGTGGGTAGGGTTAGAGGTAGGGTTGGTTAGTGTCAGGGTAAGAGGTATATTAATGCTGTTGAAGAGACTGTGAGTAGGACGGCAAAATTGATGGCCGAGTGATGGCTTATCAAAGGCGACACATTCGATTTTATGTGTCACGTTTCTTCCAAAAAAGGTATGTGTCGTCTCGGAATGTGTCGGGTTTGCTAATGTTCGTTAGGTTCGGGTCTGGTATATCCTCCCCCGGGGCTCCATCTGTTTTGATCTCTGCATTTTGTACTCCATCTTTCTGCGGAACCAGTGTGTGAAGCGGTAATTGAGACTTACGATTGTATGCAGCGCTGTCATGAAATCCTGATAAGTAAGGCCAATATAAAATGATGGGAATTGAAGCATGCGTACATACCTGAAGCTGAACCAGTGCAACCCTAATTTCGGCATCAACGGCGACCTACGCATGCATAATTTCGGCGCGGCAAGTCCGTAATCCCGCCTCCCTCCAAACTTCAACCCCCCGGGTGATTTGAACGAGGTAAGCCCTGGACAGGATCCTATAAAGTGAAGCTAGTGAAAGAAGGATAGAAATTGAAGCACGTGTACATACCTGGAGATGAAGGTATGCAAACCATACATTCGGCGTTTTGAGTCAATAACGGCGCGGTCAGCTTTGACCTGAGAATGAAATTCATGTCAGTCAATAAATATTGTAACGGGACTGAAATACGACCCACCCGGGTTGAGTACCCAGAATTCCATCCTTCCTCCAACGAAGCATTCCACAAACTTGAACCAGATGTTGAACGCGGTAAGACTTGAAACGAATCGAAGCCAGTCCTAAAGATTTGAAGATCAAATACAATCCACCGAGTTTAAGGCACCGTTTGTCTGAATCAAACGTTGAACGCCGCAGTTTGAAGCAGAATCGAAGTTGAAGCATTGCAAATTGAATTTTGAAAGATTGAAGCGCCGAACTTGCCGGAAAGTCTGGCGGCAAGTCAGGAGTCAGAAATGCAGTATTGAAACGGAAAAATGTGACGTACAGAGACTGAAATCACATTGGTGAGTTACAAGGCATTGGGAATTGAGAGCGACATTGAACTAGTTCAGATCTAAAGTAACGCAGCCAGTCAAAATGAAGTATTAGAACGGGAACGAGCGCATCAATGCAACACATGTATTGCGAACGGTTGATATTGTGACGATACTTGAATCTTCCAGATGTGCAGGAATGCTACACCCGCATTGAATATATATATAGATTCCATGCCTTCCATATCCTTCCAATCTCGATGCATATTCCTTTGTTAGTACTCCCTGTGATCATATGATGCGGTGCACTGGGATCCCATCATTCGGGCTCAGGTTGATGAAGTATGCCGCAGGATAGGGTTCGATGTTATGCTGCTGCGAAACCTTCGCTGGATAAAAGAAAGAACTCTGTGTTATGTCCCGCACAAGACAGCTTGGCAGAAAGCACATTCCTTTCTCGAATTGGCACGAGAGGCGCAATTGACGTGAGCGCAATTGACGTGAGTGTTATTTGTCGCATCCCATTGGTGTCGAGATATACAGGAAAGTGGGAATGGATCAGTACAACCATCAAAGGTTTATATCTGACCGGGGATATATAGGAAGTTTGGTGCATTGCATGGTACACTATTGAACCACCTTTATTATCTCACAGGTTCTCAATGTTCTGACCACAAGACCATGTCTTATCGTTAACACATTGATTGACAGCTGCACTTACTACAACTTTCGGGTATCCAAATAATGTAGTCCCTTGGATTTATTCTAATCTCACTCGACTCGGATGTAACATGTTTTTGGAATGAACCGCCTTTTTATGGAATTATCTCTCCGACATCCTTGACGGTGCCTCTTCCTACTCAGACTGGTTGAATGCTGACTTAAATCCTCTTACATCAACAAAGCCCAGAAACCTTCGGTGTCTGCACAATACCAGGTACAACCATTTGTGTGCATCATTCCCAGCAGAAACAAGAAATCCTGGAAGACGAACAATGCCCATGCATCGCAGGAGCTGATTACAGCAAAGCTAGACCTAGTTCGTCAAACGGGCGAATTATTTGTTGCACCCACAGTTTTATTTCCAAAGTCTCTCACCGGAGTCACAACTATTGAACACCGTAGACAGGGAATTCCCGAATTTTCACCCGATCCCGAAGATCCTCATCTTAAAATGCCCAGTTCAATCACAGTTGAACTTGCAATCTCTCATCCAGTCATACTTGGACCTGGGGTTAAGAAATCCACTGAGGCAATCTTCCAGGCAGCCGGGTGAGCAGGGAGTTTTGGCAGTGTCTGGGTCAACTTTCACTGGACCGAGCACATTTTTAGCAGAAGTTCTGCTTGCCAGGATCGGAGCAGATGAATTTCGGTCTTGATATGAACACCCCGCAACTTGAACTTGAGTTTCCACCCAGGTAAGTTCCTGATCTTAAATTCAGCTTAACTTTTGCCATATTATTCAAGGTCTCAAGGGCCTGAGTCGCAGATTGGAGTTGACTCTTGGTCTTCAGTTATGTAGAACAGAAGGGAGGGATTTTACTGTCCTTTTTTGTGCGTTCTGAGAATCCATCAGTGCTGAAATTGACTCAAGGAGGCGTCAAAGCCCACAGGAGAACAATAAAAACACTCTTTCCTTTTGGGGACATTCAACCTCTTTGTCCCAAAATGGGATTTGTGGCTGAGATTCAAAGCGTACAAAGGGTAATATATTTTGACATTGTTACTGATCGGTAAGGCAACAAAGATTCGCACAATAGATGCTTGGAACAAAAGAAGAACAATGGAAAATGTCCTTTGGCCATGTTGGGATGTTTTGGCCAGTGGCATAGCTTTGGCTGGACATATATAAGGCCAGCCAAAACACTGGAAATCCCCACTTCTGTTCTTAGATACGGTCCGCCGTCACTCTCCGGATCTGAGGTCTTTGGCTGGATCCCTAGCTCGGTCATTAAGTGTTGCACCGAAATCCGAGCTAGGTGCAACCGTTGTGCCCCAGAGACTGATTGCTTTCTCTGGGGTGTGTATCGGGGGCTATGGGCCATGCTCACCATATTTTTTGCTGGATCCCTAGCTCGGTCACTAAGTGTTGCACCGAAATCCGAGCTAGGTGCAACCGTTGTGCCCCAGAGACTGATTGCTTTCTCTGGGGTGTGTATCGGGGGCTATGGGCCATGCTCACCATATTTTTTGCTGGATCCCTAGCTCGGTCACTAAGTGTTGCACCGAAATCCGAGCTAGGTGCGGCCGTTGTGCCCCAGAGACTGATTGCTTTCTCTGGGGTGTGTATCGGAAGCTTCGTTCCTGGCAATTCTCGTCCCACAATTTCTGCTGGAACCCCTGCTCGGTCACTAAGTGCTGCACCGAACACTGAGCGGGGCGTGACCGTTGTGCCCCAGAGACTGATTGCTTTCTCTGGGGTGTGTATCGGAAGCTTCGTTCTTGGCAATTCTCGTCCCACAATTTCTGCTGGAACCCCTGCTCGGTCACTAAGTGCTGCACCGAACACTAAGCGGGGTGTGACCGTTGTGCCCCAGAGACTGATTGCTTTCTCTGGGGTGTGTATCGGAAGCTTCGTTCCTGGCAATTCTCGTCCCATAATTTCTGCTAGAACTCCCCCCCGGTAAGAAGATATTTCAATCCGTAACTAAATACATGGGTTCAACAACTTGAATTCACTTCTTGCAACCAATGTTAATTAGACTGTGATCAAGCAACTTGGTTAATTTATGCTGATTCGAGTCTCCCAAGCAGCACAGGGAAAAGGCCCAGCAGATACAGTTCAGGTTTTT
The DNA here is from genome assembly GCA_029281795.1 of Mycena crocata. Classification (NCBI taxonomy): domain Eukaryota; kingdom Fungi; phylum Basidiomycota; class Agaricomycetes; order Agaricales; family Mycenaceae; genus Mycena; species Mycena crocata. Next base: position 186,161 of record JARJCP010000110.1, on the reverse strand, counting down.
ACGCTACGGTGCAGATGTGATGGTGCAGACTTTGACACGGTTCATCGAGTTTGACAGAACTCAGGCGATCACCTTTATTAAATTTGAGATCCTCATTCACAGTTAACTAAGTCATAAGCAGGTAACTCACAGCTCTCAATGATAATTGAACCAAAGGTTCAAATTTTGATCCGAAGCGGACCAAATCGCGATGTGATCCAATACCATTGAGCCTGTTTTTTCCTTCCAAAACAATAATGTCGACCCACCGCTATATCATATTCAGGAGTTCAATTGAGTTCAATTGTATGATTGGGCAGGGAGATGCCCGAAAACTGAAGTTTGGTTTAACTTCGGCTGGGGTGCAACTCAGCGGACACAGGATAATCCGGCAGTAAGCACAGCCACAAACCGGCTCTTCCTGATTCTCCCAGCACAGCACCGACAGCATCCTGCACTGTCGCTGCCCGGCTCGATGCAGCATACCCGCTTAGTGTTGACACCGTAGGTACTGGTCGCATCTTGCCGGCCAAGGCAGATTCCGCTCAACCATTGGTCTCGGCATTGGTGGGAGCTGGTACGGAAATGGCACCCCAGCGAAGCGCTACCGCAGTGTGCTGGCCAAGACGTTCCGCGTGGGCAGTATTTAGCAGGGCAGATCAGGTGTGTGTGCCGTATTCAATTTTCTTCATTCATATCTTTCTTGGAAGTGTTTCTCAAGTTTACTTTTCTTCGCCTGCACTCTTTCTGTCTCGCCCCGCCCCACCACCGCCCTCTATCTGCTCCCCATCCCCCTATGCCGTATCATCTTCTCTTCCCTATTTACTATATATGTTCTTATGCTTCAGTTATGCCCCTGCCTCACTCTATTCTAGTTATCGCCTCGACTTCACAGCACTCGCTTTTGTCATCTACCTGTTATTCACCCTCCTTCCTGTCTACCTGGCTGCAGACTACCGTCGGTGTAACCACCTCTCTCGGGCACTAATACTGTGTAGGTCTAGGATGTATTGCGGATTGAATCGAGTGGACTTCAATTGAAATGAGACTGGGCGTGAATTGGACTCGAGTTCTACTGTATGGTGGGTATGAATTTCGAAAATCTAGATCCCCTCCAATCCCAGTTACACTAGTCTCCCCACAGTCATGTTCGTGTACACATGCTTGTGGCCGGGCCAGAGAAATTCCTCAACTTCTTTGAAGTGTGTTACAACTTCTTCAGTAGTTCGAAGGCGGGCCGTACAAATGCAGCGGAACAAAAGGTCCGCCCTCATCTGGGAAATGCGTATCTTCGTATGATTCTTCTTCACCTTCATCGTGACTGGATCCCGCTCTTTATACTTGACTTCAATGCTGCGTTTATGACCTCGGTCCAAGATGTGTTCGGCAGTGTATGGCTCGTTGCCGTCGCACTCCGGACAGGTTGAGAATGTCACCTGAAAGATCCCGGTTAAAATCCACCAGCAACAGAGAGAGAGAGAAAATGACCTCGGAAACAGAGTCATTCTCGCGACCGGAAGCTTCGAGTTCTGTAGAGGTTGCTGGTTGCTCGTCGACATCGCTATCGGGAATTACGGCCGGGAGATCATCCATCTGCCCAGGCTCATTGACTTCCCATGGGCAAGGCGGTTCTGGTCCACTATCATCTGGCGGTCCACAGAAGTTATCTTCCTGACCGGTGATTTGTGTTTCTGTCTCCAACTGATGAGAAGACATAGCAGAGCTCATCGAAAATGCACTAGAGGCCGATGTGGAGTCTAAAAACGTAGGACCGGACGCAGCTGCCATGTCAATTTGCTGATCTTGAGCTGCGTTCATGGTTAACCATGCAGAACTGGAGACTGGGAGACAATATAAATCTTACCATCAACTGGGGCCAATTGGAAAGGCTGAAGTACGAGAGCCTCCGAATCATCGTGTGGAAAACTCAGCACTGAGACAGATAATGAGTAACGCCGTGACGCAATGACCCGATACCTACTTTTCACTGGTGATTGTTGATGCGCCTGGAAGCCGGGTAATATCGGTGCCCCGGATTCATTGGCAGCAAACGTCGGCACCAGCTCTGAAAAGGGATCAGAATTCCGCAGCCCGGACCAAGTCATATTACGCACTTTTCACCGGTGATTGTTGATGCGCCTGGAAGCCGGGTAATATCGGTGCCCCGGATTCATTGGCAGCAAACGTCGGCACCAGCTCTGAAAACGGATCAGAATTCCGCAGCCCGGACCAAGTCATATTACGCACTTTTCACCGGTGATTTCTGGTGCGCCCGGAAGCTGGATAGAATCGGCGCCCCGAATTCATCGCAGGCAAAACTCGGCACTAGATCTGAAAATGAATCAGAATTGCGCAGGCCAGATAAGGTCATATTACACACTTTTCGCCGGTGATTTCTGGTGCGCCCGGAAGCTGGATAGTATCGGCGCCCCGAATTCATCGCAGGCAAAACTCGGCACTAGATCTTGACACGAATCAGAATTGTGCAGCCCAGATAAGGCCATATTACACACTTTTCGCCGGTGATTTCTGGTGCGCCCGGAAGCTGGATAGTATTGGCGCCCTGAATTCATCGCAGGCAAAACTCGGCACTAGATCTTGACACGAATCAGAATTGTGCAGCCCAGAAAAGTTATACTACACACTTTTCGTGACGGGGTGTTGCTCTGCGTGCAACTGCGGGATCGACGGGACAGGAACGTAGTGCTCGAAACGTGTTTCAGCCGCTGGCGCAGCACGCCGCGGGATCGACCCCGGGGGAACATGGTTCTTGTGTCGCGGGATCGACACCGGAGGAACATAAAGTTCGAAGCGAGTGCCAGGAGTGGGCGGGGAGGCACGCTGCGAGGATGACTTGGGCTGTGAGATCAATGCCGGCGGAACATAGTGCTCGAACTGGATTTGCAGCGCGGGCCGCACAGCACGACGCGGTTTACCAGGCCGCGGACGATGTGCGAACTGCACATCTGCCACCAGCAATGGCAGAGGAGCCTCATGATTTTTAGGAAGGTTGCACGGGGAGATATCATGTGCGGGGAAAACATCAGGTGGGGAACGGCCCAGGAATTCCGACCCTTCGTCCGACGCTTTATATACGGAAACGGTCGGTGCGTGGTTTTCCTTGTTTTTGGTCCATAGAGACTCCTCTGCGGACGTTATACTGGCTTGTGATCCTGTGAAAAGTCAGAAACATCGAGACAGATACGGAACCGTACTGTGTGAAGCTGCTGTTTCCGACTCGCACTCCGGGTAGCTTAGGAGAGCTAAAGAACAGTGCATCGCAGTAAGTCAAGCATTTCTATAATTAGAGGTCGGACCTTACCTTCGCCGTTAGTTTCTTCTACCATGGTGTAGCTGGCAGCCTCAATATCGCAAATGTCTGTCACTGTGTCCTCTATCCACTAGGAATTAAGAATATTGTAATTGAAGAAAATCATACCTGGCGGGAGCTCGTTCCATTCGAGCCCAGCTGTGAAGTATCGATGTAAATTTGACATTTTGCATTGAGCAAAAAAAGGGCTAACTTACCTGCGACGGTCTCCATCCTGGTGTTGCCCTCACGCCGGTAAGCATCAGCCACTGTGATGCTGGTCTTCATATCCTCCTGGATGAGCATTGTAGCTACAAATGGTATGAGGATATAAGACATGAATAGCGGAAGGCTGAAGTTGGGCTCATAGCCATCAAAGTGGTTTGTGGTGTCAGCACGGAGTGCCTTCTCCACTGTAATGCGAATAGCATGGGGTAGCTCTTCGTCCATCCCGTACGCCAGCTCCAAAATCGAGGCACCAATTACGAGGGCTCCTTCAGAGCCGTAGCTAGAAAAATACATCAGTAGTTATCACTGAGGATACCACCACATCGACTTACTATCCACAACCCCGTCCCTGTATCGCAAGAGCAAATATTGGATCGGCAGGTGAGTTGCAGAAAGCAACGATTCTGTGGCCGATATCGGCCAGAAAGCCTTGCCATGTGGGGAAAAGTTGGAGAATTTGGGCGTCGTATATCATAAGGATCAGACTGTGAGCGAGCTTTGAAACACGGGAGGAAACACGAGAGTGAAGAGTAGCGTCTAAGCTGCAGGGAGGGATGGTCCGATCGGGTTCAGAGATTTTGGGAGGCGAGGGTGAATCTGGCACCCATGTAGGATCCTCGTCCTCATCAGAAGACGACCATCCACCTCCAGGGGATGCAGGGATATCCGGCGGAGGCTGTCGATAAACAAGCTGAGGAAAAGATAAGACAAGACAGAAGCGAAAAGGACGGTCGCCCTTACCCCAGACCCAACTGAGGCAGAGGTAGGAACCAAAACATAGTCCATGATGTAACGGAGCCTAGTACCCTCCTGGACGATATTAGATGAGCGAGGCGGCAGGGAAGAGCTGGATGTGTACCTTCGGTGGGGCATTGCATGGGATGGAGCTTGGTTGGGGATCTACGACAATCATTGTGCAAATTAAGTGACTGCAAGACATAAGATAGAAAAGACGTGCCCAATGGATGGAGGAGTTTTATTTTGCGGATAGGCTTCTCTAGAGTCGAGGTAAGTGACCATGGAACACACATGGGGGCTGGGGCGCACTGGGAATTGGTGAATGACGGTGTCCCTTAGGCTTCGTGGCTCTGTCGGGCGGCATAGCGAGTCGCGACGCGTCGACGTTGTCAACGTAAAGAAGAAGAGGTCACGCTCAATTGATCGCACCGTTCTCATCAATGACATCATTCATCGATCATCTCGCGCAGTGCTTCATCCAAGGCCTCACGTCCCTAACACCGGTGCCTACCAATATCAGTATGCTACGATATGATATGATTATATGAAACGGAAGTAGGTATACGCGTACGTGAGAGGTTTTGCGGTATGTGATACAGTACACCGTTTGAAGTCCAATAAATATCTGAATCCCAGTGTAAGAAAATATGTACATGGACAGGTGCGGTGCCAAGTCCGTTTGCTTGACGCCTGGCGTCCGAGGTCGAGGATGTCCCGAGGCTGACACATGACGCAGGAACCCCATGCCCGGCACCAACGTGGGTAGAGTGGGGTCGGTGCGCATGCGCGCCGGGGCGTTTGTCGTCCACCCAAGGGGATGCCACCGATCCTCGCGGTCGTATCAGACCTCCCGCCGCAGGAGCATCTCCATCTGCTCCCTCACCGCCTCCAACACGACCTTCGCCCCCTCCTTCACTGGCGCACCGCCCACACTTGACACAAAATTCAGCTCGAGGTACTCGAGCTGAGCGCTGAGTACCCATGTGGCCCATGCCCAGCCGTGGGCCACGTCCATCCCGAGCCCCACGCCTAGCCCCACGAGCGCCGGGTCGTCGTAGTTCATCCAGCTCAGCCGTCGCAGCCCCCCGCCCTGCACCAGCGCCGCACACAGCTGCTCCGCGCCCCAGACGCTGCGCCGCACGCTGCGGTAGTCACTGTAGCCGTCCAGGCCGGGCGCGTAGTCCAGGATGGTGCGCAGGTTGGTGGGGTTGCACCGCTCGAGCACTGGCGTCTTGATGTGCAGGCGGCGGATGAAGCGCCCGGGGCCGGTAGCCGTGGGAGGGGCGGCGACGGAGGGCAAATGCAGTTCTGCGAGGTGGTGGCGGCAGAGGGGCGTGATCGTGGGCGCCCTTGCCTGCGCGGCGATCCACAGGGACGCGTACAGCATGCTATCCCACTTTTTCGAGATAAGTGCCAGTGTGCGCTCGTGCCGCATGGACTTGCGGTACGCGGCAAAGCGCAGGGCGAGGGAGGCGGGGGTCGGCACCGGGGACAGAAAGGAGGTGGGTAGCTGCAGCTCGAGGGAGGGGAGGGAGAATTTGTAGTCGTAGGTGTCCGTGAGGGAGGATGAGTAGGTGTCGGAAAAGGATGATGATGAGGAGGTGAGGGCGGAGGATGTGGAGTACTCGAGGATGAGGATCCAGAGCTCGGGCGGGAGCTCGGGGAGTGTGCGCTGGGGTTGTGGGAATTGTGAATGCGAAGAGTGTCTGGGAAATATATGTGTCAGCATCAGAATGTATGCAGGAGGACGATCGAGAAAGAAAAGACCAAAAAAGGTAACAGTGGCACCGTGCTTCGTCGCTGACGGCAATAGCAAGCTGCGGGTGCATCCACCAACTCAAAGCGAATACAATCCGCGTCCAGCTGCGCGTCAATCGACAGGCGCGTGTCAGGCGCATCTGGCAGTCACACAGACTCGCGCGACAATGACACACAGCGGAGAACGAGCTCTACGAACGACGTCCAGACACCCATGATCAGGACACAGGCCTATACCCACACCCGCACCGCGCGTCATTCACACCGATCCGCAGATACGCCCAGAGGCTCGACACCATCAACAACGCTCACCCAACCTCGCGCTCCTCCTGGCGCGCGCGCCAGTCATCTACCTCAGACGAGTGGACACGCCTCTGCGCGCGCCGAGGCATGGAACACGTAAAGACGAGCGGGAAGGCGCTGAGACGCCTGCGGACGAGCTGCACACACGACCCGAAATGTCCGACAGCTGCCACACACTACACGAAACCCAAGTCGAAAGACGACTCGCAGAGGATGTGTCTGCCGGAGAACATCATGAGCGGACTAACGTTCTCCGACACTTGCGCTCGCGCCAGCCGACGTCGACTGCCTTTCCGCGGGCTGGGAAGCGGAAGTGGGACGCGGAAGCACCAGCAAGAATTATGACCCAAAATGCTCGGAGGCCGATGCGCTGAAGGCCATCGCACCGACGTGCACCCGCCTCATAGACGCATACACGCGCCGCACTCCTCCATCATTGCGGCAATGAAAAAAAATGCGCCCATATGCATATTACGAGGCAGTTTCGTCACTGTGGGTCCATCCCGTCGCGCCATCCACGGCGAGGTACGGGTGGGAGATACGACCGAAGTCTGCCTGTGCGGTCATTCGCTTCCCAATCCGCACCTGGCCACGACAACTTGCCATGCAACAACACCAATACAAACGGAGCCCGCCATCAAGGCCCAAGGCTATCCGCGCATCCGCCTGCTACGAGCAACGCCGCCAACATAATCAAGGCCCCGCACACACGTCTCGCCTCATCAGTTCATCCGCGCGCTACGGACAGAATCAAGGCGCAAACAAAACAAAGCTGACATCAGCGGAAGTAAAATACGTCCCTCTCTACCAGGAAGAAAAAAACGACCCGAGGAACGAAAAAAGCGAGCCACAGAAAAAGGAAATGGAGGGAGGGGAAAGAACTCACTTCGAGCTCGACCTAGAATCACCAAAAATGAAATTCAATCAGCACACTGAATTCAATTTTCGCAAACGGGGAAGATGAGGACAATTATCGGCGCGCCAGCAAACGACACACAGGTAAAGTGCACGCATCCAGGAGTCCTCGGTACCGTCCCACGCAGCACGCGACTGCGAAACGCCCCGCCACCGACGTACACGAAACGCCCCGCCCCACCCTGTGAAACACCAATATCTTTCTCTCTCTCGCGTCTCGCGTCTAGCGTACATCAATTGGGCCGATCGACTGCAGTGGTCTCGATTGAGAGAGACGCATGGACCGTGGTGCATGCACGCAGGCGAGTTACAGTTGCCGATAGCGCGGCCGCGCAAGCAACTGCGGCAACAGATACGGAGACGGAGATGGAGAGGGGCGGGTATCCCTCCACCACCAAGTGGCGGGGTGACACCTATCGCGGTAGCTGCGGCAAAGCCGCTACAGACGAAGGTGTGTGGCCGGGCACCTCTCGAGGCATACGTGGATGATGCACATCCCACAGCCGGCTCCACCTCCGGACCCACAACACCCTCACACCTTCCCACGCGCACCCCAGAAAAGATAGAAATCAGAATAAGATAGAGATAAATAAAAACTCACTTATGCTCCCTCCTCACGCGCGAAAAGACTCGCGACAGGCGGTGGGGCAGGCCGTGACCCGTGCCCGCGCGAAACTCGATGGTGGTGCATTTTTCCTCCCGCTGCCGCTACCCGTGCTCGTTGCCGGAGCCGTATGTAAATTCGTACTTGAATGTAGACTTGAAGAATCCGGATTTGTCGCAAAAGTTGTATCTTGTCGCATATGCTGTATCGGCGTCGCTCGCTGCGAAACCCAGTCGGAATGGCTATAGAGTCACTGTACTTAGGTCGGCGCTTCGCTTTCGGGTCAGTCGCTAGTCGCTAATTCTCGCTGTGAGATCCGAGGAGAACCGAAACTGTCTTGGATGTGGTCGGAAGAAGGAGGATGTGTGGGATGGTCGGGAAGAGGATGGACGGAAGAAGGAATGGCTTGCGGGAGACGCTTGGGGATGTCGGTGTGAGCGAATCATGTTTGGATTCGAGGGCGTGTACACACAATGCACACTAACCACGCTGAGCCAAGCGGTATCGTAAGCAGAATTGGCAAATTGAGCCACCCATCGGATCTGTGGTTTCTGTTTGGTTTCCGCGTTATCGTTGTCGTTATCATTGGTCGCATTGGCTAGCGAAGATACGAACATACGATTGATACGGGCGTTATCTGAAGCGGAGAAAGTTAACGCGCCGTTTCGGCGCGGAGATGTATCCGATAACGTTTTTTTTTACCCTCCCGAACTGCTCCGAACGGTTTCAAGAGGGTTGAGAAGTCCGGGCCCGCCGCGGCAATGCTGCGGCGCATTTGAGCCCCGGCTGTTCCAACTTCCGCCGCGAGTCTTCCTCTTTTCCTTTATCTCAGGATTCCAACTTGACATGATTTCAGAACTTCAACCCGGAACCCTCTCGGGCGGCGTTGAAGACTGGAATTCCACATTTAGCGCTGTCTTTCTCTGCAATGGAACCCTCGGTACCTCTAGACTGTCGACAACGACAACGGAACGAAATGGTGTTTACCTGAACGGAATCAGTTCAGACTCGACATAGCGACACCTTTTTTGTGTTGAAAGTTCTGCACCGCCGGACTCGAATCGGAGTTGAAATTGAATCGACATTGCATACAATCCAGCGGCCTCGGGTGGCTCTATCATACATTTGGCAGAAAGAAGAAGAATCTAAGTCTTTTCAGTGGAAAGTTTCAAGGTCGACCGGCCAAAGTTATTTTCTTGGTTGGAATATCATCTCCACTTCTTGAATGAATTCCCACAGTAAGCCTTCTGACGTGAGCGTGTCAAGACAGAAATTGAACAATGCAACCATTACCAACACGTGCCGCTTCATTTCACTCAATCATCATCACTGCCACCAATGTTCAACCCTAACTTGGTCACAGATGTTGAGGGAACAGAGTCGGAGGGATGGCTGTGTGGAGATCCGCTGTTAGGGCCCGTTGACACTGTTGCGAGGTTTGCGGCGATCAACACTGGATAATATTGTGATTGTGCGTCCAAAAATGATTGTGCGTCCCGAATGACGCAAGTCGGCGAGTTCCTAGTTCAGCGTACGAGTACATTATTAGCGCCTTAGAGACAAGAGTGTACAGTACATAGGCGAGATCCAAGATGCGAATCCGCGGGAAATTTCTCTAGTCCAGTGAGCGCCTCCCTAGAAGTTTGGTTATTTCCCGGTGCTCTTTGAGCCAGTCTGTAAATGTGGCCTCTGGCTCTTTCTTGGCTTGCAGCCCGATGAGGTAGTTGTCGAACACGATGAGAGATCCGTATCGATATCTCGGGAGAGCATCAATCAGCGCAACCATGAACAGATGGGCAACAGCTCACAAATAGTTTACGGTCACGTTCTGTTCTTTGAACGTCCTCAAGTTCGTTCTGGATCTCCTCCCAAACTGGGATGACCGATCCGTCCTCTGCTTCCGAATGAAGTAAGGGTCTAAGCCACGTAGTGAGCGATTGAGCCGAATCGAACCAAAATACCCCTGACCTTCCGCCAAACATCTTTAATTCTGAAATAACGTCGTCTCTCAGGCGCTCCTCCAAAATTTCCAACCGCGATGCGGAAATGCCGCCATAATCTTATAGTAACCCTTGTGAGAAATGAAATATAAACAGTGCTGTTTATTCCTACCCTTCATATTTCTCAGCGAAAAGCCTTCCCTCCGGAGGCAGTACGGCGCGCCCTTGATGTACACGATGGGTTCCTCCTACAAAGTAATCCATATTATCCGTTGTGCGGAGGGGTGCGCATTTTTTATTCGCGCGACGACCTCATTGATGGCCTCGAGCGCCGGCTGGCCAAGTGCGTATATATTGGACTGCGGGACGCGCCGGAAATTGATCGCACCGCGTACGCCGTGGTCGACGTGGTGCGATTCCCGAAGCCATCGATCGGACTTCAGTAAAGTGCTGATTGGATTTGACCGTGATTTCAGATCGACGAAACGGAGGATGGAAATTCTGGCTCACCCTTCACGCAGAATAATCCCGCTCCGATTCTTCTCCAACATCTCGGTCAGCAGTCAAATGAACGAGATTGGTTGTGAACACGAACTTTGACCACATGTGTTGAATACTCATCCTCAAGGATCTTCCCGCCCGCAATAGCGACATCGTTCTTCTTTCCGGGAACCAGTGCGCGATCCTCCCAGTTCGTTTTCGAGAGTGACGATAGGTCATCGACAGGGGCGAAAACATTCAGGCGTGAGCCGTAGGATTTTCGCAATAATTTAATTTGACTGAGAAGAACGATTGAGATCCCATTTCGGAGACGACATAATCAGCAAAGGCCTTACTTCCATATCTCTGTTCGGGCCTTACATTCATCGTCGGTGCCATCGACGAAAGAGGCGAATGCGATCATGAAAAAGCTAAAGCAAAATATCAGGATGACAAAACTGCGTCCGTAAAAGCAGCACGGCACTATTTTTCCAGCGCCTTGACGGCCTTGTCCAAGAAATCCTCGCCCTTGGCTTCATCCATGCTGGTCATAGAGTACTTCAGACGATGTATGAGAGTATCTTCCTGTAGATTAATGACGTGGTCCGCTGAGTAATCAATGGGTGTCGGCACTCGCTGGTCATTTGCTTCGTCTGCCGGAACCATAATACAGGCCAGCGGTGTACATTGTATCCTCGGCTCCAAAGCATGTCTTTGCGGATAGCGTTGCTCTTGGTGCCTTATATCGCAATGCGAACATCGATCCATACATCGTCTCACTCACGAAAGTTATCGGGTGGATCGTCAACAGAGTGTTGCTGTCCTGAAGTCATTCATTTCAGCAAAAGGCGACATATTGCGTAACGAGCAGGATTGGCTCAACGAAATTCAGGCAAATTGTGTTTTGAGTGATTCGGCCTTTATCGGATGGTGGGTCTTTCGTTCCCTGATTTTGTCGGTATTTACATCTTTTAGCCTGGCCGCTACAGCGGTCGGAATCCCGTCTGTTTTAATCACCAACTTCACATCCGACTCGGTCTACAGTTATCTGTTGACTACACTCATGGACACCCCCACAGATGATTCACACCCGCAGCATCATTTCCGTGCTCTTGTACGTTTATATGTCGCAATGCTGCGTTTCGTTCCGTTTCTTCGCGGAGCCAGCCATCTGGGAGGGGTACGCGCCGGCTGGGACATCATTTTGCGCTGAATTAGCAGATTTTCTGTATCAGATTCTTGGCCGGCGCAGACCGCGTTGCCCTCGACCAGCACCCGGTGTGTCTCACTGCCCTCGACGGACATTTCCGAATCTAAACCCTCGCAGGATCTTGCATTCACGTATGATTAAGTTAGCACGTCCGTATCTTTTCGAGGTAGGTACAATCTTACGCCCGCCCCGCCCCAATACCCGCACCATACCTCGCCGCCGACTTCGCCTCAGGCTCATCACACAGCACCGGGATCCCCGGGCCGCCCACACCCACCCCGCGCAGCATAAACGGATTTGTGCTCCCAGGCGGCGCCGTGCTCGCGCTTCTCCCGCGGGCGCGGCGGGGGCGCAGCCGCACCGCACCGGGCACATCGTACGCGTCGTTCCACTGGTCGACGATGGCGGTTTGCGGACTAGGAATAAGGCGGTTTGCGGAGCCGCCCGCGTCGAAGCCCGTCTCTCTCGAGCGCGCCTGGCCGACGGAGGACGTCGACGACATGGGGTTGCTGCTGCCCGCGCTGGCGGTGGTGTGCCGCGACACGGCGAGCGGCGGGGAGCATGAGGAGCGCGTTGCATGATGGGGATGGAGAGTATGAAAGAGGAGTCGTGGGCCTGGCGCGGTGCCGCAGCGTAGTTGCCCGCTGATTCCAGCGTGGAGGAGTCGAAGCCGCCTGACGGTGGGTGGAACGCGTCGGAGACGGAGGTTAATGAATAGCGGTTGTTGCCATCCCTGCTTCCTCATCAGAAACGAAAGATAAAAGACGAGGAGATCACTCACTAGCGATTATAATGCTCGTCCGAGTCGCACGACTGCATCTCGCTCTTCCACCTGCGCTCGCGCTCAAAAGGCGGCCCAGTGCTTCATAACAATATGTGTCGAATCTACGTCGCCCTCCTCATCGCCCGTATGCGTCTTATCCCCCGGAACCTCGCGCGTCTGCCCCCACGAAAAGTCATCAAACTGCCAAAACGCATACGCCGGCAGGATCCCGTTCCAAATTGAGAGAGAGTGAGCAGGTAGATGAGAACGAGCGGGAGGCCCAGCAACAACGCAAACAGGACGAGCGGGACGGTGGTGTTGGCGTGGTGCGGGAGGATCGACGCGATGATGAGATACAGCGTGGAGGTGAGGGCCGCAGGCAGGACGAGCGTCCCCGCGAGCTCCATGCCCATGACGAACTGCATCGAGAAGCAGAACATGCCGCACAGGTCGCCCACGAGGTTGTGGATCATCGAGCTGACCCACCGGCGCCGCTGCGAGAGGAGCACGCGGAACGTGTCGGGCTGGCAGACCGCCTGCGGGCAGAACATGTTCTTGCGCTTGGGGAAGGGCTTGAGCATTAGCGTAGTGAGGTACCGATCCTCGCCGAGGAGGAACAGGTTCTTCTTGTGCAGCATGTCGATGACATTCTCCGAGTAGCGCTCGACGATGTCGGGGTTGGCGAGGATGGGGACCCAGCACCAGGATTTGCCCTTGGCCGCCTTGATACGGTACATGCTGAAACATCCCGGAAGACACGTAACACCGCCGAACCTCGACTCAAAAGCCTTGGTCGTATGGTGCGAGATGTAGTACTCGAAGACTGCATGAAAAAATTAGCGACGCGCAAACCCAAACGAAAAACGAAAAACACACCCTGCATCATCGTCACAAACATCTCCGCCTTAGTCGCAATTTTCGTCTCCCCACAAAGCCCCATAATCTCCTCATCATGCACCACGCACGACACCATCCGCGTCAGCGAACCAGGGAACACCTTCGTGTCCGCATCCACACAGAACACCAGCTCATACCGGTCGGGACTCGCCCCCGTCACCCTCCACAGCGAACTAAAAAATCGTACGCAAACGTCGGCATCCTTTCATAAAACATCACTTTCCGCAAAAACGTCATCAGCACAATCTGGCTGTCCCGCTTCCCGAGATCCCCCGGCTTGCCGTCGTCCGCCTCGAGCAGGTTGCCGTACTTTGCAACGAGTACAATCGGCACGCGCTGCTGCTTCGACCGCTCCGTCGTCGCGTCGTCGTACGCATAGTACCCCACAACCTCTTATGCCCATCCGCAATCGCCACATACGAATGCGCCTCCACCTCCCCAGGCGGCACCACAAACCCACAAACTTCTTCATCATCCCCAAACAAATCTCCGGCGTCGCCCTTCACCATCCCATCCGCGATCACCATAATGAGCTTATGGCTGTTTAGATAGTCCGTCGTCGCGAGCGAGTCGAGCGTCGTGCGCAGGCCCTCGACGCTCACCGAGTACGCGGTGGCGAGGCAGATCGTGTGCGCGAGGTGGAAGTTGAACGGCTCGTAGTCGGGCGGCGGCTGTGGGACGACGTTGTCGGGCAGGGGTTCTCCGCGAAGGTGCCCCGGGCGGGCGGGCCGGACTCGCCGCCGCCGCCCCACAACATGATGCTGCGCAATGAGCGGCGCTCGGGCGTGCCCATGCCCACACTCTCCCGCTCGGCGCGATCGACCCCGCGTACAGCGTCGAGCACTTGTAGTTCGTCGACGACCCCGAGTCGAGCTGCGCATACGCCGTCGTCGGCCTTTCGCCCTTCCCACTATTCCCTTCCCCCGGCCTGAACCTCGACGTGCTCGGCAAAAACCTTTCGCCCTTCCTCAACCCGCCCTTGTCCACATTCGGTTGATACCCGCTCGGCGCGGGTGTATACAGATCATTACTCCACGCCTCGATCTCCGCCGAGCGCTGCACCCGCGCTCATACATCTCCTTTGGGAAATTTCCCAGCGACGATGAATATGAGGGAGAGGGAGAGGACTTGAGAGGCGACGCAGCCGATGGATTGCATGTCGATGAAGCCGGTGGTGATCATGTCTTGGAGACAGTGCCCGAGCTGCATCTCGTTCGGCCGGATGAGCAGCATCGTGAGGTCGGTGTTGCTCCATGGGCTGCCCTTGACCTTCATCTCGTCGAACACGGCGGGGTAGGTGATTTGCGACGGGTCGAGCCACGCGAGGAGTTCGAGATTGAGCACTGAGCTGTAAGCTAATGTCACGTTCATAAGTGACAGCGAAAAGAACGAAAAACACCTCACCTCTCAAAAACAGCCAAACTCCTTCCCGTATTCCGCACATCATCCAATACACTTGTCGTCAACTGTCCCTTGGAGCTAGCATGACAATTTGTCCTCGCCCCATATGCCGTCACATTCGGGCTCGTCGTCCCAGACGAGCCCGAGACAGTGCTGATTCACATTCTGCAATAGGAAAGACGCGACATTGCCCGCGAGGTTCCACAGCGGGTTCGTCTTCCCGGCCGACAACATCGTCCCCGCCCTCAGGTGGCTGAAACTCCCAAAGTCGTAGTCGTACCCGTTGATGACGACCGAGCCTTTCCCGATGTTCCCGTCGCCAATGGCCCCACCGTGAAAGCTGTTCGGGGCGTGCCGCACACGGCTGCGTGAAGCGGAAGGTGATGAACCCCATGCCGCCCATGAGCCCGAGCACGATGCTCATGAGCCCCATCTTGTCGTGCCACGCACGCTGCTGCTCGAAGGATTTGAGGCCGCAGGCGCGCATCATGGGGGTGGGGATGCACGCAGTGAGGAGGTAGCGGTAGAGCATCCAGGGGCCTTTGGGCTCCGACGCGTGGTCGCCGAGGCAGCTGCTTTGCGTTTCGAGGAGGGCTTGGGTGGGGTTGAGTGGTGTGGCGGCGGAGGAGCGTTTTCGTTGGAGGGTGGCGCCGCGTTTGAAAGACGGCAAGGCCGGATTCGTGCACGTCTGCTTCGCGGGCGAGGAGCGACCTGCCGCGTCGTAGTGCTTCTTGTTGGGGGTAGTTTCCGGTAGCTGGAAAAATATGAGATATTGTGCAGATAATCCAGGGTATGAGAAAATGAAGGGAAATACACGACGGATAAAAGTGGGAGAAAGACATGTACTTTCATTCCACAGCTCAAAGCTGGAGAATGGAGCTCGTCCCAAATCCCAGAAGACGGCGGCAGTTAAGAAAGAAGGAGAATTAGGCGTGCATTTAAAGCTCGAATGCATAGCAGCGTCGATGACCCCGACAAAATGAAGGGATAGAGCTCGTAGACTTGTGGACGTCCCTCTCATATCAACGCCCACAGAATCGGCCAGGAGAAAGCAGATTCACGCTCGAAAGACACGTCTGCTTCTCCGGTTCCGGGAACAGCCAGATGCAGCGACTTCGCCATTGACATGTCTGCCATGATACCACCCCCAGCGATCCAGAAATCTGCGAAAAATGAAATAAAAATTTGTACGCACTGGAAGGCATTATTCCCACTCTTCCCTTTCCCTCCTCCTCAATCTACGCCACTGTCGACCGATAGTGCCACTGCCGATGCCCAGGCACAATCTTCTCTTTATCTGGCCGCACGAGGCTCTTCTTGCGCAAAACCCGGTCGTGGTCCGCCGCCTCGGGATCCACAGCGCCTGCCGGCTGGTACGCCGACTGGATATTCGTCATTATTGGCGCCTGTCTGTCGCCCTGCTCCGTATTCCGACACGACACGGGAGCCGTACTTTGAGAGGAATTTGTTCTCGGGGTAGGATGGCGGCGCGGGGGACTGGGAGGACTGTCTTGGGCGCGTTTGGCACGGCGGACGGTCACCGCGATAGGCCATGGTGGAAGGGGAGAAAGAGCAGATGCGACGGTTTTGGACGCTGAGGTAAGCAGTTCCCGAAACGGCCACATTTATTTTTATTTATTCAATTTCCGCCACAGTATATTTTCTGCTTCTTTCTACGTACAGGACTCTATCCTGCGCGTTTCACTTGCCTCGGGCTCTCCTCCCCGCCAACTTCTTGCACCGCAGCAGCGGTCGAGACTCGACAATCACCGCACGGAAGATTCGCCGCGCGCTGTGCGGCAGTGCCCACCCTGCGCCGGTCAGCACTGCCCGTAAGACGCCACGGCGAGTAAAGACTTCAGCATAAGAAATGTATATTTAACACAAGCTCACCAAGCATTTTCCTCGGCGTCGGGACGGCACGGCGGGATTCACTGGTCCGCACGGCTCGGTGGGAAGACTACACGATATACCCATTCACAGTTACACCTCACTCGGATGGATGGAGGGACGCACAATGTAATTATCCTTGACCTCCAATATCGCGCACCGATACACGGTGCACGATCCACTCCAGCTAGCACTGTGGGAAGTAAACGCACTCCATATAAGTGCGGACACACTATTTTTGCGAAAAAAGCACTTCATCTGAGGCTGTTATTTTGAAGTGTTTTTCTGGGTACTCAATGGTAGTACCTTTAGGGTACTACATAGTCCGACACTACATTCAAGTTCCCGCTACAAAAAATGGCAAAACCACCCAATCTATTGGCATTTTCGGCCGATGCCGTTCCCAATGCGGCAACTACACCGACTTTGGCAGTATTTGCCCCAGATCAGTACTTCTCGTCCGCAACCGCGACGTCCACTGGCTGTAACCCGTTTTGTCGCGCGCATCCACGTCTTGAAGTACCCAGCGTCTGTTGACCATTTCATCAACGCTTTTCTGTTTGCCAGTCGCCTCGAACTAGTCACCGTTTCATCCGACTCGGGTCATTTCCCCCGGGCCGTGCTGTCCGAGGCGTGGTTTTTGGGACGGCGGTCAAGGATCCACTTAATCCTCACACAGTGAGCAAAAGTTTGCCCTTTCTTGACCCGAATCTATAGCCTCAATCGCAACACCAGCAGCCTGCCGGTAATAAATTTGCATGTTTACTGCCAATTCCCAGAGCGAGACATACTGATGCAATGTGCAGCTCGTCCATCCCAATTTACTCCCCAATGGACTCTCCTAGGGCAGAAATAGCACACGGATCTGTCACTGCAAGCCAACATGTGGTGAACCACTGGCAGGCCGATCGAGGAGCCGCCACTATGCTATGGTGCCGCACCTCTTCCGTCGGTATCTCCGCCGCCTCGGCATCGCATTGCACCCTCCGGAGCTGGAGTTCGATGCCTGTGACCATCCCAAATCTCCAGATCTCCTATGAATGATTTTTTTGCACTTGATTTCACTCACACACCGAGCTCGGCCGGCGCAGTTGTGCGGATATACGGATACACTGGGAGTATATATGCCGCGACCTCGTGCCCGCAGGTAAGCCCCAACACTGTATTTCCTCTCCTTCCCTTCATTTTCTTTCCCTTCCGTGTCTCTGATTTCAACTCATCATTCTATACCCTTCGTCCTTCCTGTTGACTCGACCTTCCTCGTCAGTCGCAGTGTCGAATTCCGCGTCTTCCACTAGTTGAATTTTGCATTGTTCTCTTGTTTGGATTTCATTATTCGCCTTTTGCGTTCGCATACTTGGGTTGTGATGAATTTGTTTATGGGCTTTGGCTCAGCAATGCCCTGATCTATCTATCTTTTCAGGTCTGCCTTTGAATTCCTTACGCAACTTTTTTGGCCTCCACTTCATTCCACTTGGTCTCGGTGTTTCGTTTTGCTTCGTTTCAACTGGTTTACTTTCGCTGGGTTCAATCTGTTTTGGTTTATTCAAATCTGCTTCCTTCCCAACCCTCAACACAGTTCTTTTTACCTACAGTTTCAATTGCCTCTTTTGTCTTAAGGCTACTAGCTTCAACCTTTTCCCCTCGCATCGTCGCGATTCGTTATCTCTCCGGTACATCTTCCTTCTGCTTCAGCTTCCTTTGCTCTGTTTGCTGCGTCCCTCGGATTCAACTCCGCTTCCACCGGGTACTGGTCATTCCGATCCTGGACTCAGAGTTTATTGGGATCCTTGCTTACGCGAATTTTTGGAACTTTCTCTCGGGTCTCACTCCTGCTTCCCTAGTTCTGCACGCGTCATTTTAGTTTCTTCAACCGGATCTCTCCTTCGTTGCTGAGTTTTGCTCTGAGCCGCGCTGACAAAGCCAACCGTTTGTGCCTGCACAGTGCACTGCCTACACTTTGTGTAGCATGCGCTACGCGGACTCTATGTATCCGATATACTCCAGCGTCTCTCCTCTGCCGCATGCCGCATGCAGTCCGGCCAAGTTCAAGCGAGGCTGCAACTCTATGCATCCCACTGGTCTGCGTCCGCTGGACTCGTTTTAATTGTGTTTTGCACTTGCACCGACATTCGTCTCCCAAAGCCATGTCATCAAGCTAGCCTTGCACTCGCAGATATTCAGGGGACGTAGCTTTATCCATGTATTCATTCGCTTTTCTCTTCTACATCTTTCTGCCTTTCACAGGTTTCGATGCGATTCATAGATCCGAACTCCCTCGACGCGAACTCTCGCCGCCAATCGGCGCGATTTGATTCACTTCTTCGCCGGAAGATCTCCGGACTCCACGTAGCAAGACCTCCTCGCCGATCGAGATGAATTTCATGCCTGCATGCATTTTGCGAATCTTTGCTGACTTGATTTATAAACTCGCCGGTCTCCGCTTGATTATCCCTTCAAGGCAATTCGAAGCTCGGATCCGCTCGATGCTATTATTTAGATCCCCTCGGCGCAACTCTGAGCGCCGCACTAGCCCAGCGCATCCACTCGCGAACTGCTGCTGGGAACTCGATCCTAACAGTCAAGGGGAGTTTTGCACGCTGAGTCCACGTTGATTGAATGAACATTTTGCTCACTCGATCACAGTCCAGCCACCAGGATTACATTCCACGCACGCTCCGGCCAAGCTGCTCGGGATCGGGGTGATTCCACGAAGAATG
Organism: Mycena crocata; assembly: GCA_029281795.1. Classification (NCBI taxonomy): domain Eukaryota; kingdom Fungi; phylum Basidiomycota; class Agaricomycetes; order Agaricales; family Mycenaceae; genus Mycena; species Mycena crocata. Next base: position 167,025 of record JARJCP010000110.1, on the reverse strand, counting down.
CGACTCGCGCGACTTGGTGCGACCGATGGAGCGCGAGTCGCAATTCGGACCGAGTCGAAACGGACAAACGGCGGCTGAGAGCAGGTCCCGCCGCATTGTCTCGCATTGATGTAGAAGCGAGCGCCACTGCGGCGCTGCACGCGAACCGTTTTAACGTGTACCCGACTCGGTCCCGGAGCGAAGCCACAGGAGGCCGTGCGACTCAAGGCCTTCCAAGCGGAGGGGATTCGGGCATCATCGGCAGGTGCGGAGATAAAAGTCTGACAGCTTTGAGTGCCTCATCGCTAGACTCGTGACCAGTCTGCTACGGAATCTTACCCGAGGCGAGCACGGGTGCCGTAGGCAGACTGGTACTTCTCGGAAATATGCAAAGGGCGGGGCCGGAGTTTGAAATTGAAGTCTGATCGATTCTCGATCAATTCACCCTGAACTCAAATCTCATCCGTTTTTTCTGGTAAAATCACCCGAAAATAAATAAATAAAATCCTCAAAACTCTGTCTACTTAGTTTAGCAGTCAGGCCTCAGTGAGTTGCAATTTTTGGAAACGGCGTTTGGGGGCGTTTGAGTGAGAAGCTGTGATCGGCGGATCATTGCGTCATCGGCGTCACTCAAAAGTTAGTTAAATTTTAAACTCCGGCCCCGCCCTTTGCATATTTCCGAGAAGTACCAGTCTGCCTACGGCACCCGTGCTCGCCTCGGGTAAGATTCCGTAGCAGACTGGTTACGAGTCTACCTCATCGCAACGTTGACATGCCTGTGTTGACACCAGTGTTGAGTCGGCAAAAGCGTAGGTAGGAAACCACTCGCATTCGAGCAAGCTGCCAAGGTGTTGAAATATGCATATTCTCATTTCCATAGAGCTAGACTTGCGGAAAGCAGATTGGTGTCGGCGAGATTGTATTTCAAACATCTTGGGACCATGTAGATTGTTCATGTTTGCATCGTGGGAATATGATTTGTAATCCCGCGTTCTTGCCCTCGCCCACGACAATCGCATCCATCGCCGGCCATCCTGTGGCCGCAGTGCCCAAACTCTGACCCTCAGAGACGTATATGACCTTCTCCTACCTTGATATCAGCCTTGATTCCCCTCCCCGTGTCCACGGATCGGCTAAACCGGCGCGTATGGGATTTTGCCCTAATCCACCAAGAAGGCCGTATAACTCTTCCGTACCTTCACTTATGGCTCCAATACTGAAACTATGTCATATATCGACTCCCCGGCATGCACTCAAAGCTCCCCATTAGCCCTCCGATTGACGGTTCGACAGAGAAGGTACGTTCATTGATCCCGGAGATGATTGCAAGCTTTGGTTACCACCAGATTCCCTGTGCGACTCCCGATACCCCCGGGCAATTGTATATGGAGGCGTATTGAATCGTTAGGAACCCTGTGAGTCTTTGGATCGTCGTCATCTGTCATTCATCAACCCATTCTCTGCAGTGCCCCGCCATGCTATCCCACAACCTCCAGCATCTACCTCTCCATTGCTCTCCGTAAGCACCAAGCGAATCACTGCCCATCGTAACCTATTTGATCACTCACAAGCGCACAGGGTCCGAGACGTTGTCGCACGTTCGGTGTCACTCAGCGTATCCACGGATCGGCTTCGAAACGAGATCAGTGGCGCCAGACTCAATGTGTATCGAGCTGCACCAAGAACTGTCGTCGGTACGTGCCTAATTCGAAATACCGTCTGTCATTCACGACCAACACCTCCAGGAATGGTCCCAGCTACCACCTGTGAGCACCTTGTTATTCAGAGATCATATCTCTCATCATTCTTCATTTCGCCGCGGTTAATCATGTTTTGACCTGGCCTCTCAACTGTGTTTCTCCACTTTTGCTGCCCTGTCCGGTCTCCTCCGCCGTTTCGTTCACACGCTGACTAAAGTTCACAGGATTGTATTTGTAAGGCGGAATATATGTTTGTTCACATCGTTCGGTGAGGTCGTGTTACCCGCGAGTGGATGTACTCGTGACATTTTCGGTTCCGGTTGTCCTGTATCGGTCTGAAATTGCAATGTTCAACTCCGTGGTCGTTCTTTTCATCAGCTTGCCGCATAATCAATTTGTTTTCTTCGTATGTGTTCCATTCCAGTGGCATGTGCCATAGACTGACTCCAATTTACCAGGTCGTCGTGCTCGTTCGCATCTGGAACACGATTTCCGCGACATGTGTCTTTGAGAATATGAGGATCCCTGAGTACGACACGGTGTGCTAAGTGTCTTGTTGCATGTGAGAAGTAACTGACGTGGCGTCGGAATACAGGCCTGCAACCGCGCGATGAGCAAAGACGAGCCATGGCTGTAAAACGACACCGATTTTGCTCGACGAGCGTCGACCCGCTCAATGCCTCCGAAGTTGTGTCCGGCGCACCCGAAATATGGAATCCATTAAAGCAGATTATAGCGTCGGCAACTCGGATAATTATTACGCCACGTTTTGGGTAAGCTTCCACCTCTGGCATTAGCAACTTTGTCTCAACCCGGTGTTTGTTCAAATGCTGACCAAAAAAGAACATGCTCCTTCCTTCCTTTGTACGTGTTCAGGTCGGCGGACTACTATTATACTGATCTATGCTTCGTTTCAGGATGAACACTCTAAGAACTCTTTCCAGGGCGGCGGAACATTGTGTAGGTATGCATTTCATGTTCAAATTACGGGGGGTGCTGAATCTGAATTCCGCCACTTCAAGTAATTTATTCCCGTCGGCGTCTCGACTCCAACAAAATAGGTGCTTCTTTCATGTTCACGACTTCTCGGCTAATCCGTCCGCCACATGATATCCACGCGTAGATAGTGATCCTCCGGAGAGGCTCGTTTAGATACAAATGTACCTCTTTGATCATTGAATGCATCGGATTTATTGGAAACTACGGTAATTACAAGAGGTGCTGAATACAAGTGTCTGGACACTACTATAGAGTGGTTAGAAGCACTTGGTGGTAGTACCCAACGCTGCTCCGATGTAGTGTGAACGGGTACTTGATGGAAGTGCGTATATGCATATGGCCAAAAGGAACTACATGGTAGTACCCCGAAGCACTACATCTGAGGACATGGGGTGCTACACTGCAGTGTTTTTGACACACTTATATGTAGTTCTTGCACTTCCCACAGTGAGCTGCCAGCAGCACCGCGTACCCACCCGGGCACAGACGGATGCCCGCATGCCTTCAAAGCTGCCAATTCGAAATCGATAGTGAAAACTGAAAGTCTATATATGAGGGAAGCCGCAGCTGAACCGGATACAGGGCCGACTACATGGTGTGTGTACTCCAGACCTAGATTGGGTGTGAGTGAACCTGCTAAGCGCCGATGTGGATCCGCAGCTGATCCCTGCAGCCGTGTGAGCATCGTCTCAAACCAACAGCTAAGCATCAAGCATTCTTGCGGTCTTAACCCATCGCGTTGAATAATCGCATCCATCCTCCACACAGTGAGCTCTCAAGATACCCGCGTTGCCTTCATAACTTTGAAGCTGCCCGTGAGAGCACGCACCGAATGTACCTCGTGAATAGAACGAGTAAACTAGTTGAACATTATTATCATTCGTCACCGCAGACACAAGTCTGCGAAAATGAAGTCAGCGGTGTCCGTCAACACTGGATTAAAGCGCCAAAACCAACGAGAGAGAGAGAGAGAGAGAAAAAAGCAGCGTAAGACATCGAAAAGCTGTGAAACATGAAGTCAGTGGCGTCCGTCAGTGGTGGATTAAGGCGTTTAAAAAGCTGGAAAAAATGGATGAATGAAGTGCGTCAAAAAAAAAATAACTCGCTGGTGTCACCGTCCCAGCGTGCCGATGCAGTGGGTTACAGCATCGTCAGCGGTGGGCGCAGGATATATACCTCTCGGCGCTAGATTGGTATTGAGTTGAACTTGAGGGTGCTAGAGAGAGATTTATACCTGGGCGCAGTCAGAAGAGGCGCGAGATATTTGTTGTTGCAAGTCAGAGGTTGAATTGATTATTGAGCAATGAAAAACCCAACTTGAATTGCGAACAGCTCTGAGGCCCGGGGATCTGACGATGATTTGATGATGGTTTGCACAGCGGGAATCACAGTGCATCTAGCGGCTCAGAAAGCCTGAGTAACAGATAAAGATACTTCCAAGTAGGCGTCGAATAGCATGCGTACAATACTTAATCATCCTACCAAGTCATACCACCGTTAAATTCGCAATAATCACCGGCTTGAACTTTGAAGGAAGAGGCTATGAGATGCCGAGGCGGAGGGACATGAGTTAAATCCGAAACGGGGCGGACACGAGGATAGCGCTGGTAGCGTGGGTAAACCGACCGTTACCTGCGCTTGATAGACTGAGTTAGAATATTTCGATTCCGAAATGGTCGGAATCAGGTTCCACCCTCGTTGTGTATATTACGGACACCTTTCGGACGTTGGTTATGGGCGCAGATATATGGACTGATACACTATATTTTTATTGGGAATTTAGCTACAGCTAAATTCGCTCTTAGAGGCGGTTGGGATCATTTATGACAAGATTCATGGGGGCGGGAAGATCGCCAGTGCCAATGGCATCAGAAACCAACGGCCGTCGTTCCTGGTGGAAAAAAAATGGGCATCGTGCGAAAACTCTCATTACATGTATTTCAAGGTATCCAGCTTACGTTGAGCACCAAACTGTATTTATTTCACCCGCCGCGCGATTGTGGTTCAGCTTCGATCTATTTTTATCTCTGTACGGGATTTTCGGCCTTACGTTGTCTGTTCTGCTCCGTATCCGCTGAGGGCATATGTCTCTTAATTCTGAATTGGATAGAATAAAGATGGTCTACTGTCTGTATCTTTAGCCAGCAGACAAGGCATGCCCTTAAAGTCATCAAAAAGGGATTAACCTGACATCCCTTTGCGTGTGCGTGCATATGTGCCGGGAGTAAATTATTTACTCCTACTACTAAATAGTGGGTGAGTGAAGTGATGGCAACTAACAGCATCGCTGTGCCCAGACTAGCAATAACATGACGCAGATAACGATAGCAATGATGAGATGCAGGCTCGGATTCGTTTTGGTCTGCTCTTGAGGCATCGACAACTCCGCAGCTGGTGAGCCCAGTAAATAAAACGGTTGCCGGTTAGTTTTGATTTTCATTTGCTCACCTATGTTGAGGCCAAGGACCTCGGCGACTTGGATGAGCTCCCCACAAGACGCTCCGGGACATTCATGGCCCAACGAGGCATTGTCAAAATCGATGATGACAGGATTTGACGACCCGAACATGGTGACGTTCCTGGGCTCAAAGTCGTTGTGCTGGACCCCACCTTGGTGCAGACGGTGCAGACGCCTAAAGAGTGTGCGCCTGGCGGGTGGTCAGACAGTTTTCGATGGAGAATAGGTAGACCTCACCGATCGATGGGATTGAGGTAAGCAAAAGTTTTGAGCTGCTTCCCCGCGTATGTGATGAGGAGCACCAGGTTGTTGTCGTCGTTGCGTCTGAACAACCCGACCACCTTGGGGATCTCAACGCCTTGCAAACCGCGCAAGGCTGCGTAGGCACGGAATTCGTGGCGCAGACGCTGTGCCGCGGAGGGTTCGCACGCCGTTTTGGCTACGACACGGGCGGCGAGAAATAAGAATAGTACATGGCCATGTGAGATGGTGACGCCATTGCAACCGGTGTCTGACTGGACATCGCCGTCGAAGCGTACCCATGGGAGTGGAAGTAGCGAAGGGCGGGACTCGGGCAGAGGGACGAGTTTTGTGCAATACTTGAGTCCGCTCTGGCGAAAGACGCCTTCGTACGGCTGAAATAAAGCCGTTGGGATGGAGGGAAGTGTAACGTGTAGAACGGTGGTCGCAGTAGATGCGGACACAGTGGGGTGGATATATCTTGTTCCGAGACGCAGGGCCGAATGCGTGTAAAAGAGTACCAGCTCCGCCATGTCCATGGCCTGTGTGGATGAGTTGCGAATTTGGTAAACTCGACTGATTTCGAGTTCAAATGCCGGGGTCAAGCGGAGCATCACATACTGCTCCTGCGTGCAGATGATGGCGTGACCGGTCTCAGTAACTACCATCTCATTAATAGTCTGTGAGAGGAATCAGGAACAGGCTGCGGAGGGCAAAAGCTGGCGTGCCTGGCATACAACCCGTTTACCCTTCCCCGCAAGCGTCGCCACTCCCTCGTTGACTCGGAAAGCATACGAGCTGGTGGCTGCCTTCTCCGCAAGGTATTCGAGAGTGGATTCAGAACCCACCCGGAGGGCCCTGTCACGTTTGAACTCGTGAGGGGTACACGGGACTCGCGCAGAAGGGCTGGCGCGCCAAAGGTGGATAATGTCGGTAGCCCCCTTGACGCTGTTGTTGGTGATTATGTCCGTCTTACTCACCCCAGGAAAAACGTCGTACGGCACAGGCTTCTGGGCGGCTGCGTAAAGCTCGTCTCGGACGGCGTTGACGGCATGCGCGGCAGGGGCGCACAAGACCCAATTCATCCAAGGATAAAAACCAGGTTCGGCGTCGGCTTCGGTCGGGAGATGGTCGGGCGCAGTGGAGAAGGACCATGAGCCGGTGTTCACTGATGCAAAGACTGGGCCAGTTTCACGAAGGACCTGCTGAACGAATGCTATGTCAAGGGTGGTGGTGCCGAGGTCATGCCTCAGAGTGGCTGGATCAAAAGAGGTGAGGGACTTGGTACGGTTGCCCAGCCCGCCGGTGTCGTGGTCACTCAGGGTAGCGGTGAGCCCGAGATCCGGGGGTGAGTCTGCTCGGGACATTGCGAAGAGGATGTCGTAAGTGTGTTTTGGCGTTTTGGTCCAGAGAGCCGCAGTGGGGCTTTGTGGATCCATCCTCCGGCGTATTGTCGTGGTGGTCACTGGTAAAACGTAGCGCCAAAATGGCACGTGAGGAAAGATGACATACATCGGCTGGATCGGCTAGATCGGCATGCCGGCCCGTCAAAACGGAGGGACGACCGCACGACCAAAAAAACTTGCATCTCACCATGACGACATTTCCACCTTTCCTGCGGCTTCTTCAAGCAACTCGCCAACCTATAGGCACTGTACTTGTACTCGAAGAGTTTGAAAAAAAATTATGATCGGCGATCGATTACCTACTCAAACTTATTGGTTTTGGCATGCTAAGTGGCCGTTTGGCTGTTCGTGATGTCTTCGCGTGCATACATTCCGGAAGCGGAAGTTCCCCCATGGAGCAGACAGCAGATGCAGGAAAGAACTTCGAATAAATGAAAAAGGTTTCAACTTTCAAGTGGACTAGAACTAGTGCTGTCCATAAATATAATATCCAATAATATGATATTAATAATTCGTGATATTACAGATATAATACGGTTCAGGACGAAGACCAAAATATGAATACGGGCTGATATGATATAATATGATACGAGTATAATATGATATGCCAGGACCATATTATGTGTATTATTCTGATATTATGATGGTTTGGGCACAGTTCCCAGGCACCATTGGGGTTCATTTTACCACTTTTTTGGGTTCTCCCACCTCCAGAAATACCATAATATCACCAGGCTAAGTACAACTCACGGCAGCAACCAAAATTCACTCATCATGACTGAACACAATCCTCCTCCAGTTGTGGATGTTTACTTTCTGATCATTGATACCTGGGTGACCTACTAGTATAGTGAATTTAATTTGGTATTTATGCCCAACAGGCTTTCCACAAATCAATATGATGAGTGTACCACAAATGATATGAACCAGAGTGTTTGAACTTGGGGTGAACATAGGAGTTGAACATTGAAGAATATCAAAATGGAACATTTTCATCAAGAAGCTAATCTGAATCAATTTTCTGATTCTCTCTGGTCTTAAAAGTGATGATGAATATCCTCCAGCAACCCGGATAGTTATACAGAGCGAAAAATTGAAGAATGGACCCGTAAAAATACCCTGAAAGATATTAAGAATATATCCATAATATATTCTGATACATATTAATAAATACGGGAGCGATATAATATGGATATGATACGATGCTGGAGACGGTAATATGATAATGATATAATATAATACGCAAATCTTCGTATTAATATCATATGTGGACAGCACTAACTAGAACAATTTAACGAACGTTGAAGTTGAACGACCTCAAGATAGGGACAAAAACTGACTCCAAATCAGGGGTCAGTAAGCATGAAACCTTCTCAGTTAGAAGTCGGTACCCGATGCAGCATCCTAGCTGTAGTTGAGTTTTGGTTGAGTTGTTGTGGGTGAAAGAAGGAAAACCCGACATCACCGGATCATTCTATGAATCGTGATGCATTGATCTTACACGTAAGTATGTACATAGCCTTTTGCTTTTTTTCACCAGTGACTCATCGATACTCATCAACGGGACAGACCTGCACAGACAGGCTTGCAATACCGCATCGCAACGAGTCTCGTCCATATCGTCTCTCGGTCACGTCATCGGTGGTGCATCATGCCATGCAGCTGTCTCTTTCCCGCTCCAGGAATGCTGCCTCTTTCAGTCCTTCTCGAGCGGACTATAGTCTATGGCTGGATTCTTGGTTTTCTGGGTAGTTTGGCCAGATAATCCTCGGGTCTCTGAGATTCACCCCATTCCACCGTCACTTTGCTAGTTTCAATCAAAAACACTCCAAACGTAACACGGCCCGCAATTGGCGGGCTTCAGCAACGTACCTAGCACTCGGAAGCAGCAATTTTCGGCGAGTATATATCATTCCTTCTTTCTCCTTGGATTTGGCAACCTCAATTCGTTTCGTCGTCCACGCTTATTGTGAGTCCGTATATCATCTCAAAAGTCGGATCTGAGCACCGTTTAACGGATTTTTCTGACGACCAGGTTTACCATAGGAATGCTACTAAAACGACTGCCTTAATTTATTTAACGGCCTACGGTACGCAAAAGTCGATTGTCGGAAGTATTATTTACCGATCGTCACCTTACATCAGATGTACCATTTTTAGAAGTTCAATATCACTGCTCGAAGATTCCCCGTGTCGCAGCCAATGCCCACATCACGAGCTGGACAAGCATGTCTCCCATCCAGTGCACCTGACTGTGTATCCCCAAAAGAACTGCCTGCTCTGGGCGCAAGGATTGGGAGCGCGGCAACGCCGAGGCCGCTTCGCGACATGTCCGTGCTCAATAATGGAAGATGCAACAGGTGCAATCTTGATCCGTGAGAAGCAAGTCTTATGTTCGTCATATTTGTGGTGTGCAGACTTCTATGTGAATTCAGTATCAGAATCTGTGCCCGCCAACGCTGTGGGTTGGCCGGCCAGTGTGGTGTCGTCGGCGGACCCGGGATTATCGAATTGAGTTCGGTGCGTGCATGCTGATATGTGGGCCCAATGGTTTCTCATCCCGGCTTTGGGAAACATAACTGCGGAATGCAATTGAAGCCATAACTCTCTGGAGAGGACGGCGACATCGCTTTTGAGTGAACAGCGGTACGTGGTGAGTTTTAGTGAATTCTCATTGCCTCAAGAATGAACAAAATCACGAGAAACAACTCCGATATTTCGCGAGCCCGGAGTTTCGACTTCGGGAATCTGATTTGCGGACAGCTCGAGGTGCGTAGTACGTTCTAATCTTAAGTGAGCCACGCTAAGCCATTTATTTGCATTGGGTAGCCCTTGCCTCGATATCTACAGCCCTTCACCCACCGTGTAGACGAAATTGAGGCTCCTCGCGGCGACAATGAATCGGCCGACATCATGGCTTTTGCAAACCGAGACCTTGACGAGTCGAACAACTGCCCACTTCCCTCCTAGTTGACGTCGTTATTTGCCCATTTCACAGCTGCCTCTGGGGGAGTCAATCTGGATTCTCTGCTCCGTAAGCGTCAGCGCACCACACAGGTGAGTCAGACTATCTTTACAAAGCCTCCACTCGGATTGACGATGCCCACAGTCGGACATACGTATACCAAGGGTCTACGACTGGCGTGGCAATGGCTCACAGAACAATCGGAGCGATGAAAAGCGCGCAACCTTCTCTGAATCAATTGGTGTTCCTTAGCACAGACAATTATACACGGGACAGAAGGGCTCCGCACTTGGGGCAATGATCAAAGCGGTAATCGTGTTCTATTGTACCAATATCAATTTGCTATACATTGTTGTTCGGCGTACACAATAATTGAAAGCACTGGTGTGGCCCGTGCGTGTGGTTGAGTCCCAAAAAGGAAACACCTTCTGGTGCTTTGGCCTTGCGAAACTGGCCCGGGCGTACAACAATAACCATCAATCCCCATCTTGTCGGTCCCATGGGCATGAACAATGGGCCACAGCCTTGCTATTGTTCGACCTCTGCCACCCGCTGTCATCTATATAAGGAGGAGGATGCTGCCGATTTTTTTCAACAACCCATTTCCTCAACCATGGCTTCCTCATCTCGCCACTTCATACCCCGTGCCACTCGCAGCTCTAACCCACTCCTCCGACCTCGTTCCCCTGATTCGCTGGACCAGAACCCAGCTGCTAAACGCCCATGCCCTGAAACTGCTTCAACTTCGACCCATGCGAACATCCACAAACTTCACAAAGGCTTTGAACGCGAAATCCGCAACATGGTTAACGAGGCCACAGCCAATACAGGTGCGTTCGTACTCTTGCCGTGCTTTCTTCGATTTCTGATGAGTGATACACACAGAAATTATGCACGGGTTCAATTATGCTGTTGCACAGGGCAAAGGCGCCAAGAAGCAGCGCGAGAGGCTCAACCGACCAGATACCACGTGGGACTCCAGCAAGCCGCACCGGGCGGTCAGTGAGGATGGAGCCTCTCTTGTATTCCACTTCCCTGGGGCACTGAAAGAAGCGTCATCGGTGCGTGTTTTATCCAATCCTTTCTGTTCATCTTTATTGATTCCTTAACAGACTCGACTCTTCGAGACTCTGGTTGATTTTGCCAAGGACATCGGCCCACTTCCGAAATGCGCTGGAGCAGACCAGGTGCAAGACGCACCGAGCTCTTACAAGAAGGTTATCGGCCAGATCACTGGAATTTTCAAGGTTGTCAAAGCATGGCACGCCATCGGTCACAAGGTCAGTTGGGTTTGGTTTTCAGCCTACTATCTAAGTGATCTTACTGCGCCATAGTACGACCAACCCACCATTTCGGGTGACATGCTCAAGACTGGCAAGAAGTTCAACGCCAGCCTGGAATTGATTTCCCAGCTCCACCTGGTATCCCATCGCGTCAACGACGTGATCAAGTACGCCGATCCTGAATTTTACGACGCGTTGGTGAAGCTCCGCGCGGAGGCGGAACGTCTCCATCAATTCCTCAAAGTGATAGGTTCAGGTGACCCTCTTCTGATGGAGGGCCGCGAAATCATGTATAACCGCCAGACCCCGCTTCACGCCGACAACTCCGATCCCAAGAAGGGCTGGGCGGTCTTAGTCGTTGTGGGTAAATTCCGAGGCGGTGCCCTCCACATCCCTTGTCTCAACCTCCATATGAGCTACACCGAGGGCACCATCATCATGCTGCGTGGAAAAATCCTACCGCATGAGGTCGAGGCCTTCCTGGACGGTCAACGTATTTGCATCGCTCATTTTACTCATCAGTCTCTTTGGGATGCTTGTAATATGTCTCCTCCCTAGAATATAAACCGAGTCATTTCTGTGTCTACCGCATGTATTCATTTGGTCAATAATCATGGCTTATTCTTTCTCGTTTGAGCCAAGTGATTGATAGTCGACCTTCTAGTTATGGCCGTGTAATTATAAAGTTGATTCCAATATCCTAGTCGGACCTGCAGGTGAAGCGTAGCGCTGATTAAATAAACGCTGCCTTCGTTTTGCAGCAACTGCACCAGATTCACGGTAGTTGCACGCTGTGGATGATTCGCGCGCAGCCGTACTGGTCACCGATAATATACCACGGTAGGAACAGAATAACACAGTTTAGATCTGATTCGTTGCATAGTACAAACATATAAGTCAAGCTACCTCAATAATCAACATACGGCGTGAAATACTGCCAATTCAAAAAATCAACATGATTCCGAACCGATGCAGAGTCGAACAAAAACATACGTTGTAGTTGTCAGCGTTTCTGACGCCGTTCGCGTCCGAAAGTGCTTGGTCGTTCGCGCAGCCGTAAATAACATCATCAGTGTTGCCGACAGCGTGAGTGAGCTAATTCGCAAGGTCCTTCAAGTTGAGCACAGTCTCAAAGAGAGAATCGGTTTATCATACACCTCGTGGAGGGTGGTTCCACCCCGAACGTTGCGCGACGCGATGGTGGTGCCGGAGCAGAGGCTGGTGCTGGGTATCTCGCTGAAGAAAAAGCTGCAGAAGTAGATCTGGGGCGAGCGTCAGTAGAAAATATATTCCGGCAGGCGGTGCTACTCACGTTGGTAGTGGAGATGACAGTGTACGCAATGACGCCCGACGGGCAGGCCTCGAAGCTGTCGACGCAGCTGCGGCTATAGGATATATATATACACTAGCTGATAGCTCAGCACGCGTCCAATCCAGGCGCTGTATTAAGCAAGACAACAAAGTGCGATAATAAGAATCACCGACTGTAGCTGTTTGTTGCAAATGACCGGATGAAAATCTCCTGAGGAGCACGCAAAAATCAACAAACAGCCAGATAGACATTAAATCAACAAACGATCTAAATCACCTCATATGACGGTGAATGCAGATGCATTTAGAAGCCAAAGACTAAGAAACGCGCATCTTACCGCCAAGCCTATACGGGTATGCGGTTAGCAAGGGGAAACCGAGGCTGAAGACTCACATCGAGGGACATATCTCCGCGCATTCTTCACACTAAAAACGACTACATTGGTCTGGGGGAATGCTAGAGCGCCTTATGTCGACGGGTGTGACCGGCCACGAGTCACCCGGATGGATACACGGCGACCAGGAGATCATGTACTTTATAATGATGTCAGATGCACAGATAAAAATAATCGTGGATTAAATACCTGGCCGTTCATCACCTTGCGAGGCAGCGCATCGGAAGTGACTAGTGAATGTCAAAGGACTCGGGACTGACGGTCGGACAGGCGACGAAGATTGAGAGTGCTGTAGCCAGAATGGACCTCAGAAATCGCTGTGCGGAGCGCCGTCCCATGGGGATCCCACAATGACACTGACGTTGCAACTTACCTCTCGATCCTGCGGGCGGGGCGAATTTAGCGCATTCGGTGCGACTAGGCGCAGAGTTCACCTTGCGGTTGGCGCGGAGTTGGATTGACTCTGTCTGCGCGGACTCGAGCGCGAAATCCACAAGCAAGGGAAACCTGGCGGGACGGATCGAGATTCGAGCCCATGGTTGACCCGGAGACATGCCGCGGGGCAGAAATGTGCGCGGTGGTGCTGGGGATTATCATCAGTAGAGCGCGGATGGTAGAGTGAGACCCAGGTTGTGAGAGCGCGGTTGGGTATCCCATCGCGCAGGAGCCCGATAGCTATAGCTGCGAGAAGTTCGATGGTAGTTGATCGAGGATCCAAGGTACAGAGCTCATTGGAGTATTGCGCGCAGCGAGAACGTGTCCTGCCTCCCAAGGCTGCGTATCAACCCCAAGACTCGGCGTGTTCCAGGCCAAAGAAAAGGAAAACGCGGGAGAACGATTTCGATCTCCGAAGGCGATTCAACGGAAAGAAGTCGCAGGGGAAGGACCGCCAAGACCACATGCGGAAGGAAGAGCTGCGCGCGGGAACCCACCAGTTTTCAGTCGCAGGCGTCGAGTTTTGTAGCACCAGTGATTGCAGAGAGCGGCGACGGAAGTTTTTCAGAGGTGCGGCATGTACTATGGGAGTGCAAACACGCAAACGCCAGATGATATAACTGTGGCATGTGGGAGTAACGTAGACGAGATTCGGCACGAAGGCGTCGTGAATCCGTGTTGACGTAGAAGGGAGTCTAAGTGCGTCCTATGAATGCAGGGTCGCTAATTTGTACGATAGCTAGCGCGAAAGTGGCATAAGTCGGATATAGATCTCGAGCCGGCGCGGGACGAGCGATATCGAACCGAGACTAGGTCGGTGTTGCTTTGAAATGGATTTCGGTCGAGTCTTAAGTGTGTGCGAGCACTCAGAGCACTCCTGGCTGCCATTGCGAAGGGATACCGCCGGAGCGGCGTGCGCGGCGGATTCGGGGCTGAGTAGGATGGAGGAATGGGCGGGAGTTACGCGGGTGGTGCCGACAACGACTTGAGCATGCACTCCTGCAGAAAACAAAATTTGCACGCAGACATGGTGGGACCAAGAGCCCGGGCAGTAAAACAGGCCAACAGCCGAGGAGCAGCATGCAGAAGTGAAAGTAAAGGTAATGATAGCGTGCGCTGGCTACTTGTCTGGGGCACCCGGGGTGTGCTGTTGAGGACATTCAGGGCGTCCGAGATGCAAGGAGACGACGGAGCATATACGAGCGGTGTTTTGCGTATCCTCGTAGGCCATCCAGCGGAAATCAACACGAAGGAGGTGTACGTGCGTGGCCAGCTCACGGAAGGTTCTAGCGACCCTCCGCGTCATAGACGGGCAAAGACAGTGATGTGGATGTCGAACTGAGATGAGTTATTAGCGGCAATTCTCGGGAAATCCTTGTCGAGCACAAGGTTGTGAGGCCTGCGGAACACAAACAGAATGCAGAGACTATCACGGAAACGAAGCGGGGTATCGCGGACGGGGAACGGGAAAGACAGGCAGAAAAACTTTTACGGCCGAAGGGGCGTAGCGAGCGATAATGTGCGATGCCAGAGTGCGCGTGCGACGGTGCAACTTGGGCGGCGTCGTGAATAGATACGGCACCGAATCGAGGATTTGGGCGATGAGTGAGTAGAGAGCGGCGGCGATGGCGACAAGGACTTGAGGAGTATGCCCGTCCTTGGAGCCGTTGCGTGAATACTTCATAGATTGGTCGTTGCGGGAGTGTTCGCGGCAAGGGTCGAAGAATCGACTGAACGTGGAAGCGGAAAGAAAAAGATGACGTCAAACAAATAGATGTCAATCGGTCAACGGGCCGGGAGGCCGATTGCCTCTTGCTGCTCTCCCACCATCTCGAGACCGCTGAGGTCGATATGTAGTCCTGGAAATACATATGGCACGCTCTCTCCGTGGCGCAATGTTTCGCACTCTGCACCTTGGATCTTCGATCTAAGTCCTCGGCGTTCACAGCTACTGTATCTACTATGTGTCGCGAACTTGAAGTCAACTTTTCCTGTTCTGAGTCCTTGCTTCCTTCCTTCCATGGTTCTTTCCCTTTGCCTCCCCTTTCTACTTGCTTTTGTTCTCGCTACACCCGCGCGACTCGATACCCGTGAACAAAAACTCCAAAAAGAAAATCCCTGCACCGTGGGTCGCACGGCGTTCAATCTGATGTTTGGGAATCTGGGATCCTCACTCGCCGCTCCTGCGGTGCGGTCTGCCCTAGCCAGCTTCCCTGGCCTGGCCCCATCGGCGGTGAGCCTATTCCTGCACATCTTTCCCGTTCCCTCTCCATGATACTCCCGTTTCATCCCCGCAACGCTTTCTGGTTCGAATGGTAATCAAAGAAGTACATCCATAATACATATCGTAGTCTTAAAGTTTGGATTTCCTGCAGTTTGACGCTTACATCGATAGACTGAACTGGAGGAATACTTAACTTTTCGGGAAGAACTCATCGGACGTGGCGTATGGCAGGCACTACCGTCAGTTATGTCTGGTTAAAAAATGCTGGTGGCTCAGGTGTCAGAGACGGAGACAATATGATGATGAGAAAGGTTTGAATGCAGACGGAATACCGTAATTCAAGGAAATAAGCCGTCCCAGTAACATGATTTGCGATCGAAGGAATTTAAGAAGACACAAGCGCAGTCAATTAATACACATAGATCTAAGAGATTGAGATCGTCGAAATTGTTGAACGTACGAACGTTGTTGATGTCCATCTAGAAGTGAGACGGCATAGGTCCTGGGGGAGCCAGATATAATGCAGTATTAGAAACAACGAGCGCGCAGCGCCCTGCGGGAACTTGACAGGTCCACTGTCAGGGATTCATCTATTGTACATAGAGCTGGAAAAAGACGATCACTGTGCTGGATCTTTATTGCACGGCATTGCAACGGCATTGGCGGCAGCAGCGCGGAGAGCCCGGGAGGACTGGAAATTATTGTTGCAGCAGGACGCAGCCAACTACTATCAGAGGACTCGACCACGGGAGGATAAAAGGATCAAACTTTACCGGCCGGTACCATTCTTAATCGGTTGGGTGAGTTGACCGACATTATTGAGGCCTGATGACTATCGGGAGTTGGCATAAATCAGAGCTTACGTCGCACGAAAAATCGTCGCGTATACATATAAGGGCATGTTGGGTTGGAATCTGGCCCCGGACCAGCAGCTGGAATACCTAGATAGTAGCTGATCGCGGATCCGAGGTACGCAGCACATTGGAGCAGTGCACTGCGGTAAGAACGTGCACTATCTTCAAAATTCCCAAAGCTGCATGAGTACAAACCCCAAGCATCGCCTACCAGTGGAGTCCCAGAAAGACCAGCTCCGACGCTGCGTGACACAGGCGAAAGGCGAAAGGCAAGTGGGTTGTGTTGCAGTAGAAAACCTGTATCTCATCGCACGAATCCGAACGATGAGAAAATCCTGGCCTTTGCGAGCCCGCCTGCCTCAGTCTTCGAAGATCGAAGGCATCAGATTCAGCACAAGAAGGGTCATCGCGGATGAGAGGAATGCACACCTGGAAACAGTGAATCGAAATGCACATTAATTAAATGTTTGAAGGCAGGACTGCCCGCATGGCGGATGGAATGATGTCGGAGGCGAAGCGAATGCAGAAGATGCAGGATGAAAGACAGTAGAAGATGCAGAATAAAATGACAAGTCAATAATAAGTTGATAGAAATTCCGTGAAACCATTCAGCGGGAGTCGCAAATATACACTGGAGGATTGGCAGATTCAGAAGCACGATTATTTATTCTCGGGCATCAGTAGGATGGACCCTGCGATTTGGTGCTTCCAGCCCACAAAACAACCAGGAATGAGACTTGGCGACCAGTGAAACATTCGACAGGTAGTCGGGTAACAGTGTACAGTTATAATAGTGATACAACTCGACGCGTCGGTGGAGAAACCAGTTGAATCATACTCGGTATGGCCATCACGCGGATGATTCTGAGAGTTCCGCCCGGGCGGAGACCTAATCATTTTGGCTTCAATGCAATTGGTGCGGCCATTCAGTTTCGTGGTCTTCAGCCCCTGGAGCCGTGCATTCACAGAATCATTTGCCAGAAAAGGGGAAGGGAAAGGACGTCATGGATTACCGCCCAGTTGAGTGGAACAAAAGCGCCTGTAGGAGCAGCAGAAACCTGGACGGCAAGTTCGATCGGGGAAAATGGTTTACGCGAAGCAGAGCAAGACCATAAAACAGGGTTGCGGAGAGCTTGTGGGCTTGAAGACCTCTGATTTTGCGGAATTTGAGGGGATAAAAATCGATGCGACACTAAAGAATACCTGATTTCGCCGCGCCGCCGCGGCCGACATGAAGGCAATGTGGCAGTGGGACAAAACGAAGTTGACGGTACAATTGGATTCAATAACAGCTTTCCGGCATCTTGTGAGCACCGATGGCGCTCTACGGTTTGCGAGGTTAGAAACGAGGTGAGATCGATCGGATGGTTGGAGGATCCTGCAGAGACATCCATGACGTTGCAAATTGCGTACAAACATGGTGCGACCGAGATGACACTAGAGATACAATCACGGAGCCCGGGCATAGAAAGCGGGCGGCATGCACCATTTCCGACGAGCAGGACGCAAAATGAAGCCCAAATTCTCTGGTTGAAATTTTAGTGGCAGCACAAAGCACCATCCGAAGTTGGGTTCAATGGCATCAAATTAGTTGAAAACTACGTATCTCTGACGCTTAAAAACTCCTGCGTTTTTGCAGCTTTTAGTGAAGAGGACTTATATTCCCTGGAAACTCACTGGAACCAGTCATACTCTTTTTCCAATCGGATGGTTTCGGGCCTCGGCCTCAATAGCACCAGAAATTTTCACAGTCCAGCTCATTCTTTGCTCTCCCAGCGCCGCGCCTTGCGCTTTCGCGAAACATACTAGCAATACCCGTATTTTTCCAATGCACTAGTGAGATTCCTCTCGCTCGGAGGGCTCTTGAAGAGAGGTTCATCCGCCCGGCTGATAGCCAATCTTGAAGGGAAGGCACACCCGCTCCGTTAATCCTCTTGAAGATGATCCCGAATGACCTCGCCATCAGCCTCTACCTTCTCATTGGGCCTCACGAAGCGAGTTGACGCGTTAAATCACCTACGCGCTTGTGCTAATGCGCATGTGGGTTTGCACGCAGGTTTAATGCAATGCATGTACGTACTATCCTCCTTCTATCCTACTCCGCTGATTCGCCCTGCTTCCGTCTCGGCCAAACTCATCCTCCTGCCCGGCGTTTGTCGATGCCGATTTCGTATCCCAGCTTTCGATTCAGGTTCCTCTTTCGTGGGCTTCGAAATTCGGCCTGTGGCCTGTGCGTCACGGCTGCATCACCTTGGCTGCCGGAAATCCTCCCTTTCCCTCCCTCCGTCCCGTCTCTCCAATTCATCCTCGTGGGGATTCCCCTTTCCAACGCGCGAGGCTTTGGCTTCAATCCTTCCCAGTGATTCACTTTGTAAGTACTAATCCCGATATGATACCTGATAGCCTCCTGGCCAATACTGTCCATGACGGCGCGGGCACACGAATGAATGGTATAACCTGTCTTGTCCAACTGCGCGTAAGTCTGAGTAATCAAGCACAGACTTTTACAGAATGTATGGAAACGGAAGAATAAAATGAAAAATGAAAAGAAAGTATACCCCACCCGGATTTGAACCGAAGCCACTTTCAGAAAGGCGATGAGTTCGATCATACCCGCCGAAGGGGTGCGAAGTTGAACGACTGCGAACCACTACACCATACGGGGTTGTAAGAAGGGTTCGGACAGAATATAATGGGAGAAATTCGAAGAGAGAAATGCCAGCGACATGCCAGCGACAAAATATAGAAGTGAGATTCTGATCAACAATTTGAATTGGTCACTTACTGTAAAATTGAGCCCTCCATATGCATTGCAATTTTGTTCGCGAGACTTCGCACCACCGGCATATCTCAAATCCAAACCGGTTCACAATGAAAAAAAAAGTTATAGTTCTCCTTGACAGGTCAGCAAGTTACCTCAACTTTGGTCGCTTACTTCAACGACTTGATGCCCTCGAATTGCCGAGTCGAATCTCACTTGATAACTATAATTCAGCCCTCCCCCTCCCGGAGAAATTTCGATTATGCAAAATGGCAGCCTGAATGGGAAAATTGGTTTCCACACAACTTGAAAGACACACCTACAGGCAATCGACAATTTGCAACCGCGATAACACTCGAAGAAAGTCCACTAAAGGTTCAACTCTGTTCAGCCTTGAAGTTAGCGCCCAAGGCGCCTATTTTGCTTTGTCAAATAGTGATGCGATCACCACAGGCAATTCGCTCCTGCTCTCGTCTGTCATGATCCTCGATGCTGCTTGCTTACTGCCCCACGTTGCAATCACCCAGAGACGATAATAGCGAATAGGCTATATAGCTTGGCGCACAGCCGGTCAACTTTCCGATCAACGAGCTGCAAATCACACCAAAATTCCGCCGAACAATCCTTAGCTTCAGAGTGGATTCCACGACACAGAACATCAAGAATAGATGCGAATAGTCTGTGTGAACCTGACTGATTGCTGACCAGCACATTCTTATACGCTCTTTCTCATTTTGTTCGCTCTGACTCTTTCGTCAGACCGCGTCTCGATGCCTGACGCTGGGCTGTATTCCTCGACCTGACCAAGCAAGCTTCCCGGCTGGCCAGTATATCAAGATTGAAAAGGGAAAGAAAGGACAAGTATGCCGGGGAGTCTTTAAAAAGGACGCAAAAGGACGCTGTTGGCGGGGGACCTATCAGGTATGGTGCTGGAATTATTGTCATTTTGCTGTCGTGCTGGCTGATAATTTTGTTAGGCACCGCGAGGACCTGTTTAAACTTGATGCATAGGGTAAATGTGGATGCGAGAGTATTCCATAGAGTATGTCGTATTTTCCTGACCGCCCAAAATACGAGTCCGAACCTCATTTTACTTGCAGCTTTCCCTCTCCTATGTACCCCGGCACCTACAAAGCGATCCTAAGATATTATCATGGCCCGCGGGGCAGAATGAGTGCCTTTATTTCATTCGCCTCTGACATCGGATCGTGCTCTCGATTGATGAATGAACTCCAGTCCTCCGATGACCTCAAGTTCGAGAGCGATTCCACTCGCGCGCTGACGCAACTCCGGGTTGGTCTCCATTCATATACTTTCGCCTTCATCGTCCCGTTAACTAACAAATCTCATCCACAGCTGGCCCGCGCGCACACACCATCTTTGTATTTCTTGTCATCAAATAATCGGTTTGGCTCCCCGCTGAAAACAGTCTGCGAGGGACCCGATGTTATCTGTGTGTCCTTTTGGCTCCCCTTCCCTACCTCTGCGTACTGCAATAAATAATCAATGAACTGTTCCACAAAGAGCAATTCTTGCCGGGCGACGGCTGACACTCCTAACGGAAGAGAGCGTTCGCGGAAGAGGGATATGCGGTCGTGGACAACAACACACACTTCCAGGTTGCGCGGCAGAAGACGCTTGGGATTTTCCGCTGCAACTCTCCTTCGACTCGCTTCACCGTGCCCTTCGATTCCGGACGAAATGTTGGCTTTTCATCCAGCTGAGAAACTATATGTTTCTTTCATCGTTGCTTATGCTCGATTTACACACCTCTACGTCCTGGCCAAATATCCGAAACCTCCGTCATAAATACGTTCAGGCACGTCGCCGACGCGTCTCACGCACCGGACCAGCTCGGGTTGAGGATTTTGCGCTCAAGCGATTCGATATCTTGCAGGTGGGAAGACAAAACAGGTGGAGTTGTGTCAACTTTCTAGCTCTCGGAAATATTCAGCATTATTCTAAGGCGGAGGCTATCAGCATTGGCAAGATCATTGATACGCCCAGTGTCCGCAACGACAATTTCGTTGACCTGGACGCTGTACAAATAATGCACGTTCTTGACGACCGAGGCCTCGCGAACGGTTCGACACCTTTCGCCCGTCTATCGCACTTTGGTGTTCGGATGCTCCTCCGTATCTTAACCCTCGACTGACTGACTGACTCGTTGGTGGACCCGGATAGAATAGGCGAGCCGAACAAGACGCTCGCTGTAACCGCTGACAACGGATACGGCTTCGGGAGGCACCGACGTGTTCTGTATCCGTTGTCAGCGCTTCCAACCTGGATCCAGATACCATCACGTTCATTTTTGGTTTATCATTGACCAGGTTCATTGGCCCACCCCAGAGCGCAGACGACGCTGTCACTGAGCTCCCTCACCTGTACAGGGTGACCAGGCACGCTAAACAACTCCGCGTATGCAAGCGGTGTAAGTTTCACCATACTGTAGAGGATCGCTTATCGCGACATTCACGGCGGCTATTTTATGAATAAGTAACGTCGCACCCAACACAGCGGCAATCGAGAGCGCCGCATCAAGTTCCGGAAATACAGTCTTGCTGATTTAAATTCTCACAGTCGAAGGAATGGGAGGTGCATCGAAGGGTATAACTCCCGGGATGAAAGAATGTAGACGCCTCAATATATGGGCTTGTGGAGTACAGATATCGGAGTTCTGTAGGCTGCATAGATCCCAGATTGTCTCCTGGCCATAGAATGAACATCGTCATCGAATCCCTGCTTCGAAAGTGTTGAGAGGAGAGTACAAGGAGTTCATATTAGACTGGCTTCTTGACTCTCGAAGGAGAAATTGACAGCTAGCAGAATTTGAAAGTTCCCCGAGACATGGAGCACACTATAATTGACTAAGGAGGTGCGACGTGAACACGAGAATGGAAAGCAAGAGCATCTTCGAAAGCGGATACCATAGAGAGATGATTAGGCTCAACTCTCAAAAAAGGAAGGCAGAAGACAGGAAGGGAAGAGGGCCTACTGTAGTATTTCGAACTGTGCAGCGTATTTGTAGGGCTGCTGATGCGTGCCGTCCTTAGGCTGCGTGAGCGTAAGAAAGCAAGGGGGATGCTGGAGTTCACAGTTCGGTTGGATTGGTCTGCACGTTCGGCCTATGTACGTAGGTAGATTCACATATAGGGATTAGATGAGCATTCACCGGCAGTTGAGATATGAGACTGCAGCGGCGTATGGGATGAGAGCATGAAAGACGGAAGGGAGAGGTAGAAACATCTCACCGTGCGGTACGGTCCACGATTTCACGTCTTACGGATTTAGGGATGGTCTGGTTCGGTTGAGCATGTAAGGATGCGGAGTTGGGATGGCGGGAGAAGTCACCGAGACAGGGGAGCGTAGAAAACCGGAGCGACAACGGCGAGTATAGCAGAGTGGTGCATAAAGAACCATTGGGATGAGAACAGGTGGCATTGAGCAGGCAAGGACAAAGGGGAGTGGAAGCAAGGGAGAAAAGGTACTGGGAATAATTGAAGCAGTACGACTACTCACCGAATATGCCCCGTCCATATCCACGGCCCGCTGCGACTTCCGGCACTCGCGGGCCTGTTGCAAATCTCCAGCGGCCGCAGACACTCATCGTTCCAAGACTTTGTGAGCATCCTGCTGCAGAGGGTCGGTTGCGGACCGCGGTTGTGTTGATCGGCGGTGCAGTACATAGTGCGGACAGAGAGCAAAGCAGAGCGGTGCGCTGCCACGGGCATGCGGCGTGAGACGGTTGTGAGGTCTGCGTAACAGGCACCGGTTGGAAGGATGGCTTCAAATTGAACTTCGAATTGAGCTGGGGAGGGCATGAGGGGGAACCGATTGAGTGACTCCTTCGTGTGGGGGGGTGATGTTCCCTTTCTTCCCCACAACATCGTGTACAGTCTTCCAACTCCCAAATCAGAGCCTCACTGAAATCCTCTCTGTTGTGCGCCAGGCCTGCATTAGGCTGTATTTGACTCCTCTGGGAATTTTGTCGCTAAATTATCACAGAATCGAATCTACAACAGGTCCGCCTCACGAATTCGTTTTTTGTATTACTCCTTGATTTTCATCGATATTGCCCTTCACATCACACTTCAGAAGCCATTGATCTTCGTTCGGTTAGGCATGTCTCATGCAATTGGAAAATATAAGCCAAACCGACCTCCCCTTGCTTCTCGTACATGCCGCAGTCGAATTACGTCCGAATACAATGGCCCGAATGCAGTCTTCGTATTCCCAGTGTTCCAAAGAGACCCGAGGATATTGGTTTCGGTTATTTGGTATACCAAATACACGAAGGTGTGCACCGCGGTCCGGGCATGTTACACCTCGTTCGGGAGCGCAAAAACAGGTGGGGTTTACCTTCACACCTAAGCCCAGTGCCCAAAAATGAGGTTGCACCGGCCGTTTTTTTGTGATTTTCCCTGAAAAACATATGGAGAACTCCTTCGGCAGTCTGCTGCAACCCAGCAGCGACGCGTCAGCATCTGAGACCCATGGACCGCAGTTGATCGAGAATTGTGAGGGTCAAGCTCTGTTGACAAAACTGAGGTCCACCAGGCCGTTTGATATTTTTCCAGGAAGACCGAACGTATGAATGGGTCGTGCACCGCGGTTCGGGACCACCGCCAATTAATTCGGGAGGTGAAACCACGTCGGATTCCGTTCCACCAAAGCATGGTGCACAAAATTGGCTGGGCACCGGCCGCTGCATGTTTTATTCCAGAAAAAGTGAAACATACCATTGCCCAGATTCACTGATCCGCTTCGTTGTGCACCGCGGTACGGCACTCGATCCAGAAGGTTAAACCAGGTCGGATTCCCCTTCCACCTAAGCGCGGTGCTCAAAATTGGCTGAGCAGCGACCGTTCCCTGTTTTATTCCATGAAATGTGAAACATACCATTGGCGACGGTCTCTCATCTGCCACGTTGTGCACCGCAATCCGGCAAGGCGCACCTTGATTGCAGCTGAAGAACAGCATGAAGTTTCTTTTTCACTCAATTGCGGTGCTCAAAATTGGCTGAGCAGCGACCGTTCACTGTTTTATTCCAGGAAATGCGACCCATACCGTTGGCATCGTCTGTTATCCGCTAGGTTGTGCATCGCGGTGAGGCAAGCTGCAAATCGACTCCAGTTGCAGAATAGCGTGAAGTTCCCTTCTCACCCAATCGCGGTGTTCAAAATTGGGTGAGCACCGGCCATCCATATTTTAATCCACGAAGAATAGAACATACCATTGGCCAGCTCTCAGAGCCATACTAGTCCAGATGCCAGTGATGCACCCTGGTCCTGGTTCGACTGTGAGACTGTTGTGGAAGGAAAACTGCCCTTGCACATCTTCTGAGTGTTGCTGTCGACTGGAGATATTTAAAGATCCCCCAATACACGACTCAATGGTCCCACCCAGATCTCACAGCGATACGGGTCCGGATGTCTGTGCTGCACCCTGCTCCTATCTTGGCTGTGAGACTGGCAATTATGGCAGGAACATTCCTGTTGCACCTCTTCTGGGTGTTGCTTTCTGCTGAATATATTCACACATCCTCAAATACACTACTAGATCGTACATACAAATATCAGAGCCATACGAGCACAGATGCCAGTGCTGCAACCTGTTCCCATTTTGCCTGTGAGCCTGTTGGTCGTGATGCGAGAGATATTTGTGTTGCACATCTTCTGGATGCTGGCTTCTGCTGGAAATATTTATATGTACACACATTACTATAATCCTAAATACCACCTTGGAAAGACCAGGACCATCCGGTCCAGGATGCCAGTGCTGCACCCTGGTCGTGTTTCGGATGTGAGCAGTTTGGTAGTGATGAGAGGAATATTCCTGCTGTCCATCTTGTGGGTGTTGGAGTGGGCTGGAAATATTCACGGATAGTCTTATACCATGTTGCATAATCTACTAGGAATTTCAGACCCATAGGAGCCCGGACGCCAGTACTGCAGCGTGTTCCTGTTCAGGCTGTGAAACAGTCGGTAGTGATGGGAGAAATCATTGTTGTGAATCTTCTGAATGTTGTCGGGGGCTGGAAATACTTCTGTAGACTCAGATACCGTACTGGATGGTACCATGCAAGTTTTAGGCTCATCAGAGCAAGGATGCCAGTCTTGCACTCTGTTCCTCTTCCGGCTGTGAACCTGTTAGCAGCGACTGGAGGAATATGTCTGTTGCACAACTTCTGGGTGTTGCCATCACCTGGAAGTGTTCATACACACTCTAACACCATGTTAGATGTTACCCTAGCGATACCAGAGCCAGCCAAGCCCGGATGCCAGTACTCTACACTGGTCATCTTTCGGATGTAAGACAATTGGTCATGATGGCGGGAATATTAGTGTTGTGTATCTTCTGGGTGTTCCTGTCGGCTGGAAATATTCATACATACTTAGATACACTACCACACTGTACCACGCAGATTCCAGAGCCCTCAGAGCTGGGATTCTGGCATTGCACACTGGTCTTGTTTTGGATATGAGCAGGTTGGTGATAATCGGAAGAATATTCTTGTTGCACATCTTCCATGTGTTCCTGTTGGCTGTAAATATTCACACCGCCTCGAATACAATGCTACATAATTCCATAGAGATATCAGAGCCATCCGAGTCCGGATGGCGGTGCTGCACCCTGGCCGTGTTTTGGATGTGAGAAGTTTGCTAGTGATGAGAGGAATATTCCTGTTGCACAGCTTCCAGGTGTTGCTGTTGGCTGTAAGTATTCACAGAGCCTCGAATACAATGCTAGATGATACCTTGGAGATATCAGAGCTATCCCAGTCCGGATGGCGGCGCTGCACTATGGTCGTCTTTCGGATGTGAGAAGTTTGGTAGTGATGGGAGGAATATTCCTGTTGTCTTCTAGGTGTTGCTATTGGCTGGAAACTCTCACAGAGCCTCAAATACCATGGTAGATAACACAATAGAAATATCAAGATCATCTGGGCCCGGATGCCGGTGCTGCACCGTGTTCCTGTTCAGGCCGTGAGACAGTTGATAGTCATAGGAGGAATATTATTGTTACACATCTTCTGTGCGTTGCTGTTGGCCGGAAATATTCATAGCTACTCCAGTACACTACTAGATTCTACCACCCAAATCTCAAAGCTATACGAGTCCGGATGCCATCCCTGCACTTTGGTCCCGCTTCGGCTGTGACACCATTGGCAGTCATGACAGGAACATTATTATTGCACATCCTCTGGGTGTTTCCGTGGGCTGAAAATATTCAGAGATGCTCAAACCCAATGCTAAATGATCCCACCTCAAACTCAAGGCCATCAGGGCGCCCCCCGATACCGGTGCCTGGTTTCGGTCGTTGTGTTGCTACAAAATATTTCAACTCCATTCAGATATAGACCGACTCAGAGCAATGATTCTACTCGGGCCTGGAGAAAATGCCGCAATGACGCATCTCGTGCCGCATCATTGCCGCATCACTGCCGCCGGGCAGCCAACATATCAAAGTACAGACCCGCACATTGGAATAGATTATTAGATTTTGGAGCCGTTTCCTTCTTTCTTTTTTTTCCCAGTGAGTTCGTTTAAGCGCACAAAGACACGTTACAGACCATTTGTTTTTGGAGCCGTTTCCATCTTTCTTTTTTTCGGTGAGTTCGTTTACGCGCACAAAGACACGTTACAGACCATCTGTTTTTTTTTTTTGTTACAGTTAAATAAGGACACCTTTCATCGAAGTCGTACGTGCGGCATGGAACACCGCTGGCACTATGAAGAAATGCTCACCCGACCGAGGTAATAACACACCCAGAAAGCGGGCCTCAGGAATGAAACACCGCCAGCCGTACGGCATCGAAAGGATATTGCGCTACAGGATCGGGGTTCAAATCCCCGCCCCCGAATTCCAACCCTCTACGTACAATCTTTCCCCATCTTTCTTTCTTTTTGGCGCCAGTGAGTCACTGCCGATATCGTATTTTCCCTTTGTTTCAAAACGGATCGGACTCGAATCGCATATGCATTATATACTTCACGACCTTCAGAACTGCTCAAGCTAAATATTGAGTTCAATTACGACGAGAAAATAAAACGCACTGAAGAGGTTGGACGAATTTATCTTCAACATCTCACGATCTACCCCGACATCATTCACCTTCATACAAACTCGCCACACTTCAATGGGACCACCGCGGTTAATACACTTCCTTCCTTCCTTCCTTCCTTCCTTCACACGTAACTATATCTTGCAACACAAAAAGGTATTCGATTGTGCATGAAGACATCAACATAAAGACACAGGCAATACGCCAAGATGGCACGGTTCCGCCAGGACCATCAGTATATCTGTTCCGCCCGCCCCTGCTCTCTTCGTCCCTGCATGATCTGTCTCTGTACCGGACCGCACTGTACATCGATATCTTTGCCCGTCGAGTTCTGCCCGCATTACCCCACCACGCCGTACAGGAATTGCACGTCCGGCTCGCTCAGTACGCCTCATTCCACGTCCGTCTGGCTGGGATGTCGCCAGGAAGCGACTCGTCAACTCGTATCAGCGTGTGTGCTTATCTTCCACCTGGTACCCGATCTATCGCGGTAAGTTGCTTCTCTACAGTTCGTTTAACCTCAAGTAGTATTCGCCAGAACACAACCTCGTGCCTCACCGCAGCCTCCGTGCGACTAATATCTCCACTTACGAAGAAACCTCAGCTCCTTTCATCTAGACTTGCCTTTCTAGCCCTCGACCAATTACCCACTTGCTCCGATTCCTGCAAGCGACGCCATTTCGCAATCATGCATTAGATCTATCAAGACTTCATGATCTGTTTCAGGCGCACTCCATCTCCTTCTCCACTCGCTGCCCGGTCTTTCGCAGAAGCTTCTTCGGCGCGTCTTGCATGGTCTTCATTCGTAGAATCTTTTCTCTCCGCGGCTTGCTTGCTGATCTTTCTCCAGACGTATCCGTGTGTGAGGGGCTCTATCACGTCCAAAAGGTCTTGACTAGAATTATATTGGCTCGATGGCGGACGGCTGCTTCCCGTCCTGGAACATTCAATGCGTCAACGCGAATATTTTCGATGTGCATCAGCCGCCCGTTCAACTCGGGCTCTTGGTGTCGGTCCCACCTCTGCTTTTTTGCCACACCCGCTATTCCTTCCAACCATACTTTTTCCATGTAGCAAAATACATCAGGTGCCGCGGAATAACAGAATATGTGGTCCTGGTCCAATATAATACGCGGGTGTTAATCACTCAAAGTAATCAATCTCTCGAATTCTTTGTGTGTGCTGCAACTTAAGTACGGGGTCAGATGCATGGAACCGAAGCTCGAACATTAGTCAGTAGCAGGTTCACTCTTGTCCCGCCTGCACTCATGCTCTTTCTGTTGCTCGAACAAAAAAATGATAATCAGTAGGCAATCGGGTGCGATGCATATAATTGAATACATTGGACGAGGTCATTCCCCTGAATGCCGAATGAGGGTCGTTCCCGGCTCAGATTAAACACACACAAAATAGCGGCTGGACGGAGGGTCCATACCTGCTCTGCTTTTGCAATTCACTCTGGTTAAAGAGGTCCGGTTTGACTCGGGCTCCGGCGATGCAATCTTGCCACTTCTCTTTTTGCCTCCTACACATCCTTTAATATGCCAAATTCCGTAAACTGTGGTAACTACCATCTGTGAAACACATATTCACGCCCCACCTCGTGCCGCTCATCGTCCACTGAAACTGTCTCACAGCCTGAACAGGAATACCGTGCAGCCCTGGCATCCGAGTTCAGATGATCCTGATATTTCTATTGTATCATCTAGCCTTATATTTGTGGCCCTGTGAGAGTTTCCAGGCAATAGCAACACCCAGAAGATATGCAATAATAACATTCCTCCTTTGAGCATCAATTGTCTCACACTGAAACAGGACCGGGGTGCAGCACTGTCATCCGGGCTCCTAGGGCTCTGAGATTCATATTGTATCATCTAACATTGCATCCCACCATCCGTGAACATTTTCAGGCCACGGCAACACCCAGAGGATGTACAACAGGAATATTCCTCCAATCACTATCAAACTACCAAACTTCTCACATCCGAAACACGACCCGGGTGCAGCACGGCCATCCGGACTCGGATGCCTTTGGTATCTTTATGGTATCATATATCATTGTATTCAAGGCTCTGTGAATATTCCCAGCCAAGAGGAACACAGGGAAGATGTGCAACAAGAATATTCTTCCGAGTACTACCAGGGGCCAACCTGCTCATATCCAAAATAGGACCAGTGTGCAGTGCCAGAATGCTGGCTCCGATGGCTCTTGGGTAATAGAATGTAATGGTGTATATGTATGTATAGTGCCAGCCGACAGGAACACCCAGAAGATGCACAACACTAATATTCCCGCCATCACCAACAATTGTTTTACATCCGAAAGACGACCAGTGTACAGTACTGGCATCCGGGCTCAGATGCCACTGGTATCTCTAGGGTATTATCTAACATAGTGTCAGAGTGTGGTACGAGGATTTCCGGCCGGCGGCAACACCCAGAAGTTGCGCAACTGGCATATTCTTCCAGTCACTGTCAACAGGCTCACAGCCGAAAGAGGAACAGAGTGCAGCACTGGCATCCGGGCTCCGATGACCCTGAATTTTGCATAGGATACTATAGCATCATATTAGGGTGTCCTTGAGTATTTACAGCCCACCGCAGCACCCAGAAGTTGTGCAACAAAAATATTTTTGCTGTCACCGCTAACAGGCTTACAGCCAAAAGAGGAACAGAGTGCAAGATTAGCATCCGGACTCGGACGGGGCTGAGATTTGAGTGGTAGTATTCAGTAGGCTATTAAACCATCCAGGAATATTTCCAGCCGACAGCAACATTCAGAAGATACACAACAATAATATTTCTCCCATCACTACCAACTGTCTCACGGCCTGAAGAGGAACACGGTGTAGCACTTCAATCCAGACTCATATGGCTCTGAGACTCCAACTGGAGTATCTAGGATTCCATAAGACTATCTGTGAATATTTCCAGCCCACTGCAACATCCAGAAGATGGACAACAGGAATATTCCTCCCATTACTACCAAACTGAACACATCCGAAACATGACCAGGGTGAAGCACTGGCATCCGGTACCGGATGGCCCTGGTATTTCTCAGGTATCATTTAGCATTGAATTAAGGTGTGTATAATAATTCCCAGCAGAAGGCAACATCTTCTGAAAGATGTGCAAGACAAATATTCTTGCATCACAACCAACAGGCTCACAGCCAGAATGGGACCAGGGTGCAGCATCAACATCCGGGGACAAATGGCTCTGATATTTGTATTGTACTATCTAGTAGTGCATTAGAGAATTCATAAATATATTCAGCAGACAGCAACACACAGAAGATGTGCAACGGGAATCTTCCTGCCCTAACTGCCAGTCTCACAGCCAAAATGGGACCAGGGTGCAGCGCAGGCATCCGGACTTATATGGCTCTAAGAGCTGGCCAACGGTATGTTTCATTTTTTCCTGGCATAAAACATGTATGGCCAGTGCTCACCGAATTCTGGGTACCATGCTTGGCAGAAAAGGAAACTTCAAACTATTCTTTATTCCCCTTTCACCTAAGCGCGGTGCTCAGATTTGGGTGAGCACTGGCCGTTCCATTTTCATACCTGAAAACCGGAAACATACCATTACCCAGCCTCTATACTCCGCTATGTTACGCACCGCGGTACCACCACTCGATCCGGGAGGCTGAACCACATCGGATTCCCATTCCACCTAAGCGCGGTGCTCAAAATTGGGTGAGCACCGCCGGTCGCATGTTTTATTCCAGGAAAACAGAAACGTACCATCGCACAACCTCTCTGATCCGCTACGTTGTGCACCGCTGTACAAGACCAGCGCCAATCGATCCGGGAGGAAAAAACTACAGCAAATTCCCTTTCCACCTAGGCACGGTGCTGAAAATTGGACGAGTGCTTGCCCATCAGATGTTTTATTCCATGAAAAGTGAAACATACCGCTGGCATTGGCTGTGATCCGCTAGGTAGTGCATCGTGGTGAGGTAAGCTGTGCCTTGACTTGAGTTCAAGAATGGAATAAAGTTTCCTCTTCACCAATCGCGGTGCTCAAAATTGGGTGAGCACCGGCGGTTGCATACTGTATTCCATGAAAAATGAAACATACTGTTGGCAATCTGTTATGATCTGCTAGGTCGTGCACCACGGTGAGGCAAGCTGCACCGCGATTGCAGTCAAAGAATGGATTGAAGTTTCCTTTTCAACTAATCATGGTGCTCGAAATTCCGCGAGCACTAACCATCACATGTTTTATTTCAGAAAACACGGAACATACTGTTGGCAACCATCTGTGATCCACTAGGTTGTGCACCACGGTGCGGTAAGCTGCACCACGATTAGGGTTTAAACACAGAGTGAAGATTCATTTGTGGTGCTCAAAATTCAGTGAGCACTGGCTATCACATGTTTTGTTCCATGAAAAGCGAAACATACCATTGGGAACCTTCTCTCATCCGCTAGGCTGTGCACCGCACTGAGGTAAGATGTGTGTTGATTGGAGCTCAAAAACAGCATAAAGTTCACATTTCACCTCATTGCGGTGCTCAAAATTGCGTGAGCACCAGCGGTCGCACATTTTATTCCAGGAAAAGCAAAATGTGGCATTCACAAGCTTCTCCCCTGCGCTTAGTTGTGCATCCCAGTATGGCAAGCTACACCTTGATTGGGATTGAAACACGGTGTGAAGATTCCTCTTTAACTAATTGCGGTGCCCAAAATTAGGGGGCACGGTGAAAGTGCCGCCATTGCCGCCCGACTGCCGCCAATTGCCGCCACAAAGGGAAAGTGCCACCACAGTTGGCGGCAATTCTTGTCACGTCACACTTCGATTGCCGCCACTAATGCCTAAGCCAAGCTGGAGATTTGGCGGCAGTTTTCTGAATGTCCAGGAAGTGCATAACCCTTTCGAAAGGAATGGAATGTATGTCCCACGCCCCAAGAAATTGGATATTTATCAATTTGAATCAAGTTACAGCCATAATAAGTATCTTATGATTTCCATGAAGGGGTGGGAACGTTGTGATGCCGGAGCTGGAAACCTGTACTGTTTCAGTGGAACGGATCTGGTCAATCCCAGATTGCTGGTGTTCGCTCTTCGATTGCAATGGTGTAATTTCAACTCGTTGAAGCAATATCTGATCATGATCATTGCCACATTGCCTTTCACCACTTCAAATGGAGCTACGGCTTGCACATATCTTACAATTCCAACACGAAATCATGAATTCCATCCAAAAGCTTGCTTTCAGACCCTCGAAGCACCAAGCACTTCTCAAAGTGGAACAACAGAGTGTTCAACTTTCGACTTTGGTTCAATCAGTGGAGTAGCCTGCACACCAAATTTACCGCTGCTACTTTGTAGTATGTACAATTTGGGCACAAATGGAACCATATATGTTGGCGCAAATACAGGAATTTTATCCATTGCCGTCACCACATAGATGCACATTGCCGCCAAACTGACGCCAGCTTGTGACCCGTCACGGGAAAAGTGCCGCCACCGCCGCCGTAACTGCCGCCGCTATATTACGACTGCCGCCACCCTTGCCGCCACCCATGCCGCCAACTGCCGCCAGTTTTTCCGCCACTACCGCCAACTTTGCCGCCACTGCCGCCAAAAAAAGTGCCGCCAACGGGTAAAGTGCCGCCATTGCCGCCACAGTTTTTGCGCCAAGTCGGACTTTAAGCCCCCTCTGGAGGCAATTTTACATGTTTAAGTACACGATATACGCAATCTACCCACGTAGCATGTGTTGAAACCCCTCAACACCTTTG
The DNA here is from genome assembly GCA_029281795.1 of Mycena crocata. Classification (NCBI taxonomy): domain Eukaryota; kingdom Fungi; phylum Basidiomycota; class Agaricomycetes; order Agaricales; family Mycenaceae; genus Mycena; species Mycena crocata. Next base: position 134,200 of record JARJCP010000110.1, on the reverse strand, counting down.
GTAAGGTCATATTTGGCGGGCAAAAAATTGCCGCCAACATTGCCGCCAATTGCCGCCAATGGCGGCAGTGGCGGCAGTCGGCGGCACTTTCACTTTGCCCCCAAAATTAGGTGAACCCCGGCCATCACACAGTGTTTTATTCCATGAACAGTAAAACATACCATTGGCTAGATTCTGTCATCTGCTTCCTTGTGCACTGCATTGTGCTAAGCTGCACTGTGATTGTAGTTGAAGAATAGTTTGAAGTTTCCTTCTCAGCCAAGCACAGTACTAAAAATTCAGTGAGCACCAGCCATCCATGTTTTATTCTGGGAAACACAGAATATACCGTTGGCCAGCTTCTCTCATCCTCTAGGTTGTGCACCGCGGTGTGGCAAGCTGCACTGTGATCTCAGTTGAGGAATAGTGTGCACTGTGCAGTTTACTTCTCACCCAAGCACGGTACTCAAAATTAGCGGGGCACTGGCCATCAATTGTTTTATTTCGAGAAAAGCCCAGGCTAAAACAGTGAATGCTGCAAAAGAGAGTTGGCGAGGCAGGCTCGGCTGGAGATATTCATACATACTCTGATGCACCGCTAAATGGTCTACCACCCAAATCTCAGAGCCATACGAGTCTGGATGCCTGCGCTACATCCTGGTCCCATTTTTGGCGGTGAGGCTGGCAGTTATGGCGAGGAATATTGCTGTTGCCCATCTTCTGGGTGTTGCTGTCTGCTGAATTCATACATCAATACTCACAGGTAGTATTATAGGATGTTAAATGATCCAGATTGAATGTCAGAGCCATCGGAGCCCAGATGCCAGTACTGCACCGTGTTCCTGTTCAGGTTGTCAAACACAGTTGGTAAGTAGTGATGGGAGAAATATCATTGTTGTGAATCTTCTGAATGTTGCTGTGGGCTGGAAATATTCCTGGATGGTCAAATACCATACCGGATAGTACCATTCACATTTCAGGCCCATCCGAGCCCGGATGCTAGTCTTGCACTCTGTTCCTCTTTTGGCTATAAGCGGTGCCAGGAGGAATATTATTGTTTCACAACGTCTGGGTGTTGCGGTGGGCTGAAAATATTCAAGGACACCATAATATGATGCCAGAGTATACTATACAAAATCCAGGGTCATTGGAGCAAGGATTCCAGTGCTGCACTCTGTTCCTCTTTCCGCTGTGAGCCTGTTAGCAGTAACACGGCGGACAATTAGGTGTCACTTGCGCTTTGAGGGTTTACAGTCACACGGACTGTCACTTGCACCATTGTTTAAACTGTCACTTGCAGTTCCCTTTGTCTTAGGGCAGCCGCCCGGCCGCCCGGCCATGGGTGCTTTGTTCTCAATTTTTTTTAAAAAAAATACCGCTCGAAACCTTTGCAAAAATTGGATGCACATCTGTGACAACTTGAACCAAGTGTGACCCGATCCGGTAGCGTTGATGGCGCATCACATGCCGTTAATCCTGGAATTTGTACAAATTGTAGAGAAGCGGAGACGGTTGTCTAGAGTGTCGTTAATTACGTCTAGATATTTGTAGAATTCTGTAGGATTGTTTCCGTGATTGCGATCCGATGTTATCTAGAATCATGCTCGATCGAGTGCCAGATAATTTGGCTGATGAAGACAGACTTCAGGCTTTGGGCACCTGAGGAGGATGTCCAAAATGCCGAAACTGGATGTGCCTGTACATCAGTAGCACAGCGAGAATGGCAACGAAGGCACGAACCGGTTTTTGTGACATGTCCGATAAATTAGGTAATTGATTATTGATCTCACTTCCCCACTCGGCATAAAGCTCTACGCGGAGCCACATCCATCTCCTTTACTTCCCTTGCGCTCCCCTCATCCTCGATGCTAGAGTCGGACCCGAAGGAGGACAAGAAGAACTATGGGATTTGCTTCTGCAGCTCATTTGACTGAAAAGCACAAACTTGGTTATCCAAAGATGGCCAGGTGAAGCAGGGCAAATGGTACACCAGGGCCACAATTGCGAAGCATGCCAACAAGAATCAGGAGCTGATTGCAAAGAAGATATTACCTATATGTTGGCGCTGAATTCTGGGAACGTCAATATTGATCCGGCATATGATCTCGATTATGCGAACCCAGAGCCTGAAACGGAGGCGTCGGGAGCTGAGCCACGCTCTGCCGCTGGGAGCGACGACGAGGGGGAGAGTGTCGGGAGTAGCGACTCCAATGCTGACCAGAGCGCCGTCGAATCGGATGTCGGCAGCGTCGGTTCCTTCATCAGTGATTATGAGGGAGCGGAGGCTCAGGGATCTGAAAGCGAGGATGATGACGCTTTTGGAAGCGGCATCGGGAGCGATGATGACGAGAGCCGAGAGGCGGCATTTGCGAAGGCGTATGGTATCTCAATGGACTTGGATGAACTCCAGCAGACGCTATTTGACGGCCCTGATTCAGATTACTTATAAATGGTGCTGTACCTTGTTTACCCTAGCAAATCAATAGTGATCTCTGCCTTCATTTGCGATCCTTAAAACAACTTGTACGGGTCGGGATCGACATGTGATGCGCCATCAGTATTGATCGGCCGCATCGTGTAACACTTGTTTGTCACACATGTGCGCCTGTTTTTTTTGCACCGATTTTGAGCAGCATTCAGAGAAAATATATTATTATTGAGAACAAAGCACCATCGCCGGGCGGCCGGGTGGCCGCCTTCAGACAAAGGGAACCACAAGTGACCGTACGGCAATGGCGCAAGTGACGGTCCGAGTGACTGTAAACCCTCAAAGCGCAAGTGACAGTCGATTGTCCGCCGTGTAACTGGAAGAATATGGCAGTTGCACAACTTCTGGGTGTGCCATCGGCTGGAAATCTTCATACACTCTCTAACACCATGTTATATAATACCCTAGAAATACCAGAGACACCCAAGCCCGGATGCCAGTACTCTACACTGGTCATCTTTCGGATGTAAGACAATTGGTCATGATGGCGGGAATATTAGTGTTGTGTATCTTCTGGGTGTTCCTGTCGGCTGGAAATATTCATACATACTTAGATACACTACCACACTGTACCACGCAGATTCCAGAGCCCTCAGAGCTGGGATTCTGGCATTGCACAGTGCACACTGGTCTTGTTTTGGATATGAGCAGGTTGGTGATAATCGGAAGAATATTCTTGTTGCACAACTTCCAGGTGTTCCTGTTGACTGTAAATATTCACACCGCCTCGAATACAATGCTACATGATTCCATAGAGATCTCAGAGCCATCCGAGTCCGGATGGCAGTGCTGCACCAGGTCATCTTTCAAATGTCACAAGTTTCAAGGTAGTGGGAGGAATATTCCTGTTGCACATCCTCTGGGTGTTGCCGAGGGCTGAAAAATATTCACAGATGGTCAGATACAATGTGAAATAATACAATATGAATCTCAAGGCTGTAGGAGCCTGCATGCCAGTACTGCACCCTGGTACTGTTTTAGTGTGAGACCGTTGAATGATTTTTGCCTATCTTCTGGGTGTTGCTATTGGCTGGAGATTTTTACAGGTCCTCAAATTCTATGCTAGATGGGACAATAGAAATATCAGGACTATCTGCACCCGGATGCCAGTGCTGCACCATCTTCCTATTCAGGCTGTGAGACAAGTTGTGGCCCGGAAGTTTTTTTTTGGCATATCTTCTGGGTCTTTCTATCAGCCGAAGATGTTCACGACCACTCCAGTCCACTACTCATTAGTACCGCCCAAATCTCAAAGCTACACGAGTCCCTGATCCCATCGCTGCACCTTGGTCCCGCTTCTGCTGTGACACCATTGGCAGTCATGACAGGGATATTATTATTGCACATCCTCTGACTGTTCCTGTGGGCTGAGAATATTCACAGATACTTACACCCAATGCTCAATTATCTTGCCCAAAATTCACGGCCATATGGCCCCAGATAGCAGTGGTGACCCCTGGTCCTCTTTTGGAGTTGCAATGGTAGATGTTAAGTTGCACAAAGCCTCCTTGTTGCCGCCCTGGGCTGAAGTTTGCTCAGGAGGCTCTCATGCCATTGAAGATGCTTGTTGCAGAACATCAAGTCCATTGAAGTGTGGATGGTGTTCGGGCATCCACTTTATTCTCCAATACCCAATGATGAAAGTGATCAAGAAATCGTCTCTGGAAAGTATCTTCTGGTTGTTGCCACTTAGAAACTGTCACAGGGAATTGTACTCTCAACCTGACGATACTCGCAGAACACCAGCGCCATTGGACCCTGGATGCTGTTGTGACATTGACTTTACGTGTTCGATGTGTAATACTAGTAGGAATTGTTGCACAAGATATTCTGCTGGGCACATTTGTCTGAAACTTTGCAAGGGGGAATTTATACAATGTACTATTGTACTTGACGGAAATCAGGTCCATTGGACTGTGGATGCTGCTGGGACATCAACTTTCCATTTCAGGTACTCAGTCATGAGAGCCATTGAGGTTTTTTTTTTTGCAGGAGATTTCCTGGTGGGCGAAATTGTCTGAAATTCAGTGAGGGTGCTCTCATGCTATGTACCATGGTCCCTTTCAAGCAACCAGGCCAATTGGACTCGGGATGGTGTTGCAGCATTAATGTTACACTTTCACAGGCTAACTGTCTCCAACTTTTTCTCTCATTGTCCCACATGTCCCATAGTCTGAGAGGGGCTGGAGGGGATCTACAGGACATCCTCTGCACAATTTCAGGTCGATTCGACCCTGGACGCAGATGTTGTGACCCTTCAAATCTGGCAATGCTGTTGAGATGTTCACTTTCCATTTCGGCTACTCAGTCATGACTTTCGTCAAGGAAATATTTTTGCAGAGGGTTCCTTGGTGGGCGCCTTTGTCTGAAAATTGGCAAGGGGGCATTTATACCATGTATTATGCTTCTCCCAGTAGGACAGGCCAAACCGAGTGGGTATAGTGTTGCAGCATATATGTTCCACTTCTGGGGGCTAATCTTACTCCAACTTTTCTTCTGGATATCCCACGTGGTCCATACTTGGGGAGGGGTCAACGGGGGTCCACAAGACCTCCACCACCAACTTTCATGTCAATCCGACCAGGGATGCAGGCACCGTGACCTCGACAAATCTGGTTGATCCCATTACGTAAGGGGTGCCTATTTCTGGTACTCAGCCATGACTCTGGTCAAGGAAACTTTTCTTGCAGAGGGTTCCTTGGTGGGCGCCTTTGTCTGAAAATTGGCAAGGGGGCATTTATACCATGTATTATGCTTCTCCCAATAGGACAGGCCAAACCGAGTGGGTATAGTGTTGCAGCATATATGTTCCACTTCTGGGGGCTAATCTTACTCCAACTTTTCTTCTGGATATCCCACGTGGTCCATACTTGGGGAGGGGTCAACGGGGGTCCACAAGACGTCCACCACCAACTTTCATGTCAATCCAACCAGGGATGCAGGCACCGTGACCTCGACAAATCTGGTTGATCCCATTACGTATGGGGTGCCTATTTATGGTACTCAGCCATGACTCTGGACAGGGAAATATTTTTGCAGAGGGTTCCCTGGTGGGTGCCTTTGTCTGAAATTTGGCAAGGGGGAATATATACTATGTATCATGCTCCTCCCAAAAGGCCAGGCCAAACCGAGTGGGTATAGTGTTGCAGTATGTATGTTCCACTTTTGGAGGCTAATTTTACTTCAACTTTTTTTCTCAGCGTCCAGCATGCTTCATACTTGGGGAGGGGTCAGCGGCAGTCCACAAGACCTCCCTTGCCAAATTCCATGTCAATCCGACCAGGGATGCAGGCACCGTGACCTCGACAAATCTGGCTGATCCCATCAAGAATCGGGTCAGGACGACTCAAAAGGGCATTGCCACTAGCTCTCGGTTCTGGCTGGAGTGACGCAGTGCAGCTTGTGCGTGAACAGGTTCAACTATTTCCCCAGCCCTTCTAATTTATCATGCAGTTGGATGTCCCTCAGTCGGCAGCTTCTGTCGACCCTGGGGTCCTGGTCGTCTGGTTCTCACAGCAGCTTGCTCTGGGAAACACTGATACTTCTCTCTGGACCCTCTCTACTCCCGATTCCCATCTGGAGAAAGAGCGCATTGTTAACCGAATCTCCGAGGCTATTTTTCGAGATTCCCGGCGGCGCAAAACAGATACGTCCAATCTAAGTGGGACTCCATCTGTGTCATATTCAACCTATCGACATTCCCTGTGTATTTTTGAGTCCATGCATCCCACCCTAGAGTCTACCGACCCTCGTCGAATGCCGTCCCATGATCAGTGGAACACCATTTGTGCCGAGAGGTTTTCAAAGTGTGTTCTATGATTTATGTACCAGATCTAACCTGTGCTCACTCAACTGCCAGGCCTAGAATTGGTTCTTGTATTCTTCTCTTCGGTCCTGGCCCGGGCGACATTGCCTTCCCCGCTTTAGTCAAGAGCTTTGATTCTGACAACGTGACTCTTGTGTGGTTCTCTGGAATCCACAGCAAGATAGGTCCAGCGCCTAGCACTGAATTCTCGATCCCTTGGAACACCTGGGAAACCACGGTGTATGGTTGTCTGACCTGCGAGAAGGTAAGTATCACATCTAGTCCCATCCAGATTCCCTCAACCGAACGTGTTGTCTTCACTAGATCATACCAATCAATTGGCCAGGACTCCTTGTTGACGCGGACTCATTCTTTCCGTCACCGGTTTACCCTTATCAACAAATCTTGGACACCTATCTGCAGAAATTCATCCCCGACATAGTTTCGCTGTATCAAGACGCAACAGACACTGTTGCCAACGAAGTGTTCAATCTTATCAACACCCGCTTTTCATCCTCCAACAATCCACAGCAATTCTACAAAGAATTTCTTGGAGCCGGTCCTGGTGATGAGCCTTTTTGCGCTGCAGATGAGCGACATTTTACGTTCCTGGAAACCAAAATTCGACAGAGCTTGCCTTGGCAAGTTCCCGTCGGCTCTCAGCCTGAAGAGGTTGGTCGTAGGATGAGGGAATGGTGCAGTGGTGCGGCACGTTCAATGCTGGCCACTGCTGCAGCCAGTCACTTTCTTTCCGTGGACTTGGCTACCGCCTGCGAATTGCTGAATTCTCGGCAGGTTTGCAGAGCCCACAGTGAGGTCGAGCAGGTTTGGGAGGCATACGGCTGGGCTCTCAGAGACGAGTCTTTACTCAAAGTAATGGACACTTGCCAGGAACTTCAGGTTATCACTCCAGGCATCCATGTTGCTTTTCCTAGTAGAAGATAAATTTGTGTTGAACTTTGTGGTCGATTTGCGTTGAATGTCCGCCAGATAAATTCATGTTGAACTTCAGTTAATTTATGCTGAATGTCTACCCGAGATACATGACACGACAAGAATCAGTCACAATAATTGATATCAGTCATTTTGTCAATTAGCTTGAGCTTATCATATGCCCGCAGATTTCTCAAAATATTTTGGGAAAAAACCGCCCACACAGGGTAAAAGAGGGTTCATGTTGGCTGGTGCGACAAGAATCAGTCACAATAATTACATTTTGTCAGTTAGCATGAGATTATCATACACCCACAGACATCTCTAAATATTTTGGGCAAAAACCACCCACCGACGGTAAAAGTGGGGTCATGCTGGCATGCATCTCGATGAGGAAAGCATGTGGCAGTGCCGCACTCGCTGCGGCACTGCCCAAGGGGAGCTCAGTCCGTTAGCGATCAAGATCAACTCCCCCGGACCCTCCGTGGGAAAACTGTCAATCAGAACACTGCCACCGTCGCTTTGCCCCCACCTTGCTGCCTCACGAAGTCAAAATAAAATGCATGGAAGTTTCTAGAGGCTTGTTTTACGCCTCAACAACCTTGCCGCAAAGTTTTAATGCGACTCGGTGTGCAATATTCCAAACGACCCAAAGGGTCTTGCTGACCAATTGACAGCTTTCCCACGGAGGGTCCGGGGGGGTTGATTTTGATCGCTAACGCACTGGACTCCCCCTGGCACTGCCACACGGCCAGCGAGTGCGGCACTGCCACACCACATGCCTCTTGTGTCGTTCCCTCATTCTCCAGATATGGCGCTCAGCAACACACCTACATTTCGGAATTATCGCTGGATGACAACAGCCATGCAAGATGGCAGCTGGAAGCAGCTTACTGAGGAGCAACTTCTACCAGAATTTACCCCTTTTCTGTTGGCAATGCAGCAGCTTGATACAGCTGCTTTTCCGCATGAATCTGCAGACTCAGATGTCATGGCGAGACGTAGAGCTCTGGGACTAGCAGCTGGGCCTGCCTCATCATCTGACAGGACGAAGTTTAGCACCGGGGAAGGCCAGATCTGGGCGACACTTTTACACTTCCAGGTGCTCGACCTCGTTCTCTGTTGGCGTGGCTTTCCTAGAACCAACCACAAAACACCCTTATCATCTGCTTCTCCAACTCTCACCAACAAAAATGCTAAATTTGTACGTTTCGGAACACTCTCACAGCTATGACAGGCTAATTAAATTTTCGGCAAGTTTGTCAAGTCGTTGGTGGATTGGACAGATAAATTGGCAGACCTCGAGAAGGATATCAATGAGGATATAGATGATATGAACACCTCATCAGACCCTGCCGCCACTTCCGATGTCTCGGCCGAGTCTTGGGTGCCTTTGCTTGCACTTGCTCAAATCAAAGGCGGTACTCGGAAGGCAAGAACCTACAAAAATCTACAGGCCATTGCCGCCGCACTGGTGTATATTTTCGAGGTATGGGGCTGTTCATCTCACTAATTGACTAGACATGACTGGCCTTAACAGCTTGGGACGAATATTGCGCCGGTGAAACCAGCAGACTATACATTTCCAATCGACCCGAAATCCAAAGTTACATCGCGCTACTCTGGGTGAGGAGTCTCCTTTTGATTTTTGAAGAATACCGGACTCACTGCTTCGCAGGCTGTCTGCATTATCCCAGTCAGCTTTGAGTACAATAACAGTTGAGCAGCTCTTAAGGCCACTCTCCTATGCCATCAACTTCTCATCCCTGGTGGCTTTCACGACGGACAAGGACTTACAGAATGTACACATTGATCTTGAAACTCAATTTCATGTACGTGATCACTCTCCAAGTATAGGAAGGACCCTTGTCTCACGTTTGCCAGATGCGTCAACTTCTAGCTTTCCGAGAATCAACCGGAGCGCTGCAGTATATGGAGCAGGGGATTTACAATGTCATTCGAGCGGCATGTGCCGCAAAGTCAGTGGAACATATCCTCAAAGCGGAGTTCAACCATGTACGCAAGTCAATGCCGGTGTTGAATGCTTCAGACACAGAGATTTTCTGTGGTAATTATCACTATCTTTCAATCAGAATCGGAATTAACTCGAACTCAGATTTATTGACTCGCTTTGAGAAAAAGACCCCACGACGTTCGACTCAGCTTTCAAGCCAGGGCACATCCCTGCCACCCGCTATGCCATACATGGCACCCCAGATCAAGATTAACTACGCTATCAATAGTGGGCCTATTGCAAGGGCGCTTTCGGTCGCTCCTGGCCCTGCTGTCCGTCAGAGATCAGTGCAACCGGAAATGACTTTGTTTTCCGACTTAGATGTTGATTCCCGAACAAATCTGGCATTAGGTCTGGTAGCAGCAGCAACACCAACGACGACCTCCAAGTCTGCAACCACAGAACCTGTAACCATCGCAAAACATGTGAATACCGGACCCGAGACAATTATCTCTCCTCCAGTCGCTCATTCCATCTCTGGGTCACCTCCGGATGTGCCAATGTCGCCTATATCGGAGTTGACGGAACACAATTCAGCTGCAGGCAATTTGCGTAACCCTGGTAAGCCTATTTCCACACTTCATATGAACAAACACATCGACTCATTGAATTAAATTTCAAGATGAAACCGGGCCCAACTCTTCGGAAGCAGAGGTTGAGATGTTAATGGTTGATGACAGTCCACCGGCAGCGGTCAACTCTACAGCTCCGGAGAGGCGAGCATCCCGTCGGCTTGCTGATGCACCAGCAATCGATCCAGCCACTATCCCTGCTCGAATGGACCCAGGTGTCAAAAAACCTGCGAGAGCCGCAAAGAAGCGCCGGCTAGACGAGGTCGACAGTAGTCCTGGAGATGAACATGAAAAGGTACATTCTCAAATTTGTTTGTTCGTTATGAATACTTACCGAACTTTAGGAACCTGACGCGGTAGAGGATGAATTGGTTCTTTTGGGTCTGGATGTAAGACACATCTCATACCCATCCCATTTTGTAAATTCAAAATCTTCCCCCAGAGTGAATGGTTTGAACCCAGTACTCAGGTCGAGCATAGCTCGTTTCATTTGCATCCTATGTTCTTATCTCGCTGCAGGGCTGGATCAACGAGCTCCCCCAGTTTCCAGATGGCGTTCAGGTATGAACTTTATCCACACGATACTCTGTTTGAGGTTTAATGTAAATTTGTAGCGGTCTGGCCTTCCGGAGCCCATCTCGTGCTTCCTCCCCAATGGACGGACAGAGCGTTCATTTGATTATATCTCCCATCCAGCTGCGGTACTTATTCCCCCAACGAGCTACATAAATGTTGCTCACATTTTATTCACAGGAACGCTCGGAGTACAAGCTTATATACGATGTTCACCAGTCCATGCAGGCTGTCAACAAACGCTGCTTAAAGGATGGTGTTCGATTTCCCACCTACACCGGCGGCATGATACCTAGTCCCCCATCAAGCGATGATTCTTACCTGTTGACAATTTCTTTGGGCGACTGGACATCTATGTCCGAACTCGAGCGGGTAAAGCTCTGGGCAACCGGACTTGACCTGTATATTTTCGGTATGGACTCTGGTCCGAAAACCGAGAACATCCGAGAGGCAGTAACAAGGCTGCATCGCCTGGATGCCCCTGTCGAAGTTCAAGGTATGTTGAACCGGGTTCAACTTGCGTCTTGACCTACCTCACATAATTTAGTTCAAGCACTGCGTATCTCCTCTGACGATGAAAATGCCAATATCGATTACACATCTTCCATTCGCACCACGACGTTGCGAAATGTCCTTGACAACGCAGAAAGGGTTGATGGGCTCGTACTTAATGTGTTGAAGCTTCCAAGTGGGCATATGGTTCGCAAGAACCCGCTGTTGGACAGGTATACTCCTCGCAGCTTTACCAGTCGTATGCGATGCTCAATAGTTCACAGTGGTCTGGACCTTGAGGCTGTTGCATATCGTATGACGAATGGCCTGACGGGCTTCGCGTACAAGGATCCTCCCTACAACGAGATGTACTGGGAGCTGATAGGACTAGCACACAGTTTTTCTCCCTGCCATTTCGATGTTGCAGCCTCACGGGTTTTCGTTGCCGGTCCGGGCGAGAAGTTCTGGATTCGTTCCCGGACCCGGGCTCTCGAGGCACGGCTGGCCGATGGCGTGGATCCACGGAAAGACGACATCACAGACAGTGTTGCATTTGATGGTTGGGACCCCACTATAGCTAGCACAGAGAGCTGCGAGTACGAAGGATGTGTCCTGCCGGCGGGAGAGGGTGTTCTGTAAGTCTGCTACAGTCCAGGTTTGTGCGAAAAATTCTAATAGTGGTATTGGCCAGGCTAATGCAACCAGGGCGGAAACATCTGGTGGTTGGGACAGACACCGGTGAAAATGGTCGTGGCCCCAGTCGCACTGCCACCTTGACCACCGGTGGACATTTCTTTTGTGCTTCCAGCATCCGCCCCTCTATGTGCATAATTCTGCACATGGTTATGCTGCAGCATATTCTGACCAATGCAGAGTACGTTGGAATGTGGCCAGTGATGATTCGAATCTGTGCCTTCTGGTTGGATGTCACTCTAAGTACCGGTTTTTCTATGCAGTCATTTGACACGACTCATTATCTCCCAGATCGGCCCACTGGGGATCTAATCCCACTTGCTGCCTATATTCCGGACCTTGAATTGCCCCATGCAGAGGGATGGCTCGACATCATCTACCTCTCCAGCATCATAGTCCTGTTGCCTGCACTTGACGTTCGAACCTACAACGAGTCGCCACATGTTGACATACCAACAGAGAGGGATTACACTGTTGACAGCTATCAGAACTGGCGCAAGAGCCTTGCGAAAAGGTTTGTCTGTTTCAAGAGCGGTAAAAAAGTACATTGGGAAAAAGATATCTTCACGGTATGCTACTCCTGCGATTTGACTATGCAAAGCTGATAACTTTATTCAGCCAGTACTATTGCACCTCGCAGTTACAATGGCTCAGTACCATCGCCGACAAAGCATCCGCTTTCCGGATGCAGAAGCATATCAATATTTTACAACGGAAAAGCTGGAGCAGAATATCCAGCATGTGTTGAAGGGCTACGATGCGAAACTGCCAGCTCGTTTCCAGAAACAGGTCCATGAAAAACAGGAATCTACACGGCTTTTTCTGCTTGATGATGCTGAATTGGAGATCTTACGCATATAGATAATTGGAGACAGCCTTTCGGATACCCGTAGTGTTCTATCTAACACTGTTTATAGCGATAATTAAGATTAGTGCGAGGAAGGAAAGAATGTGTGTTTGTAAATTTCTTCTCGGCCCGAATTTTAATTACGGAGTGCTTCTATGTATGCTACGCACCCGCAGAAATATTTCCAAGACGCCTGAGCCCACCATGGCCACAGTGCGGACACATAAGTAACGGGCTTCCCAATTGGGACATCCTCCGAAAGAAATTGTCTTGTATACTTAGTTGAAAATTTTCCTCGGCCCGGATATCAATTACGGGGCGTTTATATGTATGCTACGCACCCGCAGAAATATTTCCAAGACGCCTGAGCCCACCATGGCCACAGTGCGGACACATAAGTAACGGGCTTCCCAATTGGGACATCCTCCGAAAGAAATTGTCTTGTATACTTAGTTGAAAATTTTCCTCGGCCCGGATATCAATTACGGGGCGTTTATATGTATGCTACGCAACCGCAGAAATATTTCCAAGACGCCTGAGCCCACCATGGCCACAGTGCGGACACATAAGTAACGGGCTTCCCAATTGGGACATCCTCCGAAAGAAATTGTCTTGTATACTTAGTTGAAAATTTTCCTCGGCCCGGATATCAATTACGGGGCGTTTATATGTATGCTACGCACCCGCAGAAATATTTCCAAGACGCCTGAGCCCACCATGGCCACAGTGCGGACACATAAGCAACGGGCGTCCCAATTGGGACATCCTCCGAAAGAAATTGTCTTGTATACTTGGTTGAAAATTTTTCTCGGCCCGCATTTCAATTACGGTGCGTTTATATGTATGCTACGCACCCGCGTGAATATTTCCAAGACGCGCGCACCCGCCATGGCCACAGTGCGGACACATAAGCAATGGGCTTCCCAATTGGGACATTCTCCGAAAACATGGCCCTGCAGACTTAGCTGAGATTTTTTGTCGGCCCGGATTTTAATTAAGGGGATTCCATATGTATGTTATACACATGCGGCACAATTTTGAGGAGGTTCCAGCCTTAAAGGGTCACACAGTGGTACTTAAAACCCAACAATTGAATTAAACAAATCAAACTAGTTCAATTTTCGCCCACTCCGAGTTGTAATCCCTGCGCTAATGTCAACGTTTTCCTGCTCCTCAATTCTGACCTTCTTCCTCTTTGGGGCTGCTGAGCGGGCAATATCGGCAGCCAGTGGACGTTTGCGATTGGAGCGGCCAGCATGCACGGTGGGCCGAGGTCCGCGGGGCAATCCTTCCATGGTCTTGGCCACCTTCTGGGCAGTCCATGCACAATCGACAAAGATCCGGAAGCTGTACAGACCTAGTGTGGTCTCGTTAACATCGTCTCTAACATCAGATGTAACCATAGAGCGAGACTAGAAGAATCAGAGAAGAAAGATTAAACTCCAACTGAAGCTGCTTACTGCCGTTTTCCAACCAGATCCTGGCTTGGCAGTGAATGGTGAGTAGGCATTCAAGCTTTTGCGGCCACCTTGGATGGAAACACATATATTTGGGACTTGAACAGTTGCTTGGTTTCGATCCGCGCGGAAGCGTGCTTCAACGGAAGGTTCACAAGGAGCGCTTCCTGCCGGAACTACGAATTGGAACAAAATCAGTCAAAGATGAACAGAGCGAAGAGAAACACACCTATTGCCCTCCCATCTGGCTGGATTTCGGCGTTTGGTTGAAACAGACCAAGGTCAATTGCAAAGGACAATCTCTCCTCCGTAAAAATAACAAACTCGCGGCGGTAGATGGTAATGTTGCTGAGGAAACGTTTATGACCGTCGTAATTCATTCGAAAAGGCATCGCCCCAGATGCATAAGGGAGTCGGGCTTCTGGAAGAGCCAACTCGATGCGATTCTTATCGTAGTCGATAACAGCTTTTACAAGCCTAGCCCAGAGTTCGTCGTTATTGCAAACTTGAAACGAAGGCATCTGGGGGTGGAGAAATGCAAGGTTGACAAGGTCGGTACCCTCCTGGGCGCCGCTACCGTTGAAGACGGTCTGGGTATTCTTGATGGCCGCAAAAATGGGCTGCTTCCTCTTGGGAAAACGACGAATCCTCGCCCGCCAGTCTTCGAGTGCCTTGAGAGTCTCCTCAGGTTCCTGGCTGTAGACCGGACCGTGATTCGCATTCCACAGGCGCTCCCAAACCTAAGACAGGAGCACTATTAGAGCTCAAGAAATGAGGAAAGCGGAGATACTCACGGCGGATTTGGGTGCAATATCTGCACGAGTGAACACGGATGACATCTGCATGAGGTGGAGTTGGATCATAACATTGTGGTCAACGAAAATGAGCGTCCACTTGGGTCGGATGAATGCGGCCTGAATAGAGATTATACGGTCGGACAAGGGCCCATCAATGTACTCATCAGGAATAGGGAATGCAAAGCTCTTCTCCCCTCGGGAGACAGGTGTCGAGCTCGTAATACGGTGATACCACTCTGTTGGTATCCAGAAACAATGGCCCTCGAGACAGAAGGTGACACGAAACAGAAACTGCAGGATGTTGAGTCGGTTGGAGATTGGGGTGGGAGCAAATCAAACATACATTCTTCTCAGTTTGTGGATTGCAAATTGCCACAAGGAGCTCCTTTCCACGGGCCAGTGCGGAGATCCGACCCCGAATCTTGAGTTTGTTGACATACTTTGCAGGTACATCGTTCGCCGCAGCAGGAGTGGCCTAAATCCGGAAGAATGGAACAGCTTGCTAAAGAGAACTGATATGACAAAGGAAAAGCGACGCACCGATTCCCGGGGTATTACCGAGGCAGGCAGCTAAATATCTGATTAAATATAAATTACGGACTGAAAAGTCACCCCCACTTGCCTCTGTAGTGTATCCACGATGGCAAGCACCACAGTAATGTGGTGGCCTGGGTGGTGCATCCTCTGGTAGCGGTGTCGGAGGCGACAAAAGCGGGAGGTCGATGAAATTCTCGTCATTAGGGGAGGAGATATGGACTGTAAATGTCTGGCGATGGCCAGTCACACGGGCACAGCACTCGGGGTGTGTTACGAAGTTCCCTGAGGCACAGAAAAAGCGCTGTTGAACTGAAGTGGGTGCCAGCTGGACATATGGACATACCAAAGAAGGCACTGTCATCGTCCCTGTTGACTTTGGATGAAACCTGTCGCTCCTCCCAGCCCACCTCGCGCTCAAAAAGCTTGTATATGGCCTTCTCAGGCATCCCGGGGAACGGAGTTGGACAGGAAGGTGTGGTAAAGGGTAAGCTCGAAAGACGGCGGATGTGGCAGGAAGTAAACGAACACGATTATGTCAGCTATGTGGTCTTATTTGTACACGTGATCGTGTCGTGTTTCTGAGCCTTTGGCGCTCGGTGAGGTGAAGCCTGCCTATTCCATTACTTCTAGACGCGTTTTAACATCGAAATATTAATTGTATGATGAATGAGTAGCTGCCTGAGACAATGGAGGGCAAGATATGGACATAAATCAGCAAAACTTGACTCAAAACTCAGATTGCGAAAGGATTTCTACATGGGAGGGGGAGCTGGTATTTTTGTAAGACATTTGAAAGCGATAGGTACTCGTAGACAGAATCCTGCATCGATCTACGCAACGGAAGGCCAGCTAGAGAAAGAGCTGACAAGGTGGCTATCTGTAGGACAAGACCATTATTGGTGAGACAAGATTTTGATATCATCAGACATTCCTCATTTTTGCGAACGCGATAATCTTGTGGACCCATTCGAGTGTGCGCTGCTGTGGATTCCCGGGCATGGTCGGGAGCTGGACCCGGAGGTGGCCGGCGTTCTACAGAAGGAGATGGATGGGGGGAAGTTGTACTTTTTCTGCGAGGAGTTTGACTGGGAGGATGAGGAGTTATGATGGATACATCGAAGGATGAAGTTTATGTATTCCGAGAATTGTTCAACTTACTCGGTATTCTATTTATGCATTGCTCGTATCATTCTGGCTATTGTAGAGCAGTTATGCGATGCCTCGTTCCCATACGTAGCGATAGATCTCAGGTGGATGAAACAGTTCGACACAACCAAAGGTTAACATTTTTTCTCGTGGTGTCAATCGTTTCGCATTCCATCGATCTTCTGAAAGGTTCTGGCCCGGGGATCTTCTCATGTTCATCGCTCAGTTGCAGGCATATACACATTTCACCCTGTCTCAGGGTTTTCTTTTGGATTTGGATGCATACTACGAGGTTTTGGCTCTACGATACGAAATTTAAACCGCTTGCGAAGGAAAAATCGGACGTTCCGGGCCGGGATGCCGCACAGCTTCACAGCCATCGCAGATTGCCGGTGACACGCCATCTTGTCTCCTACCATCTCGGACCTTGTCTCGCACCCACGGCTACAAATCGAGGTGCGGTACATTTCATTGAGGTTTTACCTCTAACTTTGATTGTAGTTCTGTCATGGCACGACTGTGCTGGAAATGTGGAGCATCGTCTGTTCCACGGCCGGGCTTGGATGCGACAGACCGTCCTTTGCACGACTTGACTCGCCTTCTGAGGCGCAACGATGCCCCACTCGACTCTGAGATTTCTGTCATCCGCGGTGCCATTTTGGAAGCAGAAGAGCGGCTGGATGTGCTGGATTCACAGATTCGAGATGCGCAGGGTGTGCTTGGGCGGCTGCTTGAACGGCGCGAAAAGGCCGTGGAATCTGTTCGCCTGCATCGAGCTATCCTGTCGCCTGTTCGCCGCGTGCCGCTTGAGCTGCTTTGCGAGATACTCACCTTGTCGACCGGAAGGTGATCGCAACCCCCCATGGCGTCTTGGCCTCATATCGAGATCATGGCGACTTGCAGCGTTCCTTTCACACAATCTATGGTCATTTATCCATATACACCGCCTGTAGGACGACTCTAGGCTTCCTCTAATCGAAGCCCAGCTTCTCCACTCCGAAAATGCGCGCCTCACAATTATTTTTGATAACTTTCCGATCAGCAGTATCCCTCCCGTGGTACAGCTATTGCTTCAGCATTGCGGTCGCTGGAATACGTTACGGTTGGCATACCTATCAACTCGTGGGGCAGATGAACTTCTGCGCCTCACGGAGGGTCACCTTCCCCAAGTAGAGCGCCTGGAAGTGGAAGGCGCAATGTGTAACTTGTCGATCAAAACCGACTTTCATGCGGCTGCTCCAAGGTTGCGGGAGGTTATTCTGACCGACAGCTCATTCCACTCCTCCTCGCCAGCCGCAAACGTCCCATGGCATCGGATCACTCTCTATCGAGGGACATACGTGCCAGAGCGTCACCTCGACATCTTGGCGGCTATGCCCAATTTGCAGGACGGCTCCTTGAGGATTTTATTGGCGGATTTGCAGCACTATCCACCCGATGCAACTGTGGTGCTCACCACAATCATTCTTCCTCAGCTCCAACGTCTTCGTCTGGATGAGGAATACTTCCTCATGCGCCTGACGACACCTGTGCTTCAGGTGTTGATTTTGGACGCCCCACGGCATCTGAATACATTTCCCGCCTTCATTCAACGGTCTTCCTGCCAACTAACGAAATTCGTTTTGGCGGGCTACTACAAAGGGTCCTCGTCGAATCTCCTCGCTGCTCTACGGGCTCTTCCGGCCCTGCGATATCTCATCATGGAGCACGGTTTGCATGATACCCATCAAGACGCAAGTCACGCCGCGTTGTTTCATGGCTTGACCCTCGCTGGTACCTCCGACGACATCTGCCCTAGCCTCATCTCATTTTCATTAAGCCCCTTTCCATTCAGTCTAACCCTTCACACTCCATTCGTCACAATGGTAGACTCTCGTTTCAAGAAGCATCCATCCTCCCATTCATCGTCCCGCCTCAGGTTCCAGATTTACAATGGAAGTTGCGATGGGCCGCCGAATCATCTCGTGGCCGCGACGAGGGACTCGATGTTGTCTGGGAAATGGATGACGATTACCTCCGATAGTATCGGCGTGTCTGACTGTGGTTCATTCCAGCTTCTATTGTCCCCTGATACCGGCGTGTTCGGTGTTTGTCAATCATTTTGGAACCTGTGCGCGAGCAATCATCTCCAATGCGTTCAGTGCTTCAACCATAAAAAAACGAAACTACATTTGGATTTGAGTCTCCATGAATGAAATTCAATAAACACTATGCGCCTCTGTTGCAATATTCTGACGTTTACAGTAAACCTCCGTCTCCCGTTCCGTCTCCCCACGGCATCATTCAAGGTACGCGGCCTTGACGCGCATCGATATTTTGGGCGTTATCATAATCTGCGAGGGACGGAGGACCTGTTATCCCCTCTGGAGATTTTACCAGACGGCCTGTCCGATCACGACTTGGTTCAATGCAACGTGCCCGTCGCCCATAAGTATTCTCAAATGCAAAAGTATCCTTCTCAGCACATCTCTGGCCTATCTTGATGGTAAACAGTTGACAAGCTTGGTTCAAGAAGCCAACTGGTAAATAATTTTGAGTGGCAGGAATAATGCAGCGCTGGCGAGTCGCTGACTCGTCGATAATACTGCGATCTTGTGGGTCGTGGGTCAAGAAAATATTTCCTTACCCGCAGATTCTGGTTGGATTTCGGAAGTCCGGTGGGTCACATCCCGACCCACGTGGACTTCAAACTCCGCTTTCGCACCGCCACCCCCGTCACCACTTCACGGTCGACCACGATGATCAGGTTTATCCTTGTACAGGTCAGCTCCCACAACGAAGCCCACACATACCTGCATCCAAACACTGACTGATATCTGCTAGAATCGTCAAGGAAAGACCCGTTTGAGCAAGTGGTATGTCCCCTATGACGATGACGAGAAGGTGAGTATTCTCGTCGGTACTTCCCATTTCGTGGATAGCTCTACTATTTATCGTCTTAATGGGAGAATTAGGTCCGACTACGTGGCGAGGTACACCGTCTAGTGGCTCCCAGAGACCAGAAATACCAGTCCAATTTCGTCGAGGTGTGTCATTGTCTTTTGCTGGGTGGAATTGCATTTCACGCGAGAGCCGGCGCAGTTCCGTAACTATAAGGTTGTGTACAGACGATATGCAGGGCTTTACTTCTGTGTTTGCGTTGATGCGAACGACAACGAGCTTGCGTATCTGGAAGCGATCCACTTCTTTGTCGAGGTCCTCGGTGCGTGTGCTTCTCAATTCTTAGCTCTTGCCTTGGACTATCTCACTAATTTCTGTCGTGATATCCACAGACACGTTCTTCGACAATGTATGTGAGCTGGACCTCGTTTTCAATTTTTACAAAGTGCGCTAGTCTCAGTTCTTGAACAACCATCTCTTCTTCGATCCTGATTCATTCATTTTTTCCCACAGGTGTACGCCATTCTCGATGAGATCTTCCTGGCGGGTGAAATCGAGGAAACGAGCAAGGATGTCGTGCTCGCTCGGCTTGAGGAATTGGAGAAGCTGGAGTAGTCGACGTCAGCGGTGCTGGAGTGGTCGGTGCTGTTTTAGTAAGCTCCAGTTGCGCCAGACTGTCACTGACTTACGATTATCGACTTTCGTTCATCAGGGACCTTTTTTTCTTTCTTTGATGTTGGACTTCGTATACCCTCGTATACCCAAATTGTGTATATTCACTGACAGCAAGAATCAAGATCGCTATCTGAGTCTGCAGAACTCTACTCTGCACTACTGCAGCTCTCGAGCTGGCCTTCTTCTGCGCTCTCCGGTTCCGTACTCGTCGTTCTACGCTGGCCTGAAGACGTCGAGTCACGTTCTGGCCGGTCTCTCGCTCCCTTGTTCTTTCCCCGCAGATATGTAGGCGATTCGGTCCCATTCTTGGCGACAGAGACGGCTCTATAAGTTCTGCCTGTACGTCGACAATGATATGACTCTCTCTCTCTTCTCTGTTCACGGGTTCTCTCTGTTCGTTTACTGCACGTGACCCTTATCAGAACTTGAGCTTGGGACATATATCAACAACAACGGAGTGGCGTACAACTTCCTGTCTGCCCAGGATATCCAACATCATGCGTCACACAATTGTGAAAGGAAGGTCTGCTCTGATTCGATTGACAGATCTAGATTATAAGGGGGTGCAGATTATCAGCCGCCTGGGGCGATGAACACCGCCCCTACAGCCTTTGTTTCCTTTTCAACGTTTGCGCCCTCGAAATGCAAAAGCCTGCGCCTCCGAATACATCTTCTCGATGCGCTCCCGTTGGGCGGGCTGCCATCCGTGCGCGATGCTGAGACAGCGCAAGAAATGATGCATAGGAAATGGGCGCCCATTCGACAGCTCTGACACTGCAGGTCTTCTCGTACATGTGCTCTGCTTTCTTTTGCTCACCAGAAATTTCTCGCCAGCGGCCCTTTTTGTCCCGAATTCTGCAGCCAGCGCTTCTCATTTCGATTCATGGTCGATA
The DNA here is from genome assembly GCA_029281795.1 of Mycena crocata. NCBI lineage: Eukaryota > Fungi > Basidiomycota > Agaricomycetes > Agaricales > Mycenaceae > Mycena > Mycena crocata. The sequence goes on along the minus strand of JARJCP010000110.1, from coordinate 113,419 downwards.
GATATTCCCAGTGGCAGTGAGACATTTATTTTCACCGGATCGATATCGCAGCGGGGTCGCAGTCGCCATTGTTACTGACAGCAGCCCCCTTTAGACAGATATGATTCAGAGAGATTGAACGGAAAGCTGTGGCAGATGACACCCCTAAGCCTGTGGTATATGACTAGAGGGATTGCACATTCTGGGGTTGACTATCCATCCCCCTTGTATCCCCCTTGTAGTAGAGTCCTGCAAGAGCATGCAAGCCGAGCCGCAAATCAAGTGTCGGTGCCCTTGCTCAGGACTCCCAGGTTGTCCTCCAGCTGATCGACCTTCTAGGTGTAGTCGTGGGCGACGGTGCGGTGGGGAAGGTCCGCACAACACTCTTCCTCCTTCCTTTCCTAAGCGTGCTGATTTTCGTAACTTCAGACATGCCTTCTCATCTCATACACGACGAATGCATTCCCAGTGCGTCCTTTCTGCGCCTCCACACCATTTATACTGATCCAATTTCCATGCTAGGGCGAATACATCCCCACCGGTACGTCGCACCCCCCATCCAGCGCGGAACGTTGAGTTGAACAGCTTGGCTCTCCTAGTATTCGAGAGTTACGCCGCGAATGTTATGGTACAGGGCAAGGCCATCGTGCTATACCTGTGGGACACCGCCGGACAGGAGGACTACGACCGGCTCCGTCCGCTGGCGTATCCCCAGACAGATGTCTTTCTTCTGTGCTTCTCGCTCGTCAGTCCGCCCACGTTCGAGAACGTGAAGAGCAAAGTCCGTCCTTCTCACTCTCCCTGTATATCACAATCTCACCGCGACTCATTGAAATACGTTCATAGTGGTTTCCTGAACTTGCGCACCACACGCCGGGGAAACCCATCGTACTGGTTGGCACGAAACTCGATCTACGCGAAGACCCCACGACGCTCGCGAGACTGCGGGAACGGTGAGAACCTCCACTAACATGTATTTATATCGTTCTGAATTTGAGATATCCTTCAGGCGCATGGCCCCCATCCAGCACGCACAGGGCGCTTCCCTGTGCAAGGATATCGGCGCTGTAAAATATTTATAGAGTGTTCAGCGCTCACGCAGACGGGGTTGAAGGTGCGTTCGCAGCGGCCAGGGTCTCGACATAAATACTCAACATTGTTTTTTTTTTACTTTGCGGGATAGACTGTCTTCGACGAGGCGATATTAGCTGCGTGTGGGAATCTATCTGCCTCCATGAAGTTGGACTTGGTACTGAATGATGTATACATGCAGTGCTTCCGCCGCGTCAGCGCCCTAAACCGTATCGGCACTGTATCATCGCGTAAATTCTCACGAGGATGGATGAAGAAAATTGAGATAGGCGAAAGTGGGTGAAATGAATTGGAAGGAAGAACAGCGAAGTCGATTCTCGTATGTGTACAATAGTGTATCGTCTCTGTAGAGCTCCGGAAAAATTTCTGAGACGCATAATGATCTCCGAATCTCCAAATAGGTGGCTAGGCCAAAGTCATGGTCGGAAAATTGGTGTGGCTCCTGTCGCAAGAATTTATTTTGACTGCTGTTACCACCGGGCATCGCGTTCAAACCGTCCCATCCACGTCAATAGTATCAGAGGTCATCCTCACCCATTCCTCAGACAACATCGAGTCCCGCGTCGCGCCATGTCTGCAATTGTGCCACGAGATGATTTGGAGGCCCATCATGACTTTGAGTTGTAAATTCGGAAGGACTCGAGATGCGAGGATGAATGTTTCCCGAAACGAGAGTCGACCATGTTGACGAATGGATCGTGAAGCGTTCTGCGGAATGGAAAAGGTCCCAACGAAAATGAGATGAGGCTGGGGCAGATGTCGCCGGAGGTGCCAGCCAGGATCAAGCCATGGAGCAAAGCGGCGTGCTGCGGGTTCTCATGAGGATCATGCAAACCGTCCGCTCCATGATGAGATATCGCAGTGCTGGAAGAGCCCGTAGAGTACCGAGGAGATTCGACGAGGGCCCATCATAGTACCCCGCCAACACGAATTTTGTTAATTGACAGGAAGACCGTTAATGAAGGTGGGAAATGTATCCGTCGTGGAGTGCACAAACACATATCATGGAGCACAGGCGAAATTGCTACTCGTCTCCCATGGCGCCACTCGCAGACTTCCTTCATGATTCGTACCAACGAAACAGAGCTAAACCCGACGGGCAATAATTTTCCAAGGTCCGAATCGCCGATTCAAGTCCAATGTATCAATTCAACAAAACCCTGCCCAAATAAAAAGGCCCGCTGTCCGCTTGGGTATTCGAAGTGAAGAAAACTTCTCTCGCGATGAAGATTCCCTCCATTTTCGATGCAACAGTGCGCAGGATTGCTTTGTTCACCCGGCTCATTATTGGTGGACTGAAGTATTTGAAAAGTGGAAATGTGTCGCTATTGCAATACGTTATTGAATTACAAGCTACAACGAGTTTCATAAATTGTAAATGCGGAACGGAAGTACACGTATTTACAACCAATCCAGTGGGAAAAAAACACTGTATTTTATTTGAATCAGCAGCAGGTCTCGTGTGTCCATCGGAGCATACCTTATAAAAGTGTGTCGGTCATAAACTACGCACCGACAAGTAACTCGCCCGGCGGACCCGAGCGGAAGCCTAGTCTCCCGCTTCTAGTCAACTGTACCATTTGACCAAAGAGGTCGGCGAATGCTTCTGGAGGAAGCTGACGTTCGCCGCTGGAGAACCACCAGAACTGTACCTGGAACGGCTCACGGGCGACGTGAGGATAAAAGAATCCCGGAAGCAATCCTGCGGGCCTCGATGGTATTTTATCGCGGGTGCGTCCGGGAACCAAGCGTGAAGTTAGAAAGTTCCAATACGCATCGGGAGTGAACTTGAAACATGACGTGCAGTTGAAGTAGTGGAGATGCGGGATGAGGCACGTCGCTGCATCAGCTTTCCATGTGAGGCGCCGCAGTAGCAGATCTGTGACCACGGCATGTTCGCTGGGCCTGGCGATATCTGATATAATCAATACCTCCAACAATGGCAATACCGCAAGGCACTGTAATAACTCCTCGTCTGTGATGATCGCGCGAATGTTGAGAGCGGTGAGATGCTGGTTGAGGGTGGAGCGAGCGGCAAAAGTAAGGAAATGCGTGTTGCACCATACTGCAGCGGGGTCGAACAAATCTCGGCAGAGTTTGAACGATAAGAGACTCGGCAAGGTCAGGGCATCGAAAATGGCCTCCTGCACCTCCACATGCTCTTCGTTATCATTGGGACCAAAGAGTTCAAGGGAAAAGAATGCGATGTCGGAAAGTATAGATGGTATGTCGATGGAGAGATCGATGTCCGCCGGGTTCAGAGTGAAGTAGAATATGGTGTTTATTGACAATCGGCGCATTAGAGAGAGTTGACGAAAAATATTTGATTGCCCGGAAGAATAGTAACGGAAGCATTGTAGCTGCTCCCAAGGAACCGTGGGTATTCTGGAGACTTTCCCATCGAAAGTGAACTGTGTCAATCGCGGAGCAGCGCGGAATATATCTGTGTCCATTTTGCGGCCACCGGAATCGCACAGGTCCATACGTTGGAGGAGTGGAAGCTTTCCCCCGACGCCAGCAAGGAAGTGCAGAGAATGTAGTTTGATCTGCAAGAAGACATCCAGCCAACGGTCGGAATGCTTGGCCAGCAGTTCCAAAACAGGGTGCTCTTCGGCATCTGCGTCTCCGGAATCCGCGACTGACAGTGTCAGCGGGTGGCTTGCGCTCCGCTGGAGGGAAGATTCAAGGTGTTCGAGCAACAGCGTGTGTCGTGGCGCTGCACAGTCTTGCCATACACGGGTATCCACTATCAGAGTGGACCAGAGTCTTGGAGTGGTCATGGAGACGGCGTGCCAGTGAAAGCACACCTTTTGCATCACGGCAAACAAATCAGTTGAGACGACCGCGTCAGAAATACGACTTTCGCACCTGCGATAAGTCGAGTAGATGCCGCTGCGCTACTCGGTACATTTCTTGAGCCGGAGTTTCTTTTACCGAGAAATAGACTGGGTTAGGCGGGCCGCACATGTCGAATATCTCCGTCAATATTTCGGGAGGTAGACGACGGACTGGGGAGACGACGTGCTGACAATCAGCCACAAAAGCTTTCAGCGCAGCACGCTCTGAGACCAGCTGATCTCGCATCGTCGTAAGCCTGTCGATTTCGGCCTCATAGCGCGCCAGCTCTGAAGATGATTCCTTCATCACGCTCACAAGAAAGGAAGTTTCGAGGGGAAGGGTGTTGTAACGAAGGATATCTCGAACCTGTGAGACTTTCGGTTTGTCCGGAAGAAGATGGGATTTTCGGAAGCGCGTAGCATGACCACATTTGTCGCAGAGAAATGGAGAGTCGGCCTGGGGCACATCCAAAGAGAGGCCCATAGTAGGGGGCAAGCCCGAGGGAAGCTAGTGATTTAAGGACTGGAACAGTGAGATCTGCGGGAAACGCCTCAAGGTAAGGTGAAGGCGAGTGGCAAGCTACAAAGGCTTAGTCAGCGCGCCGCCACAGTAATTGATGCCATCAGGCGGGTTTCAACAATTGCACAATTTTCATCTAAGTACTTTAATATTGTTTACAGGCACGATAGGCCATTGGATGAAGTTGAATGTCTACGTGGTCAGTCACAAATTAACCTATGCCAGCTAGCAGTTGTAGCGTCTGTTTATGAGAGACTAAAATGAACCACAGTGTGGTCCATAAGAGTGGCATCGATCGTTAAAGGGGCAGTTCAAGGATTTTGATGAGCAAGACCTGCGGAAAAGGCGAGGAAGATACGGAACTGTGGGTTTATATTTCAGGAAGGTGAGGTTAAGTTCGATTGGAACTCCAGGAGGAGGCTATGTTCTCATCCTCTCATGTGCATGTATGTGGATAGGTTGATTGCGATAGAGCCTGTGATCATCAGTAGGATTAAATTTGTATGATAAAGTAAGCAAGACTGTAGACCGTTTCTGCTAATCGTCATGTTGTTACTTGAAACTACGAGCCACGAGACAGTTGAGCGTAATCATCATCCTTTCCCCAGGCCACATCGAGCCCCTCCCGGCGCCATATCTGTAACTGAGCCGCCATATGATTCGGCGACTCATCATAGCTCCAGTTGTAAATTCGGAGGAACCTAAGATGGCAGGACGGATGTTTTCCGAAACGAGACTTGACCATGGCAACGAATGGACTGTGAAGGGCTAAATCGGATGGAAAGTGGCCGAGCGAAAACGAGCTGAGGGTCGGGCAGTGATGATCGGAGGTGCCAACGATGGCCAGCCCATTGAATAAAGCTGCATGCTCCTCAGGGTCAAAATCGAAGGCACCCTCCATAACGAGACATCTGAGGGTCGGGAGAGCCCGCAGAGCATTGAGCAGATCCGACGATGTCCCACGATAGTATTTCACCAACACCAGTTTCACCAGTTGACAGGAAGAACGCTGGATGAAGGCGGGGAATCTGTCCAGTCGTCGCGGGCTGTACAAAAACAAGTCTTCGAGTCCAGGTGCCGTCAAGAGGCTGAGGAAATATTCCTCCTCGAGATGGAGACGGCGAAGCCGAAGAAGATCAATGATGGAGGTGGGTGCAGCATTTGCGGGGAATGCATCGTGGGGCGGCTGGTGGATCGAAAACGCCAAAGAGCATTCTTGTAAATTGGACGCCGCCTGCAATATCTCGCACTGACGCGCCGGCACATATTTGCCCCGATAGAGAGTGATTTGGTCCCACGGGATCTTGACGGCTGGCGAGAACCGTTTCAATGCTGCGTCTGTGAGAATGACTTCACGCAATCTCGGAGCAGCCGTAAGGGAGTCGTCCCTAATGCGCAAGTCGTAATCTTCGCATTCGAGCTCCAGTCTCTCTAGTTGACGCATCCTACCCCCCATGATGTACAGAAGTTTATCCGCGCCATTGACCGATGATTTAACGAGGCGTAAGGTCCTCCAGCGGCCGCAATGCTGAAGCAGTAAATCAACCACCAAAGCGCTGGTTTGGATCGGAAAGTCGTCAAAGATGACTGTGAGGGGCGCAATGTCGGAACGGGTAAGCTGAGTTTTTATGGATAGTAAGGAGCCGTTCCATGAGGGTTGCAGGTGGATGCACGACCAAAGGTTGTGCGACAAGATCGCCGACTGTCTCCAGAATCTCGATACGAGGCCAAGCCGCCATGGGGGTCTGAGATCACCTCCCATCGACAACATGAATATCTCGCAAAGCAGCTCCGGAGGCATGCGGCGAACAGGCGAGAGTATAGCTCGATGCAGGCGGATGGATCTCGCAGCGTCTTTTTGCTTTCGAGTGAGCATCTCAAGCATACATTGTGTGTCCCAGATCTGTGCATCGAGCCTGTCCAGTCGCATTTCTTCCTCCAAGATGGCCAGACGGATTTTTGGGATGTCAGAATCGAGCGGTGCATCGTTGGTTTCAAGAAGATGAGGCAGCTCGACGAAAGATGGTTCCCGTGCGGCCAGCGAGTCAATCTCTGGAGCAGATGCTGCTCCGCATTTCCAGCACAGTTCTGCCATAGAACAACTACAATAAAGGTCAAGGATGAAACAGAGATGCAATCGACCGAACCTCGGGATGTAGCCTCTTCAGAAGGACAATTGTGTGAGATGGTAGGTGGCAAGGCGCGTCCGACGGAGATCGCTGGACTTCATCCGGCAATCTCGGCGGCATGATGAAACATACCGGGCAAATACCGGGTGCTGTTCTATTTTTTCCCAAGTTCCCGGAAGCGGTTCCTTTTGGATTCCTCACAGTGCTCCAATGCCAGGTTCCTACCCAGCCGTACTTACGAGGTCAATCAATATGTGTAGTATGGTGAAAATCAATATATGAGAAATGGGCTCACCGGAAAAAGCGGACCGTCGGAAGTATGATTCTGACAGAAGTTGGGATTGACCTCTCCAGAAAGAGAAAAAAAATGCCTAAACGAAGCAAGCAAACTGAGAAACAGACTGTGAATCATGATCACTTGGCGGTCATCGCTGCCTGCACATTATTGGATCCCAATTTTAAACTAACATTTCCAAGTGGTGCCCCATCTAATGAATCTCAAAACCTCCGTGCAGCGCCAAAATACTATCGATCTCCTCACCAAGTTCTACATCCGTTCGTTGCCTTCCAGGCTCCCGGATGCTGCGAGCAATTCACATCAAGGCATTGTGAACCGTCGACGTATTTGACCAGCGTGGAATCACCCAATCCCACATCTTGCTCCCCTCTCGCCACCGCATAAGATCAACAGACATGCGCCCGAAGCGCGCGGCGCGCCTGAGCATGTTGCTTCAATAGGCTTGCTGTCCCCGAGTAAGTTTTGAACTCTCCGCGGGCGCCAGGTCCGGCGGGGGTTGCATCCGAGCCACCTCCGTATTCGTGACAGAGACTTTGTAGTCGAAGATCGTGAGGCATTCGCCACGACGCACAGCCCACTCCTTCACGTAAAGGCAGTAGAGGTCCTGACGGAGGTTGCTGTAGCTGAAGTGTAACAACAGCCGTAGAAACGCACGCTCGCGGGCAGTGAACGCCATTTCGAGCGCTGCACACGGCAAGTATCAGCCAGGTGCGAAGGAGCACAGGCAATCTCACCTTTCTGGAGATCGCGGCACTCGGCGCACATATCGCGATGGAAACCCTCCCGCCAGTCCAACATTGTCCCTGCTACAATAGAAAACGGTATGGCACTCGGAGAAGCGCCGGAGGTTTGTTTTCTCTCGAAATACACCGCACTGGGAGGCAATCAATTCAATGATATCTTCGTCGACCGGTGGAATCAAGACATACCTTGACATTGTCGCAGGCTCTGGACGACACACGTTCTTTCGAATTGAATAGACGGAGTACATGAAGTCTTTGTTTCACCGCGTGTTCGAAGGCTTCCCATACATGGAAAATTCCCGAACTCCGGAACTCGTCGGTATTGGTTTGATCTGCGAGCGCTCGCCATGCGTCGCCAATATCGGATATGACAGAATAATAGATAGTTGCTGGCCCAATAACTTCATTTATCAGGAAACGGAGGCTGGTGTTGAAACTCGCCGCAAATCCCCGCCGAGCACAAACGACAATGCCGTGGAGGAGCCCCGTGCCGGACGGCAGGGGCAATGGACCGCCGTCCCCGCTGCATCGTCAATGTTACTTCGATGAGGCGCAGACACGAATCAGCGGTGTATAGGAGATCCGGGGTCGTCGTCAGGCTGAGTGTGCACGGTATGGTAGCCAACACCTCAACGAACCCCAGTGGGAACAGAGCAAGACAGAGGGGCGAGTTTCGTCTGGGTCCGACCTCAAGCGTTCGCTGAGTGTGTCTGCCTTGTCCACGAAGTTGAAAACGGCATTGAGCAGTGCAAGTTGGCGGGAAAGGAGCCGCGTGTGCGGGGTAGCGCCAGCGAAAGTCACATGGCGCATTACGAGGACAGCCAAGTCGTGTATGTTGCCCCCGGCACCGGCGATTATTTCCTCCACAGAAGTTCGGAGGCCATCGGAAATGAAAATGCACACGGCGTCAAACACCTTTTCCTGTTCAAGTTGTTGTGCCCGGATTGTTCGCTCCGTGCGGAGTAAACAAGCCCATGTTTGCATACAGAATGCATAAAACCCCGGCGTCGATGTCACCGTGTGGCGGTTGGGTGTGTGGATGCAGAATATGGCGACCATGGTGAGACATGCAATATGGAGCTCCTCCTCGGCAGGCAGTTCGATATCAAACCCCTTTAGATAATCGTGGTGCAACAGTATAAACTGAGCCCAAATCCAGAGACGAGGCCACAGATCTTCCCCGGTCTCCAGAGACAGGGCTATCGCAAAGAGGACCCTCAAAGCCATACTTGCACTTTGGATGGCGCAAAAGAGCTGAAACGATGGCTGTTCCGTGTCAAGGTCCTGCGAAGACGGCACGCGAGCTGGATCCAGAAATTGATGGAAGATAGGAAGGATGCCGGGGAGTTTTTTCAGTGGAAAGGAATTCACAAGATCCACAAAGCGAGACAGAGGAACGCAGACCGCATCGACCACCCTCTGCGATTATGACAGAAGTGAGATTTTTCGGTTGAAAGCGAAGAAAGGCACGGGTACAGACCCGAGTCGAGACTGGCAGACGCTTGAGGTTGGTGAGGCTCAGAGATTCATGCATCGTCCGTTCCTGTCGTGGTCAAGTCGTGGTGGTTGCGGAACAAAAAGGATTTGACACGGCGCTCTGATACGCGGGCTTAGCCACCTGATCCGACACTCAACCCGCAATTACCCGCATTTAGATGCGCCAAAAATCTAGAAGAAAAACCTATTGAAGACGCAGAATAAATACCCAGTTTCTCATCCCTCCGTATCAAGCTCCCGAAAATAAGCTCGTATTCAAAAAAAAAAAAAATGAAATCTTACACAGGTGAAGCAGAAAGCGGGTGGGCCGCACTCACAATTGGTTGATTTGGTCATGTCAGATGTATGTACTCGTCAAAATCGAGTCCGGTCTCTGAAGTCGGGCAGCAAGTGCTTCAAGTGACTTGAAGATAGAGAAGTTCACCTGCATCAACTGCTTCAATCAACCTTGTGAGATTTGCAGCGCTCTATCCCTGCTCCATGTTCAACGTCAGACATTTTAGAAGGGGGCTAAAACATACTGTACAGGGAGAACACAAGGAGAAAGAAATCTGCATCCACTGCGAGTCTTATCTGAATCAAGGTTGCAAAATGAAACGATTGCCGAGCCTGGCTAGCTTCAACTTGTCCCGATGTGTGGGATCTTTGGAGCGGAACCGGAGAGGCTGAGACCGAAGTTCACAAACCGGATATTAACTCTAGACCTGTTGAAACAACCACCATGCACTAACATGAGAAGAACAAAAAAATCGAGTGAAGTAAGTAACGTAAGAAACGAATCATGCCCTGGCGTCAACAAGCCGAGGTACGAGGTAGGTTGTGTTGAAGCGTCTGTCTAGGAGAGACTAGCCCTGGCGCTGGATCCTCTGCTGTACCAGAGTCAGTATTTTGTACACTGTCCTCGTCGTTCCGGCCTGAAAAGGAACATATGTTAGACAGGAGACTTCAAACTGACTAAACTGACTTAAGAGTGAACAGAATTCACAACGGGTCCGGTTCTTGGGATATGAATCCTGGTGTAAAACACTCGTAAGAATTGTGTCACAGAACAGGCCGAGCTTTGGAAATTTCGGGGTCATCGTTTTCCGACAACAAACTACTCCTACTCCGACACTCAATTTCGCAATCAAAATCTCAACAAAATCTCCGTACATTCGAAATTTGATCAATCTGGAGCGGACGCGTTGGAGGCGCCCGACAATTCCCTGCCTATCCTCGCTGTGGTCTTTCCGACAACGGACTACTCACGGAAAACCTTTTCACGGCTTCGTGTCGATGTGGGCGTCGGGTCCCGTCGGCCCGATGCGACCCAGCCAGGTGGCGTGGCGACTCACCTAACCACAACGACCATCTCGACGGCAAGCTTGAAGCAGCTATGTACGTGCAGAACCCAGGCTAGTCCTTTCCGCGACAAGTGCACACCTCAGCGCATCTATGTCCAGGCCAGTCATGGATTCCATTCCGTCGGAACTCGTCACCGCAAAATTTGCGAAGTTACCGATATCGCCCTTGCGACGCATTCAAGCTTTTCGATTTTTTTTTCTGTCAACAATCCGTAGCCCGACGGTCCGAAATCTGGCCACCAGTACCAAACCACATGGCTGCGGATTTGAAACATATCTTCTTTCTCTCGTATCTTCACCTGCGGTTTGAGGCTCACTCTTTGGCTTGAGGCCAAGGGGATCCCGATCTGCGAAATCCACACTACACCCCGAAGTTTTATTTTCGGGAGTTCTGGTGACCCCGTCCCGTCCGTAATGACGTCATATCGCCCTTTTAGGCCATTGATCCGGACTTTCCCGCGGCCTCTGGAAGAAAACTGACTCAATCGGAGTCCTCAAGTATGTTTTCAGTGTTTCTATCCCATCTATGAGCTAAGTCCTGCTTCCACAGACATCACCGTCTATTTTTGAGAGCCTTTTCATGCAACTAGGATTAAACAGGTGATTACTCATGTTGATTACGCTTCAGCGGCAAACCTCTCGGCACCCGAATTAGGAAGTAATGTTGCTTCCTCTAGCTCAACAGGCATGAATTCTGAGAGCTTCGGACTTCATTTCTGTGTTGTAAGGTGAGGAATTATCCCAAATTTGAGGTGCCTGAAATTTTCTCGAATCGACACCCCCTTGCTTGAGGCTCACTCTTTGGCTTGCTCAAATTCAATCAATCTCATCTCAGAGGCCATTCTTCTCTCCCATGCGCACGTAGCGCGGTCATTCAAGGAGAGTCAGCCACTCCTTTTGTTCTATTTATCCGCGCAGCAGCAGCTGATTAACGCGTTCGTTTTAGGTTTCCCAATTCACCGTCATACTTGCGGATGTCAGACTTCCGGATGTATCTCTGAATCTTTGTGCTTGGTGGTCTGCACCGAAGATAGAGGTACGCCTTTTCGTTTAGCTGGTACTAAATGACGAGTACTTGCAGAGATTGGACAGTGAGCTCAAGGGGGAAAGGTCTAAATTTACACTCAATTCAAGTACTTGGATTCTGCTTTTTCTCCTTTTTTTTTCCAGTTCACTCCTGACCTGTACAGTTTCCTCAAGGTCTTGACGAGTGGCACTGCCATTCGAACATGTCGCAACAAATGAACTGATCAATCGCCGAATCACCGATGCCAGCCGGCGAGACGGAATGATTTAACCCCGGTACCGCCATGCGATACACCCAGTCGCGAGCTTATAACAGTGTCCCACAGCTTTCATTTCATTTCTCATCTGTTCGATTCCCTTCAGCCCTCCCCTTCTTCGGAGTCGTTCTATTAACTCTTCCTCTTCTTCTCCCCAGCGCCTTTTATTTTTACTGCCATGCGCGCCGCTTTCATCATCCTCGCCACCGCTGCCTGCGCTGCCGCGGCGCCCGGAGGCCACAAGCACTCTTCCTCGCACTTGAGCTCACGCCAGAGCAGCATCCAATGCACCCCTGTCGACGACGACGGCACGGCGCTCACCGGTACCGCCGAGGCAGGCAACTTCATCGTCTGCACTTACGCCGGCGCGGGACCATGCACATATTTTCCCCCTGACGGCTCGTTTGCCTCCGGCGGGTCGAGCTGTCCGGCCGGTATAGCCCAGGATCCGAGTGTTACGTGCGTTTTTTCTTTCTCGGAGACTACAACACACCTTTGCTTACCTGGTTCAACCACCCATAGCACGGCTGCTACCGCTCAGGCCAGCCCAACCTCCCCCAGGGCACCTACCGTCCTCCCGGACGCTCCCGCGGCAAGCTCTGCCTCTGAGAGCGTCACGCCGTCCGCGCATCCAGCATTACCTGGCGTCCCTGCCCCGAGCTCCGCATCCGCTGCCGAATCGGCGAACTCGGGATTCATCACAGGTGTCCCGGCCCCGAGCGCCAGCCCCTCGGCGTCTGGATTCCTCACGGGCGTCCCCGCACCATCTCTCTCTGCGTCTCCGTCCCAGTCCTCGGCGCCTAACGGTGGTATCTCACTGCACCACGGACTTGGAGGCGTGTTGATCGCGGTGGGGCTTGCATTTTTCGCGCTTTGAGTTGCGCCTGACAGAGTTGTGTACGATCCGATAGGAGGTTGGTGTGGATTTACGGACCATGGAGTAGTTTTCAAGGCCGTGCCTGTTTTATTTTGATGTTAATGCTCAGTTGCTTTTTCATCGATGGGCAGTCGTTGCAATTGTCACTCGACATAACGAGGGGAAAAATTCAAGTTTGTTGAACAGCGGACAATTGATTATTTGCACCGTCGAGCATCACCATTGAAGACTGCCGACTCTCTCGGAATGTAAAATGTCCCCCCTCCCTGATTAGAATGCCGTTTCACATTTAAATTGGACTACATCCCATTCCATTCGGGCTCGCGAAGGTGTCAAGTACTTATAGCCGAAGCAGGATGGCTTTTACTGTACTGCGGTTGCACTTTGAAGTTCCGAGGACTTTGAAATGATGGGTACAGGAGCACGTCAAGTAACTCGTATTTACACACAATGCTGAATTTCTCTGGATATTTGGAAGTCCTACACTTCAATAGTTCACCAAGTGCTCCCCATTAGATGGAAGCAATGTATCTCCTATTTATCCTCTTCTTTTTTCCCAACACAAGACATATGCACAGTTCAAGTTAGTGCTGTCGAAGAATATAATACGGTTGAATATATTTTGAATATATTCAGAAAAATATGAATATGATACGGCCCCGGGAACAAACTATGAATATGAATACGACTGAATATGAATACAATATGATATGAATAAAATACGATACGGGCCCCAGCATATTCAGATATATTTGAATACACAAAACTACCACTTTGCCGGTGGAAAATCAGAAATGACATCAACCGGACCATGCAGTTTTGCCTGCCGAGCTTGAAATTGAACTGAGCCGGTAATTCTTGGCTGATTTCGGCTACCTGTCGGACCTTTGAAGTGTTTGTTCGCATCAAAAGTTGTGATGTCAATGTTGAGCTTGAATATCTGTTCAGTGTCGTATCCTATTGACTCTCAGAAGGTCCTATGTATGTCCTCTGACACTGCTTGACTTGCATCTAAAAGGTTTGCAGCTTGTGAGACAGGATTCACACCCTTTTCTTCAACCAGAAAACATGCAGAATATATTCAGATATATTCAAAATATATTCATATTCAGTTCCAAAATATGAATATGCTAGAATACAAATACGATACGGTGAGGTGTGGATGAATATGATATGGATATGAATACGATACGGGGTTTGGCGTATTATATCCATATTTGGACAGCACTAGTTCAAGTGGTACATCGGGCTATGAGAGTATTTAACCAGGCGCCTTTGACAATGGGAATGTCCCGGTCGATGCCAGCAGCAGCGCGAACGTTTGTATTGTGAATCGACGCCATCAGTATCGTGGTCCCGTCCAATATTTTTGTTCTGTGCGTACAGTCTGTAGAACAGGCAGGGCATCCTGCACCATCTGCCACTTTTCATACAGTACGATGGCGGTTTCAGATTGGATGTGCTGGGGAACCCTGCCAGTGGTTATCAACTGGAGATTTGGAAACACGGTCGAGAGAAAGGCCTCCACGGCGAAGGACGCGGCGTCGCTGAGTCAAAGAGTCATAAAAAGGCTGAATTTCATCTTGCAAGGAGTTCTGGAGGGAATATTCGGCTGGAGATCCAGATGCGAGGGAGTCCTTTTGAACTCTTTCCGTCAGCTGCATATCTTCTGAGCAAATTCGGAGAGGCACCGTTTCATGATAGTCAACAGATTGAAGCAGCGCTGCGGTTGACAACCGAATATAACTGTAGTGGGATTCGATTCGCTGGTCACAGAATCAAGCACGTTTCTTGCAGATTCAGTACTATGTCACTACTAACTAAGGCCCAATTTGAATTTGAACCGTTTTGGCAAAACATGGACCGTGGTTCAACTCATAGTGTTTTTTTCCTTTCCTTTCCTTTCGAATCTTCCCCTCATTCAAACACTGTTCCTGGCGCCAAAGAAGACACCTTGCCGTGGATATACACCGCGTTCAACATCTACGTTCCACATCTGCGTTCCCCGTCTGTGTCCTGCACGGCCCCGTGACCGCGATCCGGCCATCATGCCGGAGTCACACCGTGACTGTGACCTCTGGACGCGTTTCTTACGACTTCCACTTGACTTCCACCTTGCTTCCACGATCTTTCTCTCTGAGAGCCTCCTAGATGCATCATCGTGGTTTCTTACAGTCTTCTGCGCCTTTATGTATGGGTGGGCCCCGTGAAGCCTACTAGGGAGTCGGAATTCCGGTCCGACTGTCGCGCAACCGCTGCGTCCATCCACGCTGAAGTCGACTGTCGGATGGCCGCAAGAGAGTCCATATCGCTCCCGATATCAGCTCTCTCTCTTCCATCAATACTCCTCGTGATGGAAAGATAATCCATAATCCTCGAAGTCGCTCCCTTCTCTCATTAAATCTAAAGACGTTCGCCGGCTCCCCCTGGTGCGTCTTCCAGCTCTCTTTAGTTCTTCAAAGTCTCATTTGAGAATCCAAAACACTCATAGTAGCACCATAAAAATGTCTGGTATCTGCGTGCATCTATCGACATGTGCCTCCGAGTGCATTGTGCCTCTTTAGCGGGTCGCCTTTTCCTCGTTCGTTTGCACACTTTCTGCCCTCTTCATTCAATCGGAGCCGCATCTCCACTCTTACATTTATCTCACCCAGGTAATCCTTTCCGAGACACTGAATCCCTCGCCGCTGCGTACATCTTATGTCTTCGTCCAATTTCAGATCGGCGGCAATGCACTTGAAGATTTCTCTGTGTTTTCTCAGCTCTCAAGCCCATCTTCCTGCCTTCCGCTTCATGCGCGGACTACATCCCTACCCCGCTCAGAGCTCACGCCACACCAGATTACTTTCCTTGCTCCCCAGAACGCCATCATGGCCGGCTATTTCCTCGGCTGGCCTCTCTGTAAATCATCGACTGCCCTTTCCGCAAGATCGCTCGGCGCGAATCCAAAGTTGATGACGGAGGACATGAATTTGATTTCAGTCGGACAGTTCGATTCTCTCACTGACAACCACAACACGCCTCTACGCTGTGTTTGAATCGCCCAGTTCTTACTGAACCTGCATGATTACAGTCTATCCTCATCTGCGACTACTCTCCGTCTATGCATCTAGTCGTTTCACCCAAGGTACAATTCCTTCGGCTCGTTTGTCTGTACGTACTTATCGACATACAGCCGAGTGGTTGTTCATATCTGGACTTCTTCCTGCCGAGATTTAAACCTGGTTCGTTGCGTTTCATTATCTTCCTCTTCGCATTCTGAGATCTCCCCAATTTGTAGTGTCCGCTGAACAGCCTCCGCAACAACTGGAAGTTCAAGTTCCGTCCAAGTACTACAAGCTCCGTTCAGGTGCGAACAAAGTTCAAACTCCGTTCATCCCTTCAAAAATTGGCGGGCTTAATATGTTCAACTCGTCAGCGGAAGATTCAAATTTCCCGGACGGGTATGAACAGCCTAACCGGTGTGAACAATTCTTCGCTGCGCATTACGATGGGCGCTAGATGCTGACGATTTGTCCCCTTTGTCCCCTTCAAGTGTCGGATCCGCGGGCCTTGGCAATGTTTTTGTTGCTTGGCCGCAGTTTGAGTTGTTCTTGGGTGCTGAAACCGTTCTCTCCCGACCAGCCGATCTGTTCCGGCATATCCCCAAACAGGTGATGCCGTTGACTCGACCCAAAGTGAAAAAGTTTCTGGACTCGAGGCTTGATAATCTTACTAATTATAATCATACGCGAGCCACAGACAGTTTGTCACTGCCCGGATACATGACAACGCCGCTACCTGACTCTATTGCGAAGGAAACGAGCCAAGTTGAAATTAAAGTTCTTCATTAGAAATGCAAACCTCGGCTCAAATTTCACCAGCGGATCGCGGCAACCAAAAGCTGAGTAGGTCAGGTTCATTTGTTCGAAATGCCACCTAATACCACAGAACGAAAACAGTGCATTAAGGAATCAACAACGAAAAGGGGCGCGATGCGTCGTCGGCCTTGGCAATCGGCTGCGCTATTACGCGTGGGCAACCGGTGGTAACCACCTTGAGAATCTCTTGGGAACCAGAACCAACCACGGTGGAGCCTGGAGGTCTAGGCCCGCCGACCAGAATATTGGTAGCAACCTCGATCAGAATCAATGCAGAGTCTGATCCGGGAACAGTCTTGGCCTCAGCGTTTACTCCTTCTCTCCGTCTTCGACGACCGTGTCGACCACTCAGGGTCCTTTCCTTCTCCTTTCCTTTCCTTCTCTTTCGTTTGTCCTCACCCGACCGACGCAGGTCATTTCCCTTCGCCCCGGGGGCGTCTTCCCCCTTCTTTTAGCTTAGGCCCTTCTCACTTCAACCCGTCGAGAATCCGCAGGAACCGGCTCTCCGCACGTTCATTTCGACGACAGCCCTTCAGCGGCCACCTAACTTACTATGTTTTCGCCCCGCGCGCACCACCTCTCTCTTTTATTCCTCCTCCTCCAGGTCACATTCCTCGCGCTCGTCCTCGTCCCGGCCGCGAACGCCATTCCCATCGTCAGCCCGCGGCATAATGGGAATCACGGCTCGAATAATGGCAACGACGCTGCTGCTGCTTACTCGGGAGGGAATAAGGGTCAGACAGACAGGTGCGCCGCTGCTTTCTTCCTTATCGCGCGGATGCTTAGTACCATTTTTGCGCCGCAACAATAGCAGCGATTCCGGCTATGGGAAAACTTGTGTGATAAAGATCACCCCGGTCACCGACGCGTACGGCAACCAGACTACGAAAAAGACCAAGGAGTGCACCAGCACGAACGCGAGCAACGGGAGCAAGTCGCACAACGGCAACGGCAGCGGCAGCTACTACCACGGATCCGGCAGCTCCCACAACGGATCCGGTAGCTCGCACAATGGGTCCGGCAGCGGTACCGGCTCGAAGGACTCCACCTCGTCGTCCAAGGAATCCAAAACCACGTCGACCACCGCTAACCATGCGAAGTCGACGACCTCTTCGACCACCAAGAAGTCAAAGACCACTTCCACTTCGACCACCATGCATTCGGAGACGACTTCGACCGCCAAGAAGTCGAACACCACCAAGACGACTGCGATGGCGCACACCACGACCACCACCGCGGACAGGATGGACCATACGACGTCTACGAAGTCGCCCAACAACAATAACAACAACGGGAGCAACGAGGATCGTACGACTAGTACCGCGATGGCGCATGAGACTACGTCTACGACGTCGATGCGGGACGAGACCACTTCGACCTCGATGGCGCACGAGACTACGTCTACGACGTCGATGCGGGAGGGGACCACCTCTACGACGTCGATTATGCACGAGACTACCTCCACCTCAATGGCGCACGAGACGAGTTCGACCTCGATGGCGCACGAGACCTCCGCCACCACCACATCCGGCTCGAACGACAAGGGATGCTCGTCCTCCTCCGGGTGCGACAAGGGCAGCACCACCACCTCAACGTCCATCATGGAACACGAGACGTCGACGTCGAACAACGGCGGGTGTTCGTCCTCGTCTGGGTGCGATTCCTCATCCGATTCGTCCTCGTCCTCCGGCGGCGAGTCGGGCTCGTCGTCAATGACGGATTCTTCTGGATCTGGGTCCGAGTCGACGTCCACCGCGTCTGGGTCTGAGGCGTCCGCGTCTTCGAGCGCGGGTACTGGGAGTGACGGGGCTGCGCATGCTAATGTGAGTTTCCTACTTCCCTCCGTATTTCTCATCGCTCGCGTCTCCGTGTTTCTGCGAACGGCTACATGTGATTCTGCGTCCTATTCATCCGCTTGGACGATTCCCCCGCGAATGGCCCTTCTCGAGAGTTACACCGCTGACAACTTTATATCCCCACAGGGCGTATCCATGGTTCCCAAACCCTCCGCATCCGCGTCCGGCTCTGATGCGTCGACCGCGAACGGCGCTGGTCCCTCCGCCTCCGCCTCTGCGTCGGCCTCAGCTGGATCCAGTGGAAGTGGCAGTGGGGTTTCTGCGAATGTACGTGTCGAACTGCTCATCCTTCACCGTCCTTCCTCCTTCCTCCATCACGATTCTTTGCTGTGATAATCCTCTCCCGCCCCTCCTTCCTTTAGTTGACGCTCCTTCCTTTGGTTTACCGCTTTGATGTCCTCCCACATCTACTAATGCTAACGAACACCTCTTTCTTATGTACCCAGGGCGTATCCAAAGTCCCCTTCCCCTCTGCGCCCGCGTCCGCCACGGGCTCGGCGGCGGCGAGCGGTGCTTCGGCTTCGGCGTCAGCAGTGGGCTCGAGCGGCAGTGGCAGTGGAGGAGCGGTGGTGGCTAATGTGCGTCCTTCTCGCTCGTTTCACCACATATATCCATATTCTCCTCCCCATCCTCCGTCCCCTTTATCCCTCCCAATCGCCCCGAATTCCATCCTTCTGCGACGCGTTCCTTCGTCCCATCCTCGCTCCCTTTATCATCCCATGTCTATTTCTGCGGAGTGTTCTAACGCGTTCTCTCCTCGCAGGGCGTATCCATGATCGCCTCCGCCTCCGCCACCGGTGCCGCCGCCTCGGCCGCAAACGGCGCCGCAGCCACCCTTGGACCCGTAGGCAGCGTCGCGACCGGGTCTGCAGCCGCCCAGGAGGCGGCGAGTGCTAGTGCCAACGCGGCGTTCGTGGTGCCTGGGCAGAAGTTGGAGGTGCGTTGACTTATCTTCCCTTCTACGGGATAACTAGAATGAATAACTGATTGAATCGTGTTGTTGTAATAATTTCGTAGGTCCTCCCCATCGGCCTGGGCGTTTTCGCGGGCATAATGGTGCTGGCGGCGATCGTGGTTGGGTATGTGACGTATGAGCGGACGAAGCATCGGAGGGTGCGTGTTCTTCGATCTTTTCTGTTATCATTTCAAGTTATCTGCGGCTGATTCAATATTTTCGCAACGACAGGCATTCCGCGCAAAGAAACTCGCAGAGGAGAAGGCCGGGATGCGGTATACGTAGGGGCGTTTTCTATGTCGCTAGCTCGATACCTCAGGTTTAGGCGTTGAACCACTCGTCCCCGCTCCACCGTTTGCTTTATTCCGAACAGCCACGAGGATCGGAACCGGACACTGGATTGGGAATCATCATTCATATTGGTCGCTAACGCGTGTAGAATCGATTTTAATGTACATATATTACTTCTACTTTGCTTTTCGTACATCATACACTCTGCTTTCGTACATATTACTTGGCCGTGGTGCTTTTAGGACTGTTCCCGGTCGAACTCGTTACTCGTACTGGGGTGCTTACTGGCGCTCGTATTTTTTTCTCTGTTTTCGGTGTCTCATTATGTAGGTTGCGTTTGAATCATAGAGTAAAAGTAGCTGTAAAGGATATACAATATTGATACCAGTTGCAGGGGCATGTCGGTGAGGGCATGATAAGTGGAAGAAAAGAAAAAGGGAGAGAAAAATATGTCCTTTTCGAACCCGGCATAGGCTCATAGGCACCGCCTAAACTCACCAGTCGTCTGTGAATGTGCGTGGTTGGTCCGCCGGGGAAATGCGCCGCAATGATTCACCTCGACTGGCGGACCAACCACGCGCATTCACACCTCGACTTTTGGCACCGATATAAAATTTTCGAATCTTTTGTGCGGCTACGTTAAATTCTTTTTGACGCATTTCACAAGTACACCGGCCGTCTCATATTATTGCACCCTTCACATTTCAACCTGTCTGTTTGAATTAGCCTCCAAAAATAAGTGGTGGACGCTTTCGCACGCCCGGAAATTTCCCAGTACTTACTTGCCATGTCCTCGACGGAGCATTCCTCAACGGGGTCACGGCGCGTGCTATATTCATTTGACCGCGTTGAGTGTGATATTTTTTCCTTCAGATCACGACGCCGTGTTTGGTTAAAATTGGCGGTGACTCATGTGAGGTATTTTCCCCATCTTTCTTTCTTTCTTCTTTCCAGGACCCATGGACTGCCCTACATCCTTCCTTCATCGAATCTCCATTTCCGTCAGCACTTCTGCCCACACTTGAGCAGACCGTCCAAGTCCGCAACGATGTAACGGAAGGGAATACTTGGTTTGAGGTCCTCAGTTTACTTGCTTCACTCAGTTCATTTTTCTTCTTCTCGTGTTAGTGCATGTCGTTTCTTTGTTGCTGTTCCATCTGGTCTAGAGCTCGTATGTCTGGTTCCGTTGACTTGTGAATGTCGGTCTTAGCCTCCCAGGTTCTGCTCTAGAAATCCTCACACATCGCGACAAATTGAGGGTCCCCTACTAAATTGAGCACGCTCCTCAATCATTGCATTTTGCGACTTGATTCGGTTTTAGACTCGAAGACTCGAAGTGATCATGAATGGAAATGGCATACAACATGCTTTACGCTTTCTAATCCTTTGACGTTGAACAAGGAACAGAAAAAGAGTACTGGAAAATCTCACACGATTAATTTTAAAAAAGTTGATGCAGTTGAACTTCATTGTTTCCATTGTGTTTTCAGGTGCATAAATGAAAAAGCGGGTGTTGTGTTGCCGGATGTCGGGTCAGGTGGCTATGCTCGCGTATCAGAGCGAGGTTATAAATCTTCTCTGTTCCGTAACCACCAGCACCAAAGCGATGCATGAATCTCTGAACCTCACCAACCTCAAGCGTCTGCCTGTCTCGATTCGGGTTTGTCCCATGCTTTTTCTCGCTTGCAACCAGAAAATCTCACTGCTGTCATAATCGCAGAGGGTGGCCGCAAGGGGATCCCGATTTGCGAAATCCGTACCACACCTCGAATTTTTATTTTCGCGGGTTTCGGTGGACCCGTCCCGTCGTTATGACGTCATATTGCCCGTTTAGGACGTTGATCCGGAGATTCCCACGGCCTCCAGAAGAAAAAAAAGACCAAGGTGAGTCCTCAAGTATGTTTTCACTGCTTCTATTCATTGTATGAACTACTTGTGGGCTCCACAAACATGCCTGTTTCTTTTCGAGAGCCTTTTCATGCTACCAGGATTGCACATCTCATTACTCATATTGATTACGGCGCACCGGCAAACCTCTCGGGACCCGAATTAGGAAATAATGTTTTTTCCTGTAGCTCAACAAACATGAATTCTGAGGCCTTCGGAGCTCAATTCCCTGTCGAAAGGTGAGTAATTGTTCCAGAATCTGAGGTCTCTTATTTTCTCTTGAATTGACACCCCCTTGGGTGGCCGACGCCGTCTGCGTTCCTCATCCATCTGACGATGATACGTCTCGCTTCGTAGACCTTGTGAATTCCCTTCCACGGAAGAAAGTCGCCGGTTTCCTCCCTGTGTTCTATCAATTTTTGGATCCAGCGCGCGTGCCATCTTCACAGGACCTTGACACGGAACGGCCATCGTTTCATATGTTTTGCGCTGTCCAAAATGCAAGTACGGCTTTGAGGGCCCTCTTCGCCGTAGCCTTTCCTCCAGAGACAGGGCAAGATTTGTGGCCTCGTTTCTGGACCTGGATTGGGTTCATCTTGTTGCACCGCGATCATCTGGAGGGGTTTAAAATCGATCTGCCGACCGAGGAGGAGATCTATATTGGCTGTCTAGATGTAGAAAAGATACGGGTCGTTTAGTGCGGGGTTGAATGAGAATTAGGATGATGCTGGTTGCTATTCAAACGCGTAGATTCGGAAATTCCGACCACTCTTGCCTCCGGAATCATTCCGCCGCCGCACGGAGTTGAAAAACCTCCGTATCCCGACGCCGTGCTCTTGGCATCTACGAACTTCGTGCATTCACATACAGGCTTTAATATCAGACACCCACACAGAGATGCGAATTATCTGCTCGACTTTAATTTTTTCGCCATGATTAATCAACGCGCTCTTTTGCCGTGTTTGGTCCCGGGTGGACGCGCCAACACACGTGATCCACTTCAGAACTCCGCCATCAGCCATCACTTTTGCAATCAGCTCTCTCTCTCTTTCTTCCTGCGTTTATGTGCCAATCCAATACTGGCCATGAAATGCGCAGGAGGGGCTGAAAACGCAGCCACAAGCCAGCAGCTAAGTCCAAGTCGCCTCTTTCGTTTCGATAATGGCTCCAGTCTGATCCCGAGAAATCGCAAGAAAAATCATCATCCATTTGCCAGTCTCCGTTACGCCTCCACGGCCGCCAGCTGACGAAAATCCAACGAAATTAGGCTTTTTGTCTTTCCGGACTTTACTCCTCTGATGTATGAATCTTCTCCGGGCTGGAGGGTCTATCTGGAAGGACTCTATCGACTATGTATGCAAGAAGCAAGTCAATAATTCGAGGGCTGGTCCATTGAGTAACCAGTCTGTCCGAAATACTCCGTTACCTCTGAAATCGGACTCTCTGGCTTGCTTTTTGGAGTCTCCCCGTAGTCTCAAATTCAGGAGCATCAGTGAATGCGGAATCCTGCCTATTATTCCCGTTTTGCGCCCGCCACGATCCACTGTGAAGCCAGCGCTCACCCAGCGAGTCTGGTACCGCGTTGGCACCGATGTATCTCTACCTCGAGATGGGGACCCGTCTCCGGACTCGGGACACCCTCCACCGGTTACGAAGGAGCTAACCTTCACGCTCGTCATTGTGTGGACTCTCGTAGACTGTCGATACACTCGTTTCCGCCCTGATCCTCGGTTCCTGCGCTCAGGCTCTCGCGTTGTACCTTACCTTCGGTACACTTCGGTACACGGTCATTCCACCTCCTTTGCGAGCGAGTTCACAAACTAGGCTTTTTGTCTTTCGCGCTTTTTCTCTATCAATGTACGAAGCTTGTCTGCTCTGTCTGCGGCGACTGTCTCCAGCCGGAATCATGAATGGGCTCCGTCAAGTATTTTTTCGACGGACAAGTCGAGGGACAATCCAGTATCGAATCCGGCCTCTTGTTCCCGCTTTGGGTCCGCAGGATCCGCCGTCAAGCCAGCGATCAGCGAGTCTGTTATCGCGTTGATATCTACCTCTGCCTCGAGATGAGGCCTGTCTCCGCACTCGGGACACCCTCTGCCGGTGGCCCAGGATAACCTTCACGCTTGTCATCGCCCGCTGCAGATCGACGACACTCTGGACTCTCGTAGACTCCGATACACTCGTTTCCGCCTTGATCCTCGGTTCCCCCGCGCTCAGGCTCTTGCATTGTACCTTAGTTTCGGTTCACGGGCCGCACGAACTTTCACTCGGGCTACGGGACGATCAACTGCGCTCTTCCCCGAATCAATATTATCATGCACTTCCCATCGTTCATATTACTTCTGATCGCTCCTCCGTTCCAAGGCACGCCGAGTACCGCGGGTATTGTACGACTACTCCTCTTCTCTCCATGCTGCAACCGCTCATCTCTCGGAGTCCGCCCGATACCATGGCGACACAGAACCGTGGCCTCTGTTCTCCGATGAGTATGTACCCTTCTACTGCGCCCAAGAATTCTTACTGGAGGAAACTCAGAAGGAAAGGTTCCGACGGAAACTCAGAACTGTCTACAATATACTTGGCTGTGCCGGTGCCCCAGACTCCACTCAACCTTGGTAATGCCATGCCGCGGCTCCCCCTGTAGTTTCATCATTCAATCATCCCGCCGGGATTTGCGTCTCCGTCCAGCATTCGGCTCACCTTATGTACAGACGTCCTTAATTTGGCGATTCGTGACCGTATCAAGGCGCACGGGGATGAATGAACGCTTCAAGGGGCGGACGCGAATGGACGTGATGTCCGGACTCAAACGATGGCCTAACTATCGCTCGGCGACAGCGACGGCGCAGGGGTAACGGTGCGGGCTGCTGCGGTGGCGGTGGGCGTGCGATCTAACTCGTCGTTGGTAAGCGGGCGGAGGAGCAGCAAGAGCAAGGTTCACCAGGTGCGCGCGAGCTTGAGCCTGTTGTTTTGATCGCCGTCTTGTTCGCGTTCGCTGACTTCCCCCAGATTGGCCGGCGGTAGCGTGCCATCGGCAAGGTATTCTCGACTCAGCGAGGATTCAAGTTCAAGGTTTACAGACATACCATAGGCGATTTTCCGACTACATTCCCGACTACCACTAGTAAACACGCTGATTTAGATCCATCGCAGGTTATCAGATAGCGTCGCTGCTATGTGTTCGCAGGTGCGCTTCTGGATAATTCATACTTGGTTTTATATAACTGATTATCCGTACGTACTTGCCAGAATCTTTGCGTGTATGACGCTCCGAGGACTATGGTCGGTGCATCCATCTTGTTTCTAATCCGTATCCGTACTTTGACAAATTCTTCTGCCGTAGTTGCCAGAACCAGAACGCGTATGACGGTCCGAGGATTACGATGCATACGAATCATCTTGGTGCTCAGCGCAGTCCCCGCTAATGAAGTACAGTACGTTGGTAGTCCCCTCCGATTTTTTAACTGTACGTGCGTTCTCCACTCAGAATTCTCAAACGGCTAATTGCTTACTGTACAGACTACGCCGGACGGAGCCTCCGATTTTACGGATATGGAGGCGAGCAGCTCCGCCATTGCCGCAAAACAAGAAATCAGACCTGCATGCAGTCGCGAATTCATGGAATGGAGGTTTGCGGGCAATTATGCCTGTATCCCAACGCAGCTCTCGTTCATGAAGTACGTCTGGCGTCCACTCGGAATTCTCAAACGGCTAAATGGTTACAGCGCGGACAGACTACGTCAGACGGAGCACAGATATACGGACATGGAGGTACAATTCCGTTATTGTCGCCAAAAGAAAATCAAAGATCCTGATATTCACAAAATGGATGCCTGTTCTGCTGAACATTTCCAAGGTACAGAGAACTCCTTTCTTTATTTGTTCTCTTCATCTACATACTAGCTCTAACTGTCAATCTGTATACCACTAGTCATCAAGCAATTTGGCGCTGGAAGATCGACAAGCATACCGCGGCAGCCGCGATAGCTGTTGAGGTAATCAACTAATCTCTCTCGTAACTCTGATTATTAACGTCACATCTGAGACTAGAAGGTTATCTTAGTGGCTCAAACTTGTACAGTGGGCACTCCGCCGGCTCAACTCAAGTGCAGCGAACGCTACTTCCATTGCTTTCGGTCCCTGCGTAGCTGCTATCCCTGGAAACAAATTGCTGCTCCCCACGAATCATGGAATTAGTCTGTTCATGCGACAGATATGAAGAGTGCGTTGCTGCTTCCATTACTGAGCCAAGAACGGCAGTCGATTACTTGTACTTACCCCGCCTGGAGGGGACCCCCTCCGTCTGTCAAGGTACGCGAGAAACATCCCGTTATCCGCGGATGGGACACGTATCAGCGCACTCGGGCCTCTTTAACTTTCGAACACCCCCCAGACTCGCGCGCGAAATTAGCATCCTCGAGCTTGCAACACCATTCTGGAACGAATTTGTACGAGAAACTTTGGCTTTGGTACGAAATATTTAACCCGAGGACCGCGTATTCAGCGAGTCGCCGGCACTTCTTCGCGAGAGGCATTATCTCTCGCAATTAAATTCCGGGGTTGGCGGTACTCCGCGCTGTAGCGGGGCGTGGGCGTTGCGGTGGTGGTTCTCAAAAAGCCTGACGCTTCGCGTTCCACCCACGATGTCGAGCCAAATCTGAGACCATTTGCGCTTTGGCTTTTTCATTCCCCCAGCGCGTTCTTGCCTGCGCAGCCCTTCGTCGTTCGTATAAAGCGACGTTCTCTTGCTCACCGTGGGTTGTCTCTATCTGTCCCTCGCCTTCCTTCCGTTCTTATTTCGCATCAACCCACCCTCTAACAGACAGCCACGTCTCCTCCACAGATCATCCCAATGGCCGAATTCGAAAAGGGAGACGACGATACGATGTCGTGGCAGCACTGTGGGACGGAGGACTTGAGGCATTCGCTCGACGGGAAGGCAACCACCACGGCGAGCCACCTGGCGAGTTCGACCTACCACCTCAAAGGCACGCCACAGTTCCCCGAGGGCACCACCAAGGGTTACCTCACGATCTTCGGCGCCTTCATGGCGCTGTTCTGCACCTTTGGGCAGATGAATGCGTTCGGCACGTTCCAGGCGTACTACGCGGAACACCAGCTGAGCACTATGGAGCCGTCCACGATCGCTTGGATTGGGTCGCTGCAGCTATGGGTCTTCTTCTTCTCCGTACGTCCTCTACCCTCTTAATAATTATCCGCCTCCAACTTGTCTTCTGCAGGGTGGCCCCATTGGACGTTTTTTCGACACCTACGGCCCGCGTTGGATCATGATAATTGGATCCATCGTCTATGTCTTCAGCATTATGATGACGAGCATCTCGACGCAATACTACCAATACCTGCTTGCACACGGTGTTTTATTCGGGCTTGGCGTTGGCATGCTGTACGTCGTCCTTTAATTCCTCCATGGATATTTCTCACGTCCAACTAGCTTTTATCCTTCACTTTCCAGCGTGTCGACTTACTTCTGCAAATATCGGGCCACGGCGCTGGGCGTTGTTGCATCGGGATCGAGTTTCGGTGCGTATCCCCAGGTTGCATTGGAACACGTCTCAAGGGAATTACCCAGGCGGTGTCATGTACCCCATCATGCTCCAGCGGCTCTTCCAGCATGTTGGCTTTGGATGGGGCGTACGGATTTCGGGCCTAATCAGCGGGATCGTCTGTTGTATTGCGATCGCGACAGTAACGCGGTACGCACCACCAAAACAACGAGGCGCTACCTGCAAGCTCTCGGAGACGTTCCGAGATTCACGTTTCACGCTGCTGGCTGCTGGTAGCAGTTTCGTCGCTCTGGGTGCGTTCTGCTCCTGACACACCTCGATCGACTAACACACAAATTAATTAAGGGCTCTTCATCCCCTTCTTCTACATTGTGGACTACGCTCACGACCTTGCAATCGATGCTCGCATGACTTTCGTCGTTCTCGCCGTAATGAACGCAGGGGGCATCATCGGGCGCGTTGCACCCGCGTACCTCTCCGACAGCATCGGCCGCTTCAACCTCCTCGTCCCCGCCGCCTTCCTCTCCGGCATGCTCTGCACGCTCTTCTGGCTATTCGCAAAGTCGCTCGTACCACTCATGTTGTTCGCGGCCGCCTACGGGTTCACCTCCGGCGCGTTCATCTCGGTCATCACGCCGTGCGTCGCGCAGATTTCGGACATACGCCAGATAGGCAGTCGGATTGGCATCCTTTACAGCATCATTTCGTTTCCGTGAGTGCCACTAGCGATGCCTTCATGCTAGCGAAACGCGATGACTGACGGTGCCCATCAGGTCGCTAGTGGGAGGGCCCGCCGCCGGCGCGCTTCTCGAGGCTGGGAAGGGCAGCTACACGGGAATGATCCTGTTTGCTGGCCTGAGTGTTGTCGCAGGATCCTTCCTCATCCTCGCCGCCAAACTTAAAATCGATTCCCGACTCTTCGCGCGCGTCTAATATGCGATTCTGTCGGCCATTCCAGCGAGAGGTAAATTTTGCGGGTGCACTTATCCCGTGCGGGATTCAGGAGGTGGACCTGGGGCGTCGGCCCACCCCTTCGACGGCTACGTCTGGAAAGGAGGAGGCGATTTGTTGAGCACATCGTCTGACGCCGCGCACAGATATTTATGGGGACGAAATGTGGATGGTTCTAAGTTGGGCTTGGGCACCACACAGTGTTTATCAATCTGGAAAAAAAAACATAGACTCGAGTTGACGCTCGATGATGGCGGATGTGGGGCTATCCAGGGGATCCTGTGGATGAAGTATGTAACACATTGAATTGTGAAATGTAATATTATTATACTTAGAGTTACTTCCCTGACCACGAAGCTTGTACGGCTGGCTTCCCGGAGCAATATTGATCCAGATACAGCAGAATTTCCCTACGCCGCAACTTTCTGAACGGTTAGTTTGAAC
The DNA here is from genome assembly GCA_029281795.1 of Mycena crocata. Classification (NCBI taxonomy): domain Eukaryota; kingdom Fungi; phylum Basidiomycota; class Agaricomycetes; order Agaricales; family Mycenaceae; genus Mycena; species Mycena crocata. The sequence goes on along the minus strand of JARJCP010000110.1, from coordinate 85,052 downwards.
ATGTCGGCATCCTCGGCCATTAAAGACCCAAACTGAAGTTATAAGTATCCATGTGATTGTTCCAGGCAGCGGAGGAGAGTTTCGGTGTGACGTATCGATACAGTTGAAAATCTGAACTAAGAGACCGAGCTCTGTCATCGTCAATGGACCGTGGTTATCAAGGAATAATTCCGATTCCCGGATATCGGTTGTTAGGGGAAATCCGTATGGTCAGAGTTCATCATGAGGTCTTTTTCTTTAAGTATAAATCCCTTCATACTGATAAAGACCGTTATAGCTAGGGTTATGAGATTGAAACCCTGGTGAGCCCGTGGGAAGATCATTCGACACCGCCACTCCGTCCCTTACAGCTTGCTTCCTACCACCATGACCTCCTACCCGGCTCGCCCAGACTCTTTTTCCGTACCCTTTCTCGTGCTCTCAGACCCTCCAGGAACCTCCAAAATTGGCTCCCTTCTGCAATCGTATCCCATGAATGCCGTTCCCATGTTAGCAATCGCACTCGGTGCTCTGTACTGGATTTGGCGCGATACGAGGCCGACAGCAATGCTTATCTTCTATGTCTCATTCCCAAACGTGGCGATTCCCTCACAGCCTACTCGACTAGCAAGCGCATGTATTCGTTGCCTCCCACCGGAAATCTTGGTGGATATATTTGCAATGACTTTGAACGACTCGCTGTTCTTGGATGAAGAACCAACATCCTTTATTGCCCAGCTCCAGAATCTAGGCCACGCTCAGCTCCTCACTCTCGCTCAGGTATGCCAGCAGTGGCGGGCACTGGCCCTCGAATTCCCCACGCTCTGGAGCACAATCCAGATTCGCTCGGTTCTCTGGACACGCCCGGATCGAAAAGAGTTAGTGACCAACCTTCTGACATCTACGCTGGAACGAAGTGGATCTTCGACGCTCCGCATATTAATCGCGAATCACGCGGGGGAACCTTATCCACCGTCCACAATACGTCTTTTATGGGAGCACTCGGAGCGGTGGGGGTCATTTGTCTTTGTGGGCGCTCCTCCTTCCCTGCCCGACTTTTCTGTCTTGCGTGGGAAGTTCTCCCAATTACAGCATCTCCACCTCACAGCACTGGACATCCCCGGCACAGTTTTCGATGCATTCCAGGTGGCTCCGAACTTGAAGACACTGGCCGTTGAGATAGGCACCCAGAATATCGACGCCTTCTGCAGATTGCCGCTGGAGCAACTCGAGGATCTCATCATACTAGAATGTTCAGCCCGGACGCCATTATTTGTAGCCGCCGTGCATCGCCTTTCCAAATTCGCCGCACTCACTATCAGTATCCTATTCATGCCTTCCCCCCACGAAGAGATCAAACAATCCACCGTCCCCGTCATATCCAACATCGGTTTTCTCTGCGTCTGGGGGGAAGGAGACACTCCCGCTACCACGCAGTCCGCTTTCCAGAATGTCATTGATAATCTATCTCTCCCGCATCTCGCGGCTCTTTGCCTCTTCTCAGTTGACCACAAAAGCGTTGCCTGGCCCCATACTTGTTTCCTATCCCTCGCGAGCCGCTCTGTCTTCGCCACCCACCTCCTTACCCTCAACATCCAGGCATTTCGCATCTCGGAGGCGGAGCTCCTGCAAGTCCTGGCTACACTTCCCAGGCTCATGCACCTATTCATCGCGGACCACGAGCCCGATGTGGTTCCCGGTGATGGAACCGTCACGGACACGCAGCACGCCGCGAGCACCGCGCTCATCACAACCTCCCTCCTCACTGCCCTCGTCTGCCGCCCCGACTCTGCCTCTGCCTCTGCCTCTTCCTCATCCGCCTCTTCCTCTTCCTCCGTCCCTGGTGCCCACCGAAAGACCGATCTGGTTCCGCTGCTCAACACCCTTGTCTGCAATTCCGTCCTCGAGTTCGACGACTGGGCTCTCTTGGTATTCCTTCTATCGCGCGCGGACGCGATGCCGTTTGTCCTGGACCTGAGATACCCACCAGATCGCGGACGGGTGCTGGATTCCACCGTCTCCGCCTGCATCGACGAGTTGGCCACCGAAGGGCACGTCGAGTTCGGATTTACCGCGGGGGCTTTGCACGAGCATATCTATTGTATGTACTAGGTTGGGTTACGGAGCTCGTTGACTCGAAGGCTGCAATGGAAATAAAAACAGCGTATCCGGAGTTCAGACTGCAGCGAGCTATGGGGCTTCTGTTATCTATCCTTCATGTAAGTATCTAATTTCATTTCCGAATGTTCCTTGTAAGCACTTATAATTAGGGCAGGGTGAAAGTGCCGCTTTGACATTGCAAGTGACATTTACTGCCGCTGCAAAAATCTTAAGTGCCGCATGACTGCCGCATGATTGCCGCATGGTTGCAATTTCTGTCACACTGCCGCGCTGTCACGCGCTCATTGCCGCATCGAAATATTCTGAACTGCCCAGAACTGCCGCCGTTACTCGGGTGCCGCATGAACTTTCACCGATTCGTTTCCAACTAATTTTGTGGCTATCAATCGGCTTATTCATCAACCATGTAGCAATGTTAACGACCAGACGCTATGTATGATAATCCAGTTAATCATCGTCTCCGCACATAGACTATTATCGTTCTCTGCTCACAGTTCTATCAATTTTCGACCCGCAGCTCGTCGGGACTCATCAAAAACCAGCAGAGTGTTAACATCTTGGAAATTAATTCAACCCTGTGAATAAGTAATCCTTCTTCAATGGCTTTTCTAATTTGTATGCTGTTTTGGAAGTAGACACAGCATGGTGCACTGAGACACACTGCCGTCTTGGAATGAAGTTTCCGTGCTGTCGTATTCGCAACTCGCCCTCGCGGCGCACCGGCAGCTGCGGTTCGACCTTGTGCCGCCTTTGCATTAATGCGATTCGTTGGCTGCCCCGCGCCGCACGACTGATAAACCGCGTCTTCGATGATGTTATAACCATAAAATCACTCAAATCTTTTACTTGCCCCCAATCTTTGTGTGGGTGCAATTATCAGACTGTCGATGCACTGTTTGACCATGGATTCAACAGGTGCCGCAAGCTGAGTGCCGCTGGGTGCCATGCAAACTGCCGCATGAACTGTCGGGGCATGTGGTCAGAGTCAGTTCAGCGGCCAAAAGTTTCACCGGTCAGTCGTTTTTCAAACGGTGCTGTGCTAAACTTGATTTTTACTTACCATTTACATAGACGTGTGCCAACGACATCGGTCAAAACACTTTCTGCATCCTCTCAGAAGCAAGAAGCCTCTCAATGTATTTAATCCCATTGTATACAGTCCTTGTCACATTTGGATAAGTTCTCTCCCCCGATCTCGATAACTAGGCACCGATTGTGGTGTAATCAGGTTTCACAGCTCCAAGGCCAATCCGAAGATAACTTCTGTAGAAGGTCAAATTGAAGCGTTTCTCGCATGTTTAATTGTTGAATAGTTGAAAACGGCTCGATATGCGCAATAATCTCAATTTCGTAACATCGGTGGTTGTCCATGACGAGTAGAAAATTGCCGCAGTGGCTGTGTTCCGGCGGTGAACAAGGTTGAACTCTGTTCGGGGTTCCTGTGTGTCCGAGGTCGACCATTTGCGAATCAGAAAAAAAATGGAAGAGAATGCTGCGAGATTGGCGCGCGAGCGCTGCATTTTGCCGCATGAGTACCGCTACTACCGCAAGACTACCGCTGGCTTGAATGATAACTGCCGCATGCATGTCACATTGCCGCTGTGTCACGCCGCAGAAGTACCGCAGACTGCCGCATACAAGCGGCAGGATTGCCGCTGACTGCTGCATGACTGCCGTTGCAAGGTGCAAAATTGCCGCTGCAAATTGCCGCAGACTGCCGCTGCACAATGTTTGTCTATGTTTGGTTGCCTCAGACTGCCGCAGACTGCCGCATGACTGCCGCTGCACAACTCGAAGATGATGAGCTAGAGGCCTCGACGGTGAGCACATTGACCAGGTCTTCATGCTGACCGATGTATCAAGCCGTAACCTACATTCATGCACCGTTTGGGAGGGCGGCGGTAGCGTTGAACGGTAGTTCAACATGTGCCGCAAACCGACTGCCGCTGACTGCCGCATAAACTGCCGCTGCATGCGGCAAATGGCAGTGCAGCGGCAAAATCTCCCTGCCCTTATAATTAGGGTGTCGCAAGAATCAGAGAGAGATCACGGTATGATAGGCAATTTCGCATTGCTCACAAGCGCTTTCCACACTTAGAAAAATAATTAAATTACATATTGACAGGCCAAGCCGGAGGCATCTCAGGCTCGTATGCTGAGCGCTGAAGACTCGTACGCTGTCGCGATCGTTAAATTATTGCTTCAGATATTCCTGCACCCTTGGCACGAAAATACAATCAGCTGTTTGAGAATTCCGGGCGCAGGTCGGACGGGTAGACAGTACTGCCTCAGCAGGAATATCAGCGTAATTGAAGAAGGGAAAAAAATGATGCACCTACAATAATCCTCGGAGGGTCACCCAGGCAAAAATTACAGCAAGTACACGAAGGTTCTGCCAACTGCGCGAGAGTTCTGCTAAACAGAGAAAGAAAATTAGTTGGGAGCGGGTATGAATTATAAGAAGCAGACATGTGCATCTGAGCACTATCTGATAACGGCCATGCGTGACTAGCAGTCAGAGCACCGTGAGCGCAGGAAATGCGTGGGCGTTATGCTGCCAACCTTCAAGTACAGTTTAGGCAGGCGCACCTGCCGATGGTAAGCTACCGCCGGCCAACCTGGGGGAGTCAGCGAACGCGAACAAGACGGCGATCAAACGAACAGGCTCAAGCTCGCGCGCACCTGATATATACGAGGTAGCCTTGCTTGCTGAGATGATGGGACGCCCACCGCCACCGTAGCAGCCGACGCCGGTGCCCCTTCCCTGCACAGTCGCCGAGCTAGTCGTTAGTGAGTCTGTCAGCGTACGAGACTCCTCCGAGTCCGCGTTGAACGTTGATGAATTGCGAAATTAGACAGGTAGAATTTGAACCGAATTGAATGCTGGACGGAGACGCAAATCCCGGCGACCGTCCTGATTGAATGATGATTGATGGAGCTACAGGGGAGGGGCAGCCGCGGGGTTCAAAGCGTGCGTATGAGGCACGGTGCAGTAGGTTCTCAGTTTCGGGAAAGAATCGCAGAGGGGTACCGGCTCGTCCGAGAACAGAGGCGCGGCCAGTCAGTGAAGAAGGTTCAGTTTCTCTGTTACTATGGCGGAAAACGGTTGCAGCATACAGCAGAGTACAATCAATACCCGCGGTACCCGTCGTGCCTTGGAGGGCGGAGGAGCAAATATAATCTTAACGAGGGGGGATGGATGATGATATTGATTCGGGCAAGAGCGCAGTTGATCGTCCCGTAGCCCGAATGAAAGTTCCTGCGGCCCGTGAGCCGAAGCTAAGGTACCAAAAGTCCAGAGTGCCATCGATCTGCAGCTCACGATAAGGAGCGTGAAGGTTCGCTTCTATGTAACCGGTGGAGAGTGTCCCGAGTGGGCAGACAGGCCCTCATCTCGAGGCAGAGGTAAACGCCAACGCGGTTACACACTCGTTGATCGCTGGCTTGACGGTGGATCGTGGCGGGCCCAAAGCGGGAACAAGAGGCTGGGTTCTACTACTCGACAGAGTCAGTCGTGATTCCAGCTAGAGACAGTCGCCGCAGACCGAGCAGACAAGGTTCGTACATCGGGGAGAAAAGCGCGAAAGACAAAGGTCTAGTTTCTTGAGCTCGCGCGCGGAGGAGGTGGAATGACCGTTCAAAGTCAGTGATTGACAATTTCTTGTAGCACATTAATATTGCGGTGAAGAGCCGACTTTCTGGACCAAGATCAGGGCTCTCGAATCCGTCTTCAGCGTCCGGGATAAATTCAATGGACATCTGATGTGTGAACGAGGAAACTGCTGAGGTACCCGGAGGGGATGGATCCTAAAGAGCAGGAATATTCTGGATTTGAGGGTCTAGGGGTGAAAGAGAATGGCCAGGGGAAGAAAGAAGATACCCCGAGCGCACAGTAGAGACCAATTGGACTGTGATCTTGGAGCGGGAAAAAACGACAGAATTGAGAGGAGATTCTGCCACGTCCAATGATTCCGTTTGACTTGCGAGAGACTAGAAACCAACCAGGAAAGCAGATACATTTTGCGATGGTTGGTTTCCGTTTGAACCAGCCGCAGGAAGCTTCAGGCTGGTGGACTGGACGAGGAAAGTCTGAGAGAGACAAGAGAGAGAGCTGATGGTAAAAGTGATGGCTGATGGCGGAGTTCTGAATGGACCACGTGGATGTTGGCGCGTCCAACAGGGAGCCAAACACGGCACAAGATCGCGTCAATTACGAAGAAAAAACGCTGAACACTGTGAAAAAAATCGCATTTGCAGCGGAGAATTTCATGCATAGTCTTCGCATCTCTTGTTCTCCTTTGCGGGTGTCTGAAGGCTCTAGATGTAAGTATGTGCAGTTTTGCGAACGCCAAGAGCACGGCGTCGGGATACGGAAATTTTATAACTCCGGCTGTCCGGGAGCGATTTGGCTCCGCAAAACGTCGGGATTTCCGAACGTACGGATTTAAATATCAGGAAGATCGTACTCGTTTTCTTGCAAACCTGCCATAAACAACTCGCACTTTCTGCTTCTTCCGAATCACTATGCCAGGCGACACACTTCGAGTACCGACATTTCCCCGTTCGTCCTATGGCCATCGACGGACGAGCTCCTCTCCTGGACCACAATTCACGCCATCGTCATCTTCCCATCTATATTCCATGCACGTTCGAAGCAGCTCGCATGCCGATTTAACTTCGGGAGCCGCGCACTTACACGGCCACAGTGAAACCCTTCGAGTCCCCGAAGCCAATGCGCCATCACACCGACGCATGAGCTCCTGTCCCGGGCCCGGTCCCTCTTCCATCCCATCTTCCTCCTCCCGTCCGTATTCGACACACAGCCGCAGCAGCTCGCATACGGATTTAACTGCCGTAGCCGCACGCGCAAACAGGAGTTGCACCTCACGCGTCCATATTCAAGGAGAAACCCTGCGCGTCGCCACACAAAATCTCCCATCCCACCGACGCACGAGCTCCTCTCCCAGTGCATCCTGCACCTCCATCTCCTTAGACTGCGAAATAGCTCAATGGCATCGCGCAAACCACCTCATCGCCCGCACCGAACTGCCCCTCCTCACATACGACATCTCCCTGCACCCCTGCACCCTCACCACCCTTCACCCGCAGGGCGCCGCGCGCCTCCTCGAGCCCGCCGTATACCCACCGCAGCGCGCACTGTCTCTCGTGATCCAATCGCCCGATCTCCCATGGCCGTGGCCGATAGACGTTTTTGCGACGAAGGCGCGGTATGTCAGTGTGGGGGATGTCCTGCATTCGCTGTATCGCGCCGGGCGGGTGGGTGTGACGAGGGCGGAGCTGGATGCACTTCACAGCCCGGACATCATGGACCGTATAACGCAGGCCTACGAGCGCCGCTACAGTCGACTCGAAGGGCTGCGCGGGTTCGAGGAGGAGAAAGGCAAGGGCGTGAAACGGGTTGATTTTCTCTTGGGATGTACGAAATTGAGAGGGCTGGTGCCTGCGCCGAGCGTGGAGGAGGGGATGTGGGTTGTGTTCGTTTCCTAGTCCCCGCCACTTTACATGGAAATTCACAGATCTAGAGCGCTTATACTTTATTATCCCTTGTATTCCCACTTCAACTCCTACTCCTACGTTCCACAATGTAGCATATCCTGCGCCTCATCTATATGTAGACCACCCGTTCCGTCAATATGTTCTCCCCATATTAAACCTCACGAGATATTCAGGCACTGCTAATCGAACCACAGCAGCAATCATGCACATCAAAGTGGGTATTTTCTAAATTGGGCAACAGGAATAGATTATAGAACCAAAAAAAAGTCGGCCGCGCACATGACTTAATACTCCGGTAGATGTTGAGATGGAAGTGCAGGAATGCGTCGAAATAATTGCAAGAGTGAGGTGGAAAAAATATTCGCTCATCAAGTGATGCCGTCGGCAGGAATCGAACCTGCGCCTGCCGCTACATACTGCGTTTTTGTCACTAGCCTTCCATCCCGCATTCTTGAATGCAGATATAATTGCCGTGACCGCTGCTTATGAGGTTTTGAGAATAGATGAACGAGCGGCATATCTTGACGTCCGCAATCGAATGCTCGTCAACACATGAATCACACGTCCCATTTATTCTTTTTTACAGAGCTCTGCTAATTAGAATTCTACTGTAGCACGCAAGAGAATGTCGTTCGTGGCATGCGCACATCTTGCGAACCCATCGAAAACGAGTGTATGTATGTTCATCTGCACAGATTCTGCAGTCAACGACATGGATTGAATTCCCCGCCCCAGCATTGTCAACAAACTCATCTCCTTGGGATGGTCGAAGGAAATTGAGGCAGCGGGCTGCTTGTCCAGCCACTATCTTGTTAATATTTGCAAGCTGCTCACAGAAGCCGGTGAGAAATTTGTTTCCTGATGCCATTCTGGCATAGGTCTCTGAGATCCATCTTTGAAACCAGGCTGGGCATCAATAGAGGGGTTGCTCGTGGATATCATGGTCAAAAGGCGCAAAGACCTTGCTCGAAAAGTGAAATACGAAGCGTCCAAGGCGCGATACGAAAATATGTCTGCGGAGAAGCAGAGGGTTGTCTGCGAAGAATACACGAGGATTATGGGGGGACACAATCATGTCGTTAAAAGCGCGTTGATTAATTGAGCTGGAGGCTTTGTCCCTCCTGTTCTATAGTAAGTTCTCTGCTAGGCGGTGTAGAATCTCAGTCAACCCCGTCTTCAGTGTGGGATAAAAATCCAACCACTCCGATCTCGCCTACGCTTCATGTCCGAGTTCCAGCCTGTTTGTGCCTTTTTGGCTTATTTTATGTTGCAGATGCCTCATGCTTTCGACCTTTCCCTTGTTATATGGGCTCTCATTTTCAGGATATGCCGGTGTTGGAAAACGGTACGGCCAACACTGACTTGAAACTCCGCCCAAACTCCGCCTGCCGGTGATGCAATCAGTGGCGCTCCTTTGCATTCACCACCACGACCGTTTTTGCTTCGAGGTGTACAAAGGCCCAAAAGTTCTTCAAGTCGTGGAACAAGCTTCTCGGATGTCCTCCCATGGGCTGGGGCTACCTGTTGACCTGGAGCGCCACATATCGGAGATGCTAGCCTTATCTCGTTCTGTATCGATTCCCAAGCTCTTACGCGTTGTGTCGCGGGTCAAAGAATGGTCAGATTAGAGGGATTATCCACTCAATAACTCATCTCATGCCCCTCTGAGGCTCGAGCCACTGCTTCGTTGTACTGTCATCATCAACTGCTCACCGATCGACAGTCTTCGTGCATACAGTGTCGAAACATTCAGACTCATTGCCCGAACCAAATCCACCATATTTCTAGACGACTCCGGGCATAATCTATTCTTGCATTCCCACACGAACTGTGGATGAAATAATTTCCACGCTCACTGGTGTGAAGAATCTCATCGTCTTCACTGGTGCTGTGGTTCCCGGATCGACTACAAAGCCACTGCAGCTGCGCCGGCTCTACTGTGACTTTTCCGCGGTTTTCGATCCGAATATTATCACTCCGACCATGAGCGCCTTCTCCTTTCCCGATTTAACCCACGCATACTCGTATATGCTGGATGCCTGCAAGCTGTTAAGCATGCTTGTCATTCTTCTCAGTGCGAAGGTGCGCTCCCAAAAATCACCACCGCCCTCACCGCCGACGACCGTTTTATAATGACGCCTGTCGCCATCACGCGCACGACTGGCAGCATGGAGTCCTGTCAGGCTCAGACTTTTGGTCTCGCACAGGCGAGTTCCTCGCGGCGCGGAGTCTGCCTTAATCCCTCGTGAGTATTTTACTCTGAGTCGCTGCGTGCCTGACACTGAATGCAACAATATTCCAAAGGCACAACATTTTTCTAGGACGTACAGCCGGATCGTTGATAATCGCAGTCTTGTGAACCCTGCGCCATTATATATTTTATCTTTTTGCCGGGTAATCGTTGACCGTAAGACAACCACGTCTCACTGGCATTTTCTCACCGTCCACCCCATCGCCGCGTGAAGATATTCCTGTTGCTCTTGGTACCATGCCCACAGAAATGAGTGTATTACTGCAGACATGCATTAAAATTTACCCGATGCAGTTCTTCGTCATTGCACAGCTCTTAAACTCACTCATTGTTAGTTTTAGAATGACGCAGTTTCGAGACGGTCCCACAACCCAGCTACTCGGTAAGTTGTCCCAACGACAAACTCCCCTTGTGTCCTTTGGGCGTTAGACACAAATATTTGTGTCCAACGCTCAAAAGTAGAAATGCCGTTGACATCGGTATTGATCATCAAATCTCGCCTGCTTCCTGCGCCCACAATGAATGACGAAGAGAAAGAGAGATTGACAAGGGAGAACGGTGAAGACCATCTCCATCCCAGGTGTTTCTATGCTGAATTAGAATAGCCTCTGATCCAAGTCACGAATCCGCTGCCGCGAAACTCTGGGCCGTCTATGTCTCTGAGGCAGAAAAATATGATAAAGGGCTTGTGGAGAGCTGGAAGAGCGACATGGAGGGAATTTTGATTTTCGTCTGTGGTTCCAGGTATCAATATATTCTACTCTAACTTTGACCATGTCTCTTGATAGGCAGGTCTTTTCTCTGCTAGCTTAACAGCTTTCCTCATCGAAAGCTACAAAACTTTGATGCCAGATTCCGCGGATAAGACTGTGCTGTTGTTGGAGCGAATTTCACAACAGATGGCTGCAGCAGTGAACGGAACCAGCTTCAATATTCCCTCCTCCGCACCTTTCACCCCCTTACCAACTGCTCTGCTTTGTAATTTTCTGTGGTTCATCAGTCTTGGACTGGCTCTCACCTCTGCGCTGGTCGCAACACTCGTCGAGCAATGGGCACGCGACTTTCTACACAGGGCTGAAATACGCTCAGCTCCGGTCGTTTGCGCACGGATATTTTCATTCCTCTATTATGGGCTCAAGCGGTTCAAGATGCATACTGTCGTCGAGGTTATTCCTCTACTCCTGCACGCATCACTTGCCTTCTTTTTTGTTGGCCTCGTGGCCTTCCTCGTCCCAGTGAACATCGCTGTTGCTGCTCTGGCAGGGGTCCTCCTACTGATCATCACCTCTGTTTACTCAGTACTCACTCTGCTTCCACTGTTCCATTTGGATTCCCCCTATCGAACCCCGCTCACAGGCGCCTTTTGGCATCTGCACAAAATGGCCATGACCTTGTACTCAAGCAAACATCACATACCGACGGTTGACCCTGCGGATCAGAACGAGACTGTCGTTGATCGCATCTTCCACAAGGCCACGGAGGTGTCTGCCGAGCGAGAAGCTCGGGACCAACAGGCTCTCATTTGGACAGTCAAGTCTCTGACTGATAGCACGGAACTCGAGCCTTTTATCGAGGCGCTCCCGGACGTCTTATGGAGTCATATGGGAAGACGACGCTATGTCTACGAGGCGGCCATCCTGACCCTGGTGCAGCACATCGATGTCAGACTCTTCAATCGTATCACGGATTTTCACTCTGACTGCCTTGCTGGCCATCTCACCAGGGAAACCTTAAAGCGACGTAAAATATCGTGCTACAAGGCGATCTGGACACTTGGCAGCCTGTCCCTCCGCGACGTACCTTTCAATCAAATCCTTCCTGATGTAACCTCCCCTGGTAATTATCCAGGGGAGGATGAGGATGAGGATGTTTTACCGTATAAACTGTCCGCAGAGGCGATGGGCGTTTGGGGAACATTTTGCGCTGGCACAAGTATTTACGCAGAGGCTTTGAAATCTCTCATCGACTGGAAGTCGCAGGGTTTTACATCCCGTATTCCCGACATCTCTGCCTCCAACTTGTACTCTTTGCTTGGGAGAGTTCTTGATATTCCACGAGAATCTCTCCTCTGGCGGATGTGCAGGAGTTGGCCAACAGACCTTCTGAATTCTAACAATATATTGTCGCTGACCACAGCTCTCATCGATGAACTCGAGGCGCTACCTCATACTGTGGCCCTGTGGACATTTATGAAGTACTTTACCAGTATAGCAACGTTAAAGTCGCCACCTTACCGATTTGGGAGCACACAGGGAGTGCTTTGCCCGCCGAGGCTGCCTCTCTCCCCACAACTCCTGGAGGGTTTGTGTCGGAGTCTGAACAGAATTTCTGGTGCCTTATTGACTCGTCAATCTGAACCAGAAATGAACCCAAATCTTGCCTGGTGGCACATGCTTATTCTCAGGTTGATACTATATTGGGACCCTGCGGACTCCAATCATGAAATCTGCCTTCCTGAGACGTTGATAACCTATATGAATCAATGTGATGCCGTGAGATGGGAACATTTTGCCGCTACACTTCCTACAGCGGCATGGCCAGCCATTGTGATAACCATTGATAGGTCCTGGAACATGACCGAGGTTGATACAGGCCAGCTCGAGGTGACCCTCACCTTCCTCTGGAGAATGGTTCAGACCCAGTATATAACCGCCGACGCGGCACAGCTGGAGGCCATCGTTGATGCAGTTTCGCGTGCCCCCGCCGTCGCAATGACGCCATGTGTCCTTGCGATGGTAAAAAGGAAGGCATTAACGATGCTGTATTTCCGCGGGTTGACCACACCTCTGCCGGACGGAATGTTGCAATCCCGGCACCCAATTTTACCAGCAGATACAATGGTTGAAGCCCCGAGTGAAAATTTACTTATCAATGAAGAAAAGTTCGCCAGCCATCAACACCGGGCATTCATTGTACACAGATACCATGAAGGCCTGCTTCACCTAACAACTGAACTCATCGAATCGTGTCTTCTGAATGACTTGTCGTCCATGGTTGACCAAACACTGTGTTACGTCGGAGACTTTATGCCAGCCTCGACCTTCCTCCCCAGTAATCAACTCCGTTTCGCAATTGGCGTTGAAAATTTGTTTACCACATGGACAAATGGGGAGAATGAAGAGAAATCGAAGATACTCCACACACTTTGTACTTTGAATTTATTCCAGGCATACCGGTCGTCTCCACCTCAAGATTGGCAATGGCACTCGGAGGACGCAGCGGAGTTCGCTGCATGGCTAGAGAATGCAGAGGCTCGCCACATTGTGAAGGACACTTTTACCGCGTACCTCAGTATACTATCGTCTGGAAATCCCGAGATCTCCCAGACATTTCAAGAAATTGTGAGTAACCTGGATAGGCGACATCCCGAAGTGGAAGATGTGCGAGGTATGTTATAATTCGTCACTTGATGAGCATTCTGATTGTCCCTGTAGAAACTGTGAAAGACATGCGGGAAGCTGCATCGGCTGTGTCGCCGACGATGTAACAACCCATGTTACTGACACAATGCAAAGCAGCCACTCAGAGCAGAAGCATCATAGAAGCATAGAAAATCGCTTTTTAACCGGACAAATGGTTGAGAATTTGGAAATGGTATTGCCGAGCTGGGACGCTGAGATGTACAGCGGAAGAAGAACAGTGAACAAGGCTTTCTTTGGCACACACGGTGTATAATTATGCAGCAAGATTGAGGGGGTCTTTGAATGGTTGGCAAAATAAATTGGATAGCGGAGGTGGTAGAAGGAAAGAAGTAATGTGCTGTCACTGATCACATCAAGCCAGGCCATCGGGCGGAGTTTGGGCGGAGTTTTAACCCAGGTTTTCCAGCACTGAAAGTCAGATGCAGACTAAATTTGAGATGAGACGAGCAACGGCTTCGAGCGGACGAGCTGTAGGTTGCGAAACGGTATCCAGGAAAACAGAAAAGCAAAAAGAAAATGGGTATTGTTTGCGCAAAGATTCGTAGTCCGACGGTCACCTGAAACTATGCGTACAATTCCGAAGCAGGTCACTCAATACCAGAGATCTGAGTCACCCGAATCATCCAAGTCATCCTCATCAAGCGCAGCGGAATGCTCAAACTCCTCAAACGAAGAAAAACATTCAACCGCACGAGGCGCAAGGAACCTACTGTGAGCGAAACCGGTATCACACGGGATACGGATGTGTGAGCACGCGCAGTTGTAGCATGTGTTAGAGTAGAGTGAGATTGGTGTTACAGCAATGCAACACACTTAACAGGAAACAATCAGTATTAAGGTTCGGGAACCCTTATATAATGGGTCAACACGGGGGACTTCACCTAAAGAAGCCGTCAACGAGAGTTCTATCTTCGTATGACGCGAACTTGGGAATCAGCACCAAGTTCTTAGGACCGCTAAATCTATTAACGGTGCAAGCTTATAGCGTTGCGACAGGGATAGATGATAAAAGCAAGTTTAATGGATTTAATGAGCTTATAGCGTGACTAAAGGATCACACAAAATGTGGGGGTTTCACAGGTAAGTGTATTGGCAAAGATGTAAGATAGGATAGGATGATTTACAGGAGGAGGACAAAGCCTTTTATATACTGCTACTACAGACTATTCTACAACCTTCCACAATAACCTATTGAGTCATCGATGCAGTGCTCTGACTGGAATTCACCGTGACTCGGAATAGCATGGCCGAGCCTTGCCCGAATGCTGTTCAACCGTGGGAAATAAATATAGAATACGAGGCATGTAGGCTGAAGTGATCGGTAAAAGCCTAGAACCTGTCAGGGGAACCCCTATTTCCGGCCCTTCCGCTTCCGCATCCGGACCTTCCGGTCCCGTTCCGACCCGTTCCGGCTCCTCCCGATATCACATGGCCTGTGATTCCGCCCGGGACCTCTGCCGATCACTCCGGTTGCTATCACATGCCCCCCGTCCGTAGTTACTTATATACCGGGATCTGACGCGGGTGATCCTTAGTCTTTCTTCTCTTCGGATCCCCCTCGTCAGGTCTGTCCATTTGTATCTGTAGCTACTCTGTGATATTTATCTTCGGATCCCCCTCGTCAGGACTCTTGAGTATACTCGGGCCTTGAGGTTGCCCTTACAGAACCCGAAAGTGCCAATATCCATCACACCTACCCGTTTGATGCAAGAGGGAATTCATGGCAGCGCGATTCCCGCCCTGCATAATCCCCTGCTCCTGCGCACGAAGCGTGCTCTGTTCCTCCGCCGACATGGCCTCGTATTGCGCTCTGGCGGCGGAGTATCTCGCCCTCCGAGCGAGGTTTTTGCGAGTCTCGCTCGTGATTTCGAGGAGCTTCGGTTGGACCGAGGACCAGACTGAAATAGTATCAAGATGAATGGTTGAATACGGTAGTCAGAGATAGCACAAAGATTTCGAGAATTGATACGTAGCACTTACTGGCATCTGTGAGAGGCTCGCTGCTATCAACCAGATAGTGCTTCGCCAGCCGTGATTGGCTCGCTGCGCGTACGACCTCCTGCGACCATCCCAGGGAGAGGAGTTTGTCGAAGATTCCGTTGTAGGGGGGTTAACATAATATTCGTCGGTGACAAGACATTATAAACTGGGAGAACGTACAATTGTTTACGACGACCTCTCATGACAATGACGTGCCACGAACAGCATTCCCGGGTGTGCTGAACAGAGCTCTTTATCATTTTTATAGCGGAATAAAACGCGACACACGATTCGCGTATCAACGAGGATACGGTTACAAGTGTCCAAGAAAGCTGCCCGTTCCTTCACTCCGAGGCCCTCGTAGATCGCAGTCATGGAAGCAAGATCAGCGTTCAGGAACGCCGGATGGAAGGCTGCCGGGACTCCAGTCAGTATTAAGCTCAAATCGACACTGGAAACAAGGCTAACACAGTCGGTGGCTGGACAGCAATCAATTGCCGTACGTTGACGGAGGCATCGCAAGCCAAACAGGGCCGCTTCGTGGCGTCGAAGGCTGTCAGGCTGGTGGGAGGTTGGATGATGAATAGACATGACTTCCGTTTTCGAGCACTCACTTCGTCTGTTCACAGCCCTCACAACAGCGAACACACAAGTCTCAATCCACGCGGAAACACGGGCTTTCGAGACAATACTTGATCATGGATGGTTATTTGGGCTCGAAGAGCATTTGGATGTCATGTAATTGAGAGACTTACATGACAGTGTTCCGAAAACACCAGATTTGTGTATTGCATCTCTGTTAAGCCCGGTGGACAGGCAGGCAACGCCCGCCCGAAGTTAGCGAAGGCTTGTTTCCATATGCTCCGCGAGCAATTATTCACCAGGAATTCCCGGATGCCTTTAGAGAGCCTTGAGAGGCGTAGGATGTCCACGGGCTCGAGATAGAGAAATCTCTACAGCACAATATTGCATTCAAAGGCAAGCGCAGTTGACAGAGGGGATGTTGAAGTACCTCTCTGATGCAATCTAGCGGCATATTCAAGAGGTAGGACCTTTGTGCAGGGATGATTGCTGGACCGGTCGAGGTCGTGGGGGGAAGAGGGAGAGGAAGGAGATGAAGAAGGCCTGAAACCCATCTGAAACCGCTGACAAACCGCTGATCTCCGATGGAAGGGATGAGACGCGATCACGGGACAAGTAACATTTGCAAGTCAACATGTTGCAGAGGACAGGTTGAAAATCGATTGGCTGAGCTTTTAGCATCGGCACATAGACTCGGATCTTCCTCGCTGACTTGAAATGTTGGTATGTTTTGTGGGGAGTCACTTTCTGGGCACGCTTATGACTTGCCTCGACACTAGGGAGGTTGTTCGTGAGGATTGGGCTGTATTCTTTCCACTTCATTTCACACTATATAAATTGTGGATCAGTCTTTGATGATAGCAGATCGGAAAGTAATGTCTCGGTACTATGGACAGTGAAGCAACGATCCTTCGGCGAGCTTCGCGTGAGGCGCTCACTTCCCGTCGTTGTGGCACTGTATCGTGGGTTAGTTGGCAGGACCAAATGATTTAAGCACTTTGACCAGTCACGCAAACTTGAACAGCACCGAGTCCGGCACAGCTTCCAGCATTATGGTCCGTGCGACACACGTAGCGGAGTCTGGTCTGGCTGCTCGTGTAGCCGTTGATCACTGGGCCTGAAGCACAGCTGAACATTCCTTGAGTGCAGACATTCTTATCCGTGGTAAGGCTGGCTTAGATGGAGCTCAACCGAGCGGAGGAAAGGAAGGGTGTGATTGGAGGCTGTAAGGTCATACATCGGTCCCTGAACCATATGAATTGAATTGCTACTCCTACCATTGGCGGATAAGTTTGTCCGAAAGCTGCGGAAGGTCTGCGTGATGCAATGGACAAGTAGAGACGAAAATGCCAAGGGGAGTGTGGTCCAACGAGTACCATGGATAGAATGGGAGGTGATGGTAAGATGTTTCAACTTCAGCTGAGCGAAAATCCACCCCAGAGTGTCCACATTCGGCACGGGCAGATACATCGGGAGTCTTATCATCAAACACCTGATATACCCAGCAATGTGTGGTGAGTTCGACAGCAGCTGAAAAACTGCGACAGAATTCGACCGAAATCTGTTGTCATAATCATGGCCAGTATTCAGGGTCATAGAGCAAAAAAGGATATGTTGGCTTGGGTCTGAAAAGGTGGACGCTACCAGATTTCAGGGATTCGACATCATCCACCTCGGCCAAGATAGAATCAACAATTTCCTGAGGCACATGCATGCCACCTGAGAACGCGGCAGAGCAGAGAGACGACGATAGTGGCAGACAAGTGGCAGACGACTCGGAGATTGGAAGCAGGAAACCCGGAATTTTGATTTGGGGCCTTGCAGCAAAACTTGGAAACCACCGTCTTTCTGCGCTCGCAGCCATCCGGCGGGTCCACAGCTTATGGTGGCAGAAGCAGAAAAGAATCTGACAATCAGGCCACAATGACACACCAACACCGTCACACGGAATCATCACAATCGCAAACCAGCAATGACGCCACAATAAGTGACTTATGGAATTTCACTTAGCCTGCGAAAGTTAACTTAGGTTACCTTATGGCAGGCCAAGTGAATTTCCCAAGTCAGTGAAAAATTGGTGAAAAACCCAAAATAATTTTCAACACTTTTTTCACTGAAAAACTTGCAATGTTCAACCAGTGTCACCTGGGAAATTCACTTGGCCTGCCATAAGGTAACCTAAGTTAACTTTCGCAGGCTAAGTGAAATTCCATAAGTCACTTATTGTGGCGTCATTGCTGGTTTGCGATTGTGATGATTCCGTGTGACGGTGTTGGTGTGTCATTGTGGCCTGATTGTCAGATTCTTTTCTGCTTCTGCCACCATAAGCTGTGGACCCGCCGGATGGCTGCGAGCGCAGAAAGACGGTGGTTTCCAAGTTTTGCTGCAAGGCCCCAAATCAAAATTCCGGGTTTCCTGCTTCCAATCTCCGAGTCGTCTGCCACTTGTCTGCCACTATCGTCGTCTCTCTGCTCTGCCGCGTTCTCAGGTGGCATGTGTGTGCCTCGGGAAATTGTCGATTCTATCTTGGCCGAGGTGGATGATGTCGAATCCCTGAAATCTGGTAGCGTCCACCTTTTCAGACCCAAGCCAACATATCCTTTTTTGCTCTATGACCCTGAATACTGGCCATGATTATGACAACAGATTTCAGTCGAATTCTGTCGCAGTTTTTCAGCTGCTGTCGAACTCACCACACATTGCTGGGTATATCAGGTGTTTGACGATAAGACTCCCGATGTACTTATGTTTCAGGTGAAAAATTGTTGGAAAATGTGATAGAAACATATGGCGGTCAAAGTGTACATTTAATAATGTGACACTTTTTTTCGACTTTTTCAACTTTCCGACACTTATATTGTGAAATTTGCCACTTTCCGACACTTATATTGTGAAATTTGCCACTTTCCGACACTTATATCGGATTTTGGTGGATCAATAAAAGTGTCAGAAAGTGGTTGGTTTTCACGACACTTTTATTGACCCAACCAACTTACGACATTTTTGATAACCGCACGCCGAATCACGATGAAACGGTGGCTCAGGCTCTAACGCTGCAAATGCGAAAGTGCTCAAATCCCTCCAATGTGAATGACTGAGTCGATGGCAATCCTCACAAAATGAGCCTTGTCAACTAAACCCGAATCAACAACAAGTTGAATCCAGAACACAAAACACCCCTCAACAACGCTAGATAACTCTGACGAGTAGATTGCCTTTTAGGACGAGGGTACATGCTAAGAGGATACCAGAAGAGAGAATATCTTGTTTATAATAGACCAAGGAGCTAATGGCTCAACAGGGAATACAAGAGTTGGATTAGTAAGACTTGTTTGCCTTAAAGCCGAGCAAAGGTCTCACAAAGGTTTGGTTGAATTTAGAGCTTCCAAAAGCTATAGAGCGTAACAGTAAAAACCGGCAAGTAAGGGTGGGCTGTTTAGACCCGGTTGGTAGGCTGTTTAGACCTGGTGGTGGGCTGTTTAGACCCTAAGTGTCCTGAAGGCGCGTAACTCCGTGTTCTAGTAACCCCGTGTTCCTTAAGACTCAATCACACACACAAATCGAAACCAAAAGATATCAAATTCTAGTAGAAACCTTGTTTAAGGGTTTGAACAGAAGTTGAGCCTAAACGATACCTGGATGTAGGAGCGTGATTGCTTCCGACTAGCTAGGTATAGTTCAGTGCCCTACAACCTGCCAAATGCCCCTCCTTATATACTGTTACATTGGTGCCTACAACAACGAGATTACTGTGCTAGACGGCTAAATACAATCGAGTCAGTCAGCAATCCTGGTATAAGGTGTACACTTCGTATTTATGCTATTGGATGATCATAGCCCTATATGTCTTCTTGGCGTAGTGCCTAGATACTAATCAGACACATTGGACAGGTAATTCGATCACTGAGGAAACTGGGAGTCATCCCTCCTGTTGAGAGGGATTACTCTCTGGAGTTCCAGGATTAAGCTGCCTGCGCTTGCAATACTCACAGGACACCAGGGATTAACCATAGCTTCCTGTAGGTACCAAGTTTGCCTAGGACTTTAACAAGACTCGTAAAGTTGTGCCAGGCGTCTCGGGATTTGACCCCTATACGACACCAACGCGTTCATTTCCTAAGTCACGACCCCGCTAAATCATGTGTCTTTTAGTCACATGGTCCAGCGCGTCTTCAGATTTAGTACAAAGGCAACCAAACAATGGCTTCTTCGACGTGTCCTGACTCCCTCCGTCTGATACTAAAATCACTAAGGTGGATAATATGTCTCCTGTATGATATTCGGCTCTGCTGTGACTAAATCCAGTGAGGCTGGATCTAAGTTGGTGTATAAACAGGCTAAAGCCCTAATGAACCCTAAACCCGCAAAGGCTTAAGTATCATCAAACTGTTGCCTTTAGTGTTCCTTCGCAGTTATGCCTAAGCCGGCCATCTCGGAGCTTAATTGCAACTCCCTGATGCGCGTAAATGCCTTAAAAGTCGCAAAATGCGTGGTTACACGTGTTGAGCAATTCACAGCTTATCAACGACACTTTTATTCGCAAGTCCCGACACTCTTATATGCCGACCTCAAAATCACGACACTTTTATTGACGACTCGAGATTTTCACGACACTTTTATTGAGCCTAAACTCCGACACTTCTTTTCTACTTACATAGATCCTCTTCCATACCAAGTACAGTGAGTTCCCACTGCAGGCATCCCATCTGGGTCACAGACCAGATTGCACTGGCACCATTCAAATTGATGTGGCCTCACTCATGGTCAGTCTCCATCCGACGCAGAGCAGCAGCGTGAGCGCCATCGAGTCCGATGTGTACTGTCAGCACACCAGCCGCTATCCCCCACCTCAGCACATGCCGTGCATGCACACCTCGCCGTACTGCACCCTCTCATTGGCACCGAGTCCCACACCGCTCCTTTTGCCTCTGGGTCCCTGTGCCGCGCACCCAGAACTGCAGGCGCATTCCCCACGTGTTGTGCATGCGTGGCAGAGCCGGCTCGATTCACCGCCACTTGGAGCGTGTACAGATGGCAGTGTGCAGACGTTGATGCAGTGACAGTGTAAATTCACACTGAATCGCATTTGGCACGCCACTGTGTCGCCTGTGTTGGGTGCCCAAATGCCGTCCGCGTCGTGTATCGAGTCACGCGGTGTCATGGGCGGTCGTTTCGGTTCGCGTGCCTCATTTGTGGCCAGCCATGACACAATGTTTGCCCGCATCAAGTCGACTCGAGTCAGAACTTGGGGCGCAGCTCATACCCAGATGTGATGCCTGCGGTGGGAACTCACTGTACTTGGTTGGATCTATCTAGTAAGTAGAAAAGAAGTGTCGGAGTTTAGGATCAATAAAAGTGTCGCGAAAATTTTGAGTCATCAATAAAAGTGTTGTGATTTTAAGGTCGGCATATAAAAGTGTCGGGACTTGCAAATAAAAGTGTTGTGATTCGGCGTGCGGTTATCAAAAGTGTCGTAAGTTGGTTCGGTCAATAAAAGTGTTGTGAAAGCCAACCACTTTCCGACACTTTTATTGACCCACTGAAATCCGATATAACGTTAGAGAAACCGAGACTGATTAGAGATGATGTTATAGGGATGACTTACCAGGCGGCTAGCCTCCGGGCCCGGATAACACGGTTGAGACCCAGCCCGCCTGGCAGTCGAACCTGCTATAAAGGATAAGAGTAAGGGATTCAGGCCAGGCGGCCTCATCCCGCTACCTTTCTACAACAGAATACCAGCAAAGCACGGTCCATAGGTCCTGTGCGACTGGATAGGTACGGGGCGGCCTGATTCCTGGGCGGCTTTGAAAGTAGTCCTGAGTCAGGCAGCCTGACCTAAAAGCGCACGCCATCTTGATGAGAATGATACCAGCAGGCGGCCTGACCCGTTGCCATGCACACTATACCCACGATAGACGAATAACTCAACCACCATTGGTTGCAGGCGGCCTGCCAAGCCTGGCGGGCTCGGTGGATTCAGAGCTCCGGTTTCACACTATCTCTGTTTGTAATCCAAAGTTGTATAAAAGCAGTAGAATTACGCTTGTAACAGTAGTAGACTCCCCCCCCCGCTCACGGGCTAACAAGTAGACTGTGGAATTGATTTGATATTTGAATTTGGGTTGCCCATAATAAGAATTGAACTCTCGTGACACTTGAGCTCCGAGTTTTCTTAAGACTAGCTATATTTGAGTTTGTGACGCTTTAGCTCCAGCTCACTTTAGCCTCCTTCTTGAAGTGAATCCCAGATTGGATTTCGTGATGCTTTAGCTCCGGGTCCCTACTAGCTTGCATTAGTGCACCCTTGTTTTGAGACGTCCAACCCTCCGAGCGGAACTAGTCCGACTTTGTATACTCGTTGACGTTTTAGCTCCGAGTCACTGAAACAATCTATTGAAGTCCCAGTCAACAAGTGGTGAAAAACTTATAAGTTTTTCACTTATGTTCCAAGTGAGAAATTGGCGAAAAACTCAAAATAATTTTCACCAATTTTTTCACTGAAAAACTTAAAATGTTCAACCAGTGTGAAAATGCAACTTATTGATACCATCTGATGGCATAAGTGACTTTCCTTGATGGAACTTGGCGGGTAAGTGAACTTACGATCAACTTACGCTAAGCTAAGTGCCTGTTGAAGATATGAGTAGTTTAGCCTAAATGTAAACTACGTTGAGTTGTTAGTTTCAAGAAATCCTAATCAAAAGACGCTTGTCTTGACCTCGAGTGTAACCTGCCAACTTACGGTATGTAATACTACGACAACGTAAGATGTGTGCGCAGCACTAAGGCTTACTGCACTTAGGACAGCTTCCAAATGTTCAGCTAAGCGATACCGCGTTAGCTTGGATTCAGGCAGTGGTACTTACCAAGCAGCTATACAGCGTGCTGAGACAGATTCACTTAGTTCACACAAGAGATAGGGATAAGCAGTTCAGAGTATAGATTCAAAGAGAGAGAATACAGGAAGTACTACAGCTATATATATACTATGTTTCTGAGTCATAACTTTATGACTCCGAGCCCCGACTCAAGTCATCGAGTCAAGTTGGACATCTGACTCACAACGGTTACCGAAGTTGAACATCACATGCTGTCAGTTCAATGAGAGAAATCAACATATCATCAAGTGCACATAATTCGTAAGTAATCGTAAGTCGTGATAATCGTAAGTCGTGAGGAGGGAGTGTGTTTGAGTATAGAAGGAAGTAACCATAACAGTGCCGGTAAGTAAGTCCACATTCTTGAAGTCCTGTAAAAGAACATTCAACAATACCTAACATGCCTCTGCCACCCATTGCGATGACCCACAACGCGTTGTTACCATTACTCACCGTTAAAATGATAAATCGAGGGTGTCTTACTCATACATAGCAACCTCAAGACGGCCTAGGCCCTACATACACAGAATTTCAATACATTGGTGCCTCCTCATGTCCCTGAAAGAAGGCATCGTAAGTAGATACTTGCAAATCGGTTTTACAGATAGTTGAAGTCCTTAAACATAGGTCAACCAGTGTAGGTTTGCAATATCATCAACCAGTCGGATCTGTAATGCCCACCAATGGAGGGCACACAGAGGCTAACCAACAGTAGAAGACGAGGATCATGGGTGCCATATACATCATCCAGTCAGGACACCTTCCCAGCACCCTAATGCTGCATAACAAGCTTACCGGGCTGTAATGTCAGGCGAGGAAATTTCAACTTTAAGTAAATGACCCTGTCTGGTGAGTATATTCCCATCTAGTCTGAGCACTGCAGGAGCCTGTCCAGTAATACACTCCCTTGCCAATACCGCCTTCGTTGTTGGTGGCTTGAAACAACCTCCGAGGCGGACACCAGTCAATTCGCACTCAGAGACTGACGGGAAGGGGATTCTCGTTTAACACCGCATTCCCAACATATAGCAACTGCCACCCTTGCCGTTGTATTCTCAGTCCTGACAATAAACATTGGTAAAAGCCTGATCTGAACAAGGTCTGAGTTACATAAACATTTGTCGTGATTCGTCAATTGGTGCCTCAGCTGCGGAACGAAACAGATAAATGATAATAGTAGTGGTAGGAGAAATTCCAACTGCAAGACTCACTCAAAAGAATTATGTGGCTCGAGGAAGCTTAGATTTCTTGCACACGTGAATAGCCGTGTAAGCGGAGTTTGAATAAGTGAACTGAGGTAAGCATGGGAAAAGTTAAGTTAAGTGCGGCACGGTTAAGTTTGGCAGGTAAGTGAACTTACCAAGTGAGGAAATAAGTTACTTTTTATGGACTCTGATATCCTCCTGGGCGCGTCAAGCTTGATTCAAGCTTGATACAACCCGAAAGCCCGTCACGGACAAGTGCAGACTTTTTCTTGGTGACATGACCGCCAGCCATTTGGCAGTTTGTAACTTATATCTCAAAATCATTCATAGGACTAGCAGCTGCTCCCACGGCCAACTGTCTATGCTATACTGGAACCATAAATAACTTTCTAGCGCTGAGATTCTCGTGTAACACTCATTTCATTGATCACGATTCAGATTGCGCGCTTGTTGCGCGCCAGGTATATCACCACATTGTGCCAGGGATTCAAGGCCGACGATATACTAGTGGTGCAAAGTTTTGAAATCACAGCACTTGCCCCGTGTATGTGAGTGTCTCTAATTTATTAAGGTAAGCTCGCATGTGTCTTACGGTGCACTGCCGCCATTGGCAACCACACGAGAGTCCCGTACCCGTATACGCACAAAGACGCCTTAATAATATTCACGGCATCCGACATCAGAAGTAAGTACAGTATCGTAATCTGGCCCAACATCTCTTCTCCTTCAATCCAACCAAGCTACACCAACAGATAAATAATCATAGGCCCCGGGCCCTATGGTGGTTCTTTGGGGAAGCGCGGGCACAATACGTCTTGCGAGCGGCAGACATGCCCGAATTTTTGCACAGTTTGTCACATCCAAAGCAGCAAGCTATGTTCGGAGCGCGGAACTTTTCCTCAACTTTTTCAGGATTCCAATCAGAAATTCCAGAATCTGTTCTCCACGGGCCGAGTACACGCCACTGATATAAATAAGAGGTGGTCCGAAATTGGAGAGCCCACACTCTTCACCTTTGTCATCTCCAGCAGACTCAGTCTTCCTTCACCCTTGAATGCCGTGGTCGATTACACACTGCCCGATGCCTCCAATGGTATTTTTGTATCTCAGGTACGATTCAGAACGCTTGAGGCTGTGTTTTCGGCGGGATGACCGGGCCTTCTGTTAAAGCTGTTAACACTTCCTTACCTCACGTCCGGGAAAGATAAAACAAGACTCAGGCAATGTTCTGTGGCTCCGCTCTTTCCCCGTCCCCGGCAGGGCATGCCATCATCCCTCCGGCAGATCCTATGATGTCTCAAAGGCAACAATCACGACGTTGGGAAGCCCCAGCCTGCGGATAAAAACCCGACGACGCTGGAATCAAAACTGTCAGAGCGCACACGCAGCTGGATGCCAGCCCCAAAAAGACAGACAACCGTGAACACACTGAAATTCTCACTGACGACATTCAGCGCTGTTGCCAGCAACTTACCACTCACGGGTAGCCTGAGCAGCATCATCGATGTCCTTATACTGTATTTTTTCAATCAGATCGACGCGGAATGTGACACGTGACCACCTGGGACCAATTCGACAATTCGATAGCCCTGAAATTTCCGCGTGATCACCAAGTGACCACTGGAAAATCTTCAAAAATTCCAGTGTAAAATTTTATTTTTGGTGTTTTTCGGGGATTTTGCCCTGCATGACCCGAATTTTTAGTTCGATAAAGCCTTGAGTGACGCGGGACCTCAACCAAAATTTGATATCGACACGGGGGTGCGTGACACGTGACTGTCAACCTGATTGAAATAATACAGTATATATCAAGGATCACATTGATGTGAGCCGTGTATGTCCATTTATCATGCAATGTCTCAACAAAAACTCTTCAGCAAACCTGGACGAACAGAGAGGGCCTGTATCAGTTGGCATCCCGAATCAAAGGCCTCGCACCAGTTGTTTCTAACATGGGAAATATGCCGAGCAGGGCGGAGATTGTTGAGCGTTTAAAAAGGCGAGTCCCGCTATTATTCCCCACTTAATCAACCTTTTGCGAGCAGGGAATTGCAATCCATCGCAAATGAGCTGAGGGCTGCCGAGGCACAAGGAAAACTTAGTGAATTCTTCAACGCTGCAGACACCGCATCGTCGCTTTGGAGGCACAACAGGATGATAGACCAGATGATAGCTGATTCTATGGTTCGAGATTTCCATTCACTCGTAAGCGACGCATAGTTGAATTCGGTATCAGCTGGCGGCAGTCTACGAGGTTCAGAAATCTATGCAAGATCTAGGGGTAATTAAAAGTCTCCATGATCCGGTCGAGAGGCTCACTATACATTCAAGAGCTCCAGGTTTCCGCAGCCCCGTTCTAATACATGGCAAATTGAAGCCGCCCAATGTGATGTGATACGGTTTGCGGGGCTTCTCCGTGACTGAAACGGGAGCTCGCGTTAGAGGCTGCCTGGATTGGCGCCAGACGCGAGCTGGAGAGGGGTAAGGAATCCTTGTAACCCTAGGATAGGGGCTTGTGACCCTAGACAGGGGCATTTGTGACCTGGAATGACTGAGGGAACAGTCATACGCATGTTCAGGCATTTGTGGGTCTGGAGGGGGATTCCCTCAGTTGCTGTGTTCACGCCAGAATGGTAGTTCAGAGTAAAGTTAGTTACTGTTATGTAATATGTACACGTGAACTAAGGCGCTTATCGGGCGCCTAGATGTAGATAACGATAGAGTAAAATAAGAAAAGTAAAGTAAGGCCCGGCCGTGTCTAAGGAATATATTAAGTAGGTGTCACACCCAATCGCAAATCTGGCTCATTCATTTATGCATCTCCCATTAGCACGGTTCGAAATCGGTTGTGTTACAGGTGCACACCGTAATTATTCCCAGGTGATTGAACCTAACAGCGTGGCACACGTAAAGGTGGAGTTGGTGGTGCTGGCACAAATGCCCATATTGGCGGAGAAGGAGGCGAGGGCGAAGGCCCTAAAATTGAGATGAGATCCGATGAATATTGGAGATTTGGGAATATTTCTGGTACGTCCATTTCTCCTTTGTTCAGCATGGAAAATTTTCCTTCCACAAAAAATAACCTATCTACGCCACTATACGTAAACGAACACTGCTCACTTATTGACGTCGATCTGCAGGGGGAACAGGCGGTGCTGGTGGGATGGGAGTTGAAATCAGTGGAAAGGGAGGAACGGGGAAAGCCCCAGTCATCACTGTGGTGCGCAACTGGGCGCAAATATGTTCATGAGTATATTGTGCATTTCGCTCAAATTTTGCTGGACTTTTTGCTCCTGCTCCAATCCTGCTCCTCAGTTTTTACTTAGTCCCGATAAATCCGACGCATTGTGTGACATTGGCGTGACAGTGCCTCTTCTTTTTTAAATATTTCCCCCTTGCAGCCGAAAGCATTTCAAAGTAGCTGGGATAGTGGCATCAATAATCTTGTCCCCAAGAAAAAAAAACTAGTATATATTTGAGACTTGCCGAAAGTCCGAAGCACCTGCCGGCATGGAAAAGAGGTGAAAATGTCAAATAACATCGAATTACTGGGTAAAAGTTCACTCAACAATTGTGAAAATGGTGAAACAATGTCTGAAAAAATTCCGATACGTTTTCTGTGTGAATAACCACTACGGTACTCGCTGGAGTGAACTTCCCTCGGGATTTTCCGCAGTAATCCTCGATTTCATGACGCTGCAGAGGCTGCAGTCGATGACTGTCCAGAATCTACAAGCCGTTCCCTTACCCGTGTTGCTCCGTCTGATCCCAGACGTGCCAAGGCTCTTGTCCGTTTCTGTCTATGGGGTTTATGGGCCTGAAATTGGGGCGATCGAGCTGCCCCCAGCCTCCTCGATCTATTCGTTAAACCTGGACTCCACCGCTATCACGGAATTGTTGGCCCGCCCACAATTTGCCCCTCGCACGGCACGTCTGAGGCACTTGGCCATTTCGTACAAGGCGAGCTTGCTGTTTGTCTCTCGGGCCGCTCACACACTGGAACACATTCGACTAAACTGCCGACGTGCGTTGAGTCGCCTTTGAGCATCATGCACCTACAAACCCTTTCCAGCTTTTGGACCGAGTACTTTGCATGGACCACTAGTAAGAATTCATTTCAATTTCAAGGCATCATTAACCGATGTATAACATTACAGCCCCCAATCACACCGTTCCCACCCCTTCCTTCCCTTCGCTCGATTGAGCTCCATCTACACGCTGCTCGGCTCGACGGACAAAGAACCACGGACATCATTTCACACATTTTGAGCTGCGACTCCATCCCAAAGTTCAAACCCTCGAGTGGTAGAACTCAGCATCACGTACGGGATGAACTACGCGCCAACCCCCAACTTCTTCAAACCGCGGTACAAAGCCTGGCTGATTCAGCTGGAAGAGCTGTTTTTCGTCCATCCCGCACGGCCACGGATTCGTTGGAGACTGGGATATGCGGATGTAGACTTCGCATTGACTTCGCACGTCTTATGGCCATGATAGAGGCAAAGATGCCTCGGTTACGTGCCGCAGGAAAACTCCTATTCGAACCGTGGCGTTATCATGGTTTCTCCCCCGAATGGCTTGCCACACCCTGAAACGTCAATGCGTCTTTGGCTGTAGTGGGAGATGTTGTAAAAGAGGGACTTTTTTTGGACGATCTTGGTGAATTACTCTGTACGTGTAATTTTTTTCTGGTCCCACCCCTAGTCAAATCATAATGAATTCAACAACCCTCATTGACCCCCCAACCCGTTGGAAAGTTGACCGACGGAACGATGTTCTGAATCCGTTCATTGATGCTGGTTTAACTGCAAGCATGTTCACACAATCATGTTTTGACCTGCTGTGAATCTTATCGGACTTTGTTCCGTTTTTCTGGCCTGTACGGCGGCCGTCGTGGTGTGCGTGAAATAATTTCTCTAGCCTTGGGAACCCTTTTGTGAGTACATTTCAACTCAAAAGTCTCTGATCTGAAAGCTGTGCTCGGGCAGTGCTGCAATTTACCCGGCTTTGTTTTGGGCGGTGCCACCTCTTCTCAGGAACCACAACAAGCATCCAACATCGGCGTCTGGATTTCACTCCCGCTGGCATGGCCTCCGAGCTATCTAGTTCACCTATCTCGCAGTCAGACTCCCTCTACCTACGATGCTCCTCTCTTCGCACGCGTCTCATGCATCTCCGCGGCTTTGCCTACTACTTCTCCCTCATCCCCAATCGTGAACGATCTGACCCAGTCACCGAACTCTGGGATGTTTTCTCTCTCGGTGTCTCCCTGTGCTATATTTTTGACGAGCTTCCGAACGAGTACTGTAGTATTTCGACCAAGTGTTCACTGGGTGTCACGCGTCACCGCAAGTGTTCACTGGATAAGGTGTTCACGATGACAAATAGGATCAGAAGTTACCTTAAAAGGCAGTCCGGCGATTGCCGGAGCGATTTTAGGGGCTTTTTTGGCCTGTTTAGGCCACAAAAGTCAATTGTCACCGTCACCGACCTCCAAGTGTTCAGTTCACAGACGGCCGTCACCCGTCACCTGAACACTCGGTCGAAATACTACAGTATGGGCTTCCGAAAATCGACCGCTCCACATTCAACGCCACATACGCTGCCAATCCCATGCGAGAACAGAATCACGCCGCGGTTCTGTTTGCCATGCAGATTCGACAAAAGGAGTTCATTCAAAGACTTCCAGGCTGCGAGTCTTTTACTCTGACCGATCTCGTGGACCGTAGTTCGCCTGCGGGACTCGAGAAGGTGGATTCCTTCCCTGTTTCGTCGGCATGATTTCTGATCCTTCGCCCATAAGGTGCTGAAATGTGTGAACACTATTCTCGTGCATCTTTCGTCGAGCTCCTTCGAGTCACAGATCCCTGCTGCAAATCCCTCGCCTGCTGTAGAGGCAGCCACGTCCGCCGTCCGCCGCATCCGCGCAGAGCGCTCCGCTGTGCAACGCCGCAACAACATTGTTCGCGAAATAGTCCAAACCGAGCGCCAATATGTCCAAAAGCTCAATGATATGCAGGTTAGGATGATGACAATCCCCTACAGATTACCTTGTGCTCACTGGGGCACCCTAGACATACGCAACTGCACTGTCGCAGTCCAACCTTGTCGATAAGGATACAATCGATCTCCTGTTCCCAAATATCGCAAAGATCCTCGACTTACACCGCAAGCTTCTGGGGCGCTTCGACGATGATGCGGAGCTCGAATGGCACGAGCAGCGCTGGGGACAGCATTTCAGTCAAGCCGTGAGTTCTCGAATCCACAGCTGAATGCCATCTTCATCTGCCTACCAATACTAACCACAGGTGATATTAGGAAGAAGAATTCAGTGTGCACGAGCTCTGCGGCGCAAGCTACGAGGCCGCTGGCGACTGGCTGCACGAAAACGAGCAAACACTCACAGTTTGTAGTCAGTTTAACTGCCAACAACGAAGGCTAATCCAAAGCCCGACAGCCACTCAATTACTTGATGGATGTAAGGTCCGAGCTGCCCATCTGCTTCGTGAGAACGGTATCTCGCGCCTGCAAGTACCCGCTTCTCCTTGATGTGCGTACCGGGTCATTGGGCCCATTCATCTCCTCACCATCGCTGTACAGTGCTTAGCCCGCTCTTCCTCTGCTGCCACGAACCCCCACCACGCAGAGCTTCAGCTTGGGCTCGCAGCCGCAAAACGCGTCACCGACAGACTCAACGCTGGGACGTTGCGCTCCGACCGCGCGCGCACCCTCACTGCGCTGCATGCTCGCCTGGTCGACTGGAAAGGCCTCCAGCCCGACACATTCGGGACCCTCCTGCTCGATGATATCTTCACCGTGCACCGTGCCGGCGTCGAGCGCGAGTACCACGTCTTCCTGTTCGAGCGCATCTTACTGTGCTGCAAGGAGAGGCCCGAGGATGCGGACGGGACGCAGCTTAAGCGGAAAAATAATAGCATTCTGCCATCGCATACCAACCGGCCGAGGAACAAGCGGAAGACGCCGCTTGTGCTCAAGGGCCGGGTTCTCACGGCGCATATCACACGCGTCGTGCATGAGCTCGACAGCGGAGGTGGGTTTGTTTTTTTGGTTCAAATTCTATTTATATCATAGCGCTCATAGTAGGTCCAACGAGCCCAAGGACGTACCCGCTCACCATCTCGTGGAGAGGCGACGGAGACGTCAGCGGAAGAAATAGTGACATTGAGGAGGAATCCTTCATTCTGCACTGCCGCGGAGAAGAGCATATGCGGCAGTGGGAGACGCAGCTGAACAAGTTGAGCAGGCATGCGGATCCGCGTAAGGTCAACTGAAGGCAAATTGCATTGATACTTCCTGTCACTTCTAGGACGACGAGGCGGTGCAGTGAAATTCGTTTGATGTTGAAACAGTATTTCCCTAATTGCAAGTGAAGTCTATTTGGGTATGGTGACCCTTAAGCTTGCCGTTCCCTCTCCTGGAAAAAGATATTCTGCGACGGGCGTTGAATGAGCACAGCTCTGGGCATCGCAGTTACATATGGAGTCAGTACCAGATCCACCCAGGTAGTCACAATCCCGCTGACAATTTCCATATGTAGCTTGATAAGGTATCTCTATTTCGAGGCCCCGCGGAGGTTTCATCTCCCCATTCAAGCCGCCGCCTGCACTGGATGGATAGCAGCAACCAACTACATCCCGCTCGAATATAAAGGCCATGGACCAGAATGAATTCCTACCTCATCTTCTTTCCCCCGGCTGGTCCACTTTTTCCCTTCTTCATTCTGCCACTGTTCTTTTACTCAATTCAACTCACGTTTTACTTATCCGATGCAACTACCCTTTGGTGTCGCTTTCGCTATTCTCTTCTCCATCCCGACGTTGGCGGTGCCGGTGCTCAACGCCCCAAATGTACGTTATGTTGTCACTCATACTCTTACTGTCTGGCACTGTTTTAATTATACTGCAGGCACTTGAGGCGCGAGTGGTCAAAACGCCCAGTGCGAAGACAAAAGTTGCTGCTGGCCCGGCGGTAGGTCGAATTTTGCTGCGCTTGAAAACGATTGATGATATTGCAACCGAGGTTAAGATCCCTGCAGGCAAACCCAAACCGACTCCTGGAAAGGTATGTAGATGAGCACAGCGCTACCTTGATTTATGCTCATCGGTCGCAGGCCCCTACCAAGTCATTTATTGCACCCGATTGCACATTCTGTCCATGATGATCATCATAGATCCCCATAACGAAGACCACAACAAAAACACTACCGTCCGCGAAAGTGAGTTTCATATTGTCATCTGAGAATGATATGCTCTTTACCCGAACCTGTTACAGGCCAGCCGAAAACCCCCGTTCTGGACTCACTAGTTCCACAAAAGTGTTCAAGTCTGCGGTTATCCGATCGACATCGACATCAGGATCGGCAGCGGCATCCCTTTCGGCAGCAGCATCGGTATCGACGGCATCCCTCTCGTCAGCGGCATCTCTGTCGGCATCTCTGTCATCGTCATTGTCATCGGCATCGGCATCACTTCCATCCACCTTTACCCTTCAGCATTGTGTATCGTCTGGAATCTTAGAAAAGCCATGGAAGCTGAGTGAATGAAAACTACATTTCGGCGTGATTTACCTCCGTCGGCGCTGACGGCAGCCTTAGAGTCGCTGTTTCGGTCCCTCCGCGGGGAAACATATTCTGCGGGTGTGCATTTGGGTAGGGGATGACGCCGATGCTCTTGGCATCAACCCCCATACGCTCGATGTTGAACTCCAAAGGTCCAGGTCGGTCGAATATTGTTTGAGTATTACTGGATTTCTTGCAAGGGCTCGCGGAACCGACTTTTGGGTGTGTACCAAATTCACCCAGATTATGCTGTACACTCTCTTCCTTGCTGTGCCTTCAGGACCCTTCTGTGGGATGAGATATTACCTCGGTTAAACCTCCATAGCTTTGGCATCAGGATATCTGTATTTCGACGCCCAGCGGAGGTTTCATGCCCAGCGGGGTTTCAACCCTGGCTGCCGGCCTCCGCGAGCCCGCGTAGGATAGCAGCGACCAACTACAATCGGCTCTAATATAAAAACCCCGGGATAGAATGGTTTTTTTCATTCTCCATCCCTCGGCCGGTCCACTTTTTTCCTTTCTGCTGTCTTCTTTTTTTTACCTCCACTTCTTCACCCAATTCTATCCACGTTTTAATTTTCCGATGCAATTACCCGTTTCAGTTCTTTTAGCCATTGTCTTCTCCATCCCGGCGTTGGCGGCGCCGGCACCCAACGCTGCAACCGATAAACTTGTGGGTTTACTTATTACTCTTGAGCCTCAACACCCTCTGAATACCAGTGCAGGCGCTTGAAGCGCGAGTGGTAAAGACGCCCGTCGCAGAGGGAAGAGTTGCTACTCGTCCTGCGGTTGGTCAAATCCCGCTGTACATCCCGTGTACTAAAACACTCAATGTTATTCTGCAGGCGGTAACGGCCAAGAAACCGGTAACCAAAGTGCGCGGCTCGTCTTGAAACTCATGTTCGGTTTTTGCTCATCGAGGTTCGCTCCACAGGTTGTAGCAGCTGCGAACAAGAAGACGGTTGCAACGAAGGCTAAGGTCCCCGCAACGAACGCCAAAGGTACCGCTGCGAAGGTACGCCGTTATTTTTATCCTCTCTCCAACCTTATACCCATCGATCACAGGTTGGCACCAAGTTGCAGCCCGGCACGAAACCGCCGACGAGCTCCGCGAACGTTTCCAAGTCTGCCGCTATCCCGTCTGCCTCGGCCGAGCCCAAGGCGGCTACTGTAAGGCCACTCACTCTCCGTTTTCAGCAGCACTGTCTAAATTGCATGCCTACTTAGTGTGCCATTCCAGCAAAGAAAAAGACTTCGCGAGAGGAATCCTTCGATGGTAGCGTGGACGCCTTGGTTGACTTCGTTCAGCATCGTATCTTGAAGCGCGTGGCTACCCGCGAGTTTATTGGATTCCATGGAACAAACAGTGTAAGCCCCGCGCAGCTCTGGCACCTTGTCAGTAATTCAACCGTATTTTAGGAGACAGCTGCATTTTGGAAGAAACAGGGAGCGGTCCTTAAGCCGCCCTCCAAGAAATCCTTCCTAGACTTCCTCACACTTGGCCGCGTTGGTGATGGCAGTTCTATCGGAGATGCAGAGCTGGGCCCTGGGCTGTACATTACGGATGACCTCACGACGTAGGCCCTCTATCCCCCCACATATATCCATGCTGACAGTCATCAAGTGCACGTCACTTTGCAGTGAACAATGCGGACAACAACAAAGGTACCACACCCAACGTATGTGCAATTTTTGCAGCAGACACCGTAGCTTGGCGCCAAATCCCGAAACTAAGTCTTGAGTGACTCTCCTGGACTCAGCTATGCCTAATTTGAGCACAGTTCTCCATGCCCGAAATCGTCCGCGGTGATGCGGAAGATTGTAACAAGAAAGCGAAGCTCGAACAGGTTCGAGACGAATACATCAAACTCAGTGCAACTATCGCCCCTGGGACAGAGATCAGAGTTGGACCACTGGACTTTACAGGAAGAACGAATCAATTGCTCATTCAGCCCCCGCAAGCGCGGAAATTCCTGGCCGAGTGCTTCGAAATCAGCAGAACCACGGACGTTACTGTGCGCCCCGCGGAGTTGGCCGCAGATGCATCCTTCCCCGTATGTCTTTTGGGTGCCATCAAAAGTAACTTATGTAAACTAACTTTGCCTGCAAAAACTAACTTTACTTTACTTTTGGCACACAAAGTTACTTCAGCAAGTAAAGTAAAGTGAAAGTACAAGTAAAGTTAAAAGAAGTTCCCTTAAGTTAGTGAAAGTTACTTCAAGTTTGCTTCAAGTACAGTAAAGTTGAAGTAAAAGTGAGTAATTTCAGCACATGTTACGCCATTTTCTGGCTTTCGGCTTATGTTTGGTTCAATAAGCCTCCTTTTCATTGGGTCTCACCCTTCCTGCTATTATACGGCCCTCCAACCCCAATCCCATTATAGGTTCTTGAATGGAATCTGGATTGTGTGTATAAGCTGTACATATGCTCGGCGTAAACTTTCAACAGAGGACTTCAAGTTCTAAACTCCCACAGTTCAATTACATTGATTCAACCGTCTCGGGCATGTTACTGTACTTTTAAGTTCAAATCGACAGTCACACGTCACAGGGGTAGCTGTCGATTACGAACTTTGGGAAGTGTCACCCGTCACCGAGGGGTACTTGTCGAATTCACCCGGCGTGACACCTACCGGGGCGCGTCTGGAACGGTGTTTTCACGAAAAATTCGGTGTTGACTGTCGGAATTTGCGCTTTTGTCGCGGTCACCAAGGGTCGGTGTTGAATGTTGAATGTGGTTCAAACCGTCACGGGTCACACCCCGTGTCGATTTGAACGAAAAGATACAGTCTTGAGACAGATCTCAACCCCATAAGTAATGTGCATTTACTTCCGTATATGTACGCCAATTTCCGTGATTGAGTTTTGCATCATTGCCCCACCTTTTCACCCTCCCCAGATCCCAAAGACACCAGCTGAGCACATTATTATGTTTTATTCCCTCCCAAACCAGGAGTTGGTGTACCACCACTACTGTGCCTGAAAAATATGTGCACACACTGGCACACAGCAGAATTTAGTAGTATTGCCACCCAGGATACAACAAGCAGGTTCAAATCTGTGTTTATCGTCGAAGTGGCAGTGCCGGGGTGAATGATTTGTACTCGGTATGATTGGTTTTAGCTTTGAATGCATCCCTTCAGGTGCTTTACAAGGTACCTTGCAGATTCACTTGACCGCGACCAAGGAACTTGTGAACTTGGCTGTAGCTGATGCCTGATGGCAAGTTAGTTGGCTTGATCTAACTTTGATCTAACTTGGGCGCCCAAGTTACCTTAAGTTAGCTTGAAGTTACTTCAAGTTACTTGGAGTAACTTCATGTAACTTGAAGTAAAGTAGCATAAAGTTGAATAAAGCCAATTAGAGCTCAGTAAGTGTATGTAAAGCTAAAGCTAAGTAACAGCAATTTTAGTGTACTATTCTGCCACCCCGGCTGCCTGTCAGGGACACTGATATGAGGAACCTTGCGCGTGAATTCAAGTCCACAGAGCTCACAGATGTGCATATCCTCCTGCAGCACAGTTGCAAAACCGGCTGAATAGCCTCCGAGAGTCCTCATTTTAGTTACAGACCAAATGATGGACTGCCAATTGGGATTCAGGAATGAGATATTGGAAATGTGTCACAAGAGATTACAGAAACAAACAGACAGAGAAATACCTGAGTGCCTGCACTTGATTTTTGGGGACAAGGTCTGATCCTGTAAGCACTTGAATAGTTCTCGATGCACGAATCGGAAATCCCGAGCTGAGATATTCCCAACAGGATGTATGTGATTTATTCAGAGACAATGTTGAGTGAAAGGGTACTGTAAGAGCTTTGAACACCTTTTACAACAACAGAGACCTGTTAATTGCTAAAGAACGAAGGGGCCGGAAAGGAACCGTTGTTGCGCCATCGGGGAGAACACTTCGTTCCAAAAAAGGAGCACAAGGTTTACTTCAATAGTTTATCAGCTAGCCTCCTTTGAACATCAAATTGGACTTGACAAGTTGAAGCTTATCCACTATTTTCCGGAATTACAAAGGCAGCTCCTGTACATTCAGATTCAATTCATTTTGAGAACTTCAGAACAAACCATAGATGTGTATGAAATTTACTTCGTGCATGCAGTTCACCGGATACTTCGTATTCTTAATGAGATGTCGGGCTTGTGTTTACTGTTCATCACTTTTGATTCACCCAAAATTGAGCCAAGCCCAAGCCAAGGACAGGCCAAACAACCGTTTTTGTCGTTTCATTCCCTTCAACAGTTTCAATTTTTCTTGGCTTCCTGTTTTGGGAGGTGAAAGCTGTTAAATTTAACAGCAGTTGTAGTTCGCAAGGCGTCACAGTGGTGGTTGGAATTCTAGAAGCTGTTAAGCACATTTGAATCAGCTTTCCTTTTTGTTACTGTGCAAAACTGCGCTGCAGGTGGTAGCCCCGTTGGAAGTTGCTTACCGGAGCGTAGCGGAGGCATTTCTTGTAAGTATATGAATGTTCATGTTGAATAAGTACAGCCAGGATTGCAAGTACCTATTATTTGTATCCAAATGCATCACTTTCGGTGTCTTACAAGCTATCTTTCTTCTTAACTTGGCCGCGACGAACTAATTTGCGGTAGCTGATGCCATCTGATGGCAAGTTAGTTGGCTTGATCTAACTTTGATCGAACTTGGGCGGCCAAGTTAACTTAAGTTAACTTGAAGTTACTTCAAGTTACTTCAAGTTACTTCAAGTTACCTCAAACTACTTCAGGTAAAGCAGAACCAATGTAGATAGTGGTAGGAAAAGGTAAGTAATGGGCAAGTAAGGACCAATTTTGCACCGAAAGGTGAGCACAGAGACTGAACCGCTCACTCAGTAGGGTGATTTCAGTGAGTGAGTGCCCATGTTGGTACCTGTAGAATAGGAAATGTTGATCCAGAAGCTGGACCGACCAATTAATGCAATTGGTGTGCCTGCCGCATTCAAAACCAGCATAACATGAACCAGGTCTGGTGTTTTGCGTTTGGTTGAAATCACCTTATATATATCGTATTCCGGGTTCTTCCACAGACACATTGTATCCTTAGATGTTTAAAATTATTGAAATTGAAGCCAGCCCGCAGACCAGTTTTGACTCGCATTATCGTGTGGCAATGCGTCCACAGGCTGCCGACATTGTCTGTTTGATAAGAGATTTAAGAGACAAAGTAGTCTTGGATGGAGTTCAGAGTCATTTGAGGGAGATTTACACAACAGTGCACCATGTCTTAGTGCCATACAAGTGGGTGGAAATTTGGGTGCGGGCGGAGTTTAAACCAAGTTACTTTCACCACGCGTGGGAAAACTTAAGTTAACTTTCGGCAAGCGTGCCGAAGGGGCGATCAAAGTTAAAGTTAGTTTACAAAAGTTACTTTCTACGGACTCTGTCTTTTGCCTTTAGTTTGCACTGGAGTTCTGCTGCTAATCCAAGTTTAGCCGCGCTTGTACTCCGCTGCGGATGTTGTCGCCGACTGGAATATTGTTGCCGCGGATGACGCTAGGGGTAAGGCATCGAGGGTCAAAGCTGGCTTGCCTGTGCAGAAGGGGTTCTGATGGAATCGTGGCTATCCATACACCCCGTTTAAACAGATCATTTAGCCAATATAATTGTTGGATCTTTTACATTTCGCCCTGCGCTTATGCATATCCTGACATTTCGCTGGTTCAACTTCTGAGTTCGCGACGTAGCTTGATCGGAAATGCAATTCAAAACT
Organism: Mycena crocata; assembly: GCA_029281795.1. Taxonomy (NCBI): domain Eukaryota; kingdom Fungi; phylum Basidiomycota; class Agaricomycetes; order Agaricales; family Mycenaceae; genus Mycena; species Mycena crocata. The sequence goes on along the minus strand of JARJCP010000110.1, from coordinate 46,817 downwards.
GATTTCAAAGCTCGATGGAGAGCGGTCATGAGGGGCAGGTGAGTCGTTATGTGTCCGTTGGCCGATGAGGGCTTGATTTAAGAAATATCTATGTCAACTTCAGCTACTACTCGCATGTTCGAGGATTCAATAAGCTGCCTGCGGTTACAGGAGAGCTTATCTGTTCCATGTACTGTGTCACGCACTTTAGGCGTCGCCGTCGAGCCGATATTGTCGCGCTTCTACCGTCTTAGATTATTATCAATGCAGCATGTTGAACGACTCACCGGGGATTTGTCCAGATTTCCGGAGCACGACAAAATCTTCCGCCCTGGACCAAAAGTCGACGCCTGTGTGTGCGCCGATCTGCCAGTCGTCAAGCATATCGTCGAAATCCATCGCTAAAAATCTGCTATCCTCTGCGAGCTGACACTCGATATGGGGCGGATCGGCCCCGCTGGATTGCGGGTGCACCAGAACGCGCAACGACTTGCACGTATCGAGGAAAGTAAGGAATAGAGGAATGAAGTCTTCATGACCGAAAGCAAGATGTGTGAGATGGGGAAGGAGGGCCAGACCAGACCAAATGCCTGGATCGCCAACGTGGCCGAAGTGCCAGAGATGCGTGAAATGGGAGAATAATTGGTGGGTGAAGCTGATCTGCGAGTAAGAGGTGAAAAGATCTCCTAGAATACAATGGAGTTGTTTAAGCGGCAGAGCCGCAATAGCCGGGAGATATTCTTTGAGTCGGGGATGGCTCATGACGAACAGATCTTCGATCTGAGAGCAGGTGGTGAGAAGCCATTGTACATCGATTCCTTCCACAAAGGGGAGGAAAAGGTGACGAACGGAGTCACGGAAGAGGGAAGCGGGTTTTCTTGGGCGACACGCGGGAAGGAGCGGCAGGAAAGAGCGGGTTATCCCTCGACAGGCTGCGTATACGCATCGAGAAAGATAGTGCGATAGAGGAATGGCTCGACCCTGATTAAAAATTCAAACAAGAAACGATAGAGGGAGGACACACGGACGCACCAGACTTTGACACGAGAAGCAACCAATACCAACGTCGGGACGGAACGAGGACGTGAGTGCGCCGCTATTTCGAAGATCTCCCTCTCCAGTTCCACGGGTAGAACCGGTAGCCCCAGGACAGTCATTAATGGTCGGACAATGCTCGACTATAGTTCTTGCACTGAAGGACGGGTCGAACGGGAGGAAGCGCTGAATTTGTGGTGAGTGCAAGAAGCAAGATGGATGATATGACAAAGCCAGCATGCCCACGTGAGAAAGCCAACAAATGCGTCAGCAAACAACGCGTACGCGTCCCTGGCCCGTGCGCGACTCGGCGGTATCAAAAGATGGGCGTTGTTTGAGCAACTCACACTTACCTCTGAACAAGTAAGATGGATTCAGGCAGCAAGTGAGCGGAAAATGCCTCACCGTTGGGCGGGTGTAAGGAAGAAAGAAAGAAAGAAAAATGTCAACCCATCACCACAAGCGGATGCGGCCCGCGGGGAACCGAACCTCGTACTGTAATTGAAGTACCGTGTCATGTCAAATAATAAGCTGCGTCCTGCGCCGCCAGGGCATTTGGAGTAATTGTGGGACCTTGAACACCGGCCACACAGTGAGCGACGGGTCTCAAAAAATGAACTGCCCTCGCAAAGGAGTAACAACATCGTTGTCATCGGGATATTCGGACCCGCGGAGTCGAACCGCCGGGAGTCGTAACAATGAAACCATCTGAAAATCGATGTCTTCTGTGCACCGTGTATTGCGTTCGATTGGAATTCTGCAAAGCTAACCCTGACCCTAACGACATCGCGGGATCTCGCATCAGCAAATTGACAAGTCCTTTTCTAAGGGCTTACCGCGACTTTTTCTAGCTTTTCGATCTTCCAGCTTTTCCGGAATCTTTTTGGCGGCTTTCATGAAGCTTTTTCTGACTTGTGTCTTTTCCAGCTTCCACCTTATCCTTCTTCTGGTTTTCATCTACTAGGTGTATACAGATCGCGGGCGTAATTTGGCGTGGACGTCCGGGATGTCTTCGCAACCTCTGGCTGCTCTGCTTCTGAGAAACGCGATTAAGTACAAAGAGTTTGTCAGTCTGCGGCCTAGATTGAACGGAAGACAACGTACCTGTCGCCTTTAACCGCTGCAAGAATCGATCCATGCTATCATGGACAGCTCTCCGAGTCTCATTATCCTCTGTTCCAGCGGCATTAATCCAGTATCAGCGCCACGGCGGAGATATGATCTGTACAATAATAGGAAACGCGGAACTTGAGACAACGGAAATACGTACGTGCGTTCTCCTCATACCGTAGAAAACTCCGCCATTCAAATGAATTGTACCACCGCGATAGCAGTGAAGTGAGCGGGCTGATATCCGTCATGGTTGCGTTCAGATAATATCCGCCCAGCCTCCCACCCACGTCAGAGCCATCTGGGAGCACATGGATCTCCCAGGCGTCTCCACGCCATAACAGTCGTTGCCCTGGATTGCTTGGATCAGCATGGACAACCCGCGCCATGGAATGGTTGATGGGGAGGAACGGGCTCATATTTGTAAAGCAGCATGTACGCCCGGCGGTTACCCCCATTACCCACAGTCCAGCTCTTCTCCCGGGTCGCCACTTCATTCGCGGGCCTGTACAGTGCGGTAATATCGAGGTCGGCACCCCAATCTGGAGAAGTTGTCGCGCCTTCTTTGGCAAGGAATTTCATCGGTGCAATGCGTGGTGTACCACCGTCGGCAGGCATCTCCCTTCCAGTCATCGCACGTCTTTCTGTAGGTGTAAACTATAAGCCGGGTCAATCCTCCAATTCCAGCGAGGCGGAGGATACGATACTGTGAAACAACCAGCGTAAGTAAATAAACTTGTCACTTCGGGGAACGAGATGCGAATGGATGACTCGGAGATCATGCGAAGCGATAAACCGGAGGAGGTTTAGATGATAGATCGAACCAAGCAGAAATACTTACCTTAACCCCGCAATTTGGCCCGCCTTCCCGTACCGGCGAGTGTATCCGTCCCTCGTCGGGTGGGGGCATTCTTCCTAAGTTGCGACGGGAAGAGGTTATGCGCAAGGGATCGAGGTGAATGCAGTAGGACCGAGTTCAGGACCAGTGGAGGTGGTGAGCTTGGTGGGAGTGGTCTCGTAAAGAGCTTGGAAGAAAACTGGAAAGAAGAAAGAGCAAAGCGGCCGAGTACCGGCCGACTTAGTAGCCGAGGCCGGGTTCGATCAATCGATCAATCCTAAATCAATCCGCTATGATCCGACCTGACAAAAGCCGAGACCTCCGTTCTTCGCAGCTACGTCGTTGCCACATCCACTCGACGACCGCATCGGTGTCATCCTCGCGAGCCACCAAATCACTGGCCGGAAAACTCTGCCGTGTTTCTTCTGGTACAAACTTGTTGCCTCCCCGTCGATCTGGAGCAAATTCGGGGGCTCGAAAGTCGAATCCACTCTCTTGGTCCATGGCATTTGGCGCCCATTTGTATCGAAGCTAATCGGCCGTGGTACACTCTGCAGATCTGTGTCTCGATCTATTCAGAGCTCATCGATCATCCTGAGCTTGACTTCTCAACAGCCACTGGCTTCGACTCCCCGCCTCCGAATCTCGCCGATAACGGTGCGTTTTTGCTTCTTCTTTGCCGTCCGATTTGACAATATTGAGTCAACCCACACAGTGACTGGGTACACAACCGTTCCTATCTGATAAACCTTGCTCCCAGCCGGGATCTCTACTAGCTTGGGTTCAGACTCAGGATATCAAGGATAATTCGGATGTGGTCTACAGCGCACGACTGATAATGTCGCGACGGTTCATACACAAGGACTGGGTTCGATTCCCAACATCTGAGTAATAAGGTCTCGTATCACTTTTTTTTCTCTCCCCTGGGCATTCCATCTACTTCACGACGTTTACTTGCCTGCACTCTTGACACTCTCAGCTACATATTTGCCCCGCTCGCCGTCCTTTATTGTCCCCTTCCTCTAGCCTCTCCCTCATGCACCGTCTTGGGATATAGCATACGTTACGTATATCTGCCGGATGCTAATCAGACGTGGTACACGGTGCACAGCAGTGATGAATTATCGAGTCTATCTTGAATCCGCGCAGCCACTGGGGATCGACTCCCCGCGTCTGAATGGTGAACCTGGGTCAGATTTTTAGCTGTTTCTCTGTTGGCTCAACTCTCGACTCAATTCCGCCGATTTTGATTCAACTTTCACCGACCGCGCTGGATGCATGTCCTGCTCTTCATCTTGCCAGTCCATGCCGCTAGTGCAACCACGACGTGGCTCCGTCTTGGATAGCATCGATTCCCACATGAAGCTTACATCGGATGTGGCCCACAGCGCCGAATCGCCGCCCAATATTCTAACGCGATATTGCCATCAACAGGGGTTCGATTCCCCGCATCCGCTTGAGGGGTTTCTATCACTTTTTTATTCTGATTCCCACCGCCGTTTCTTGTGATGTCTATGGCCCTTTTCCATCTTGAACTGCGGCTAAAATGTCCGAGGGCGACCTGAACTTCTTCCGAACCGCCCGACAATCACCACGCCGAGAGGTTTAAACTCTGAGGCATTGGTTCGGGGACATTCCGTCAGCTTAGTGGAACACTTCTCATGGCCCATACACACACCATCTGGGATATGGCGTCGTTCTTACTGGAATCTAAACGGACGTGGTGCATGGCGCACAGCTGTGACAAATCCAATCGCAATCCGGGATCCACATAGCTACTAGTACTGGGGTTCGACTCCCCGCGTCCGAATTCCCAACAAGGCGCGGATGCTTTTTTTGGGCTTAAGTTCACCGATTTTGTTTCAGCCACAGCAGCAACAAGCTTGTGACTCCCATTAGCAATCGCTGTACATGAAAACCGTTACATGATACTACCACATCTTCCGCATCGTTCCCTTGTTGGACGGGGATCAACCGCAATCATCACGGCGTCGATTCCCCGCATTCGCTTGAGGGGGTCCGATCACCACTTTTTTTTATTCTGACGACCATGGCTTTTTTTCCCTGATGTTCATGATCATCCATGTTTGGAGCGGCCATTTTTGAGTTGCGACTGAGACTGAGGGCGATCTGAAGCGCGCCCCAACCATCGACAACGACACCCCGCATCTGCATGGGTCCGATGATGAAATCTTTTCCAAAACACGATCGGTACCCGCCGCCGCTGTTTTTTTTTTTCAGTTTCGACTGAAGCAGCCTGGGATTGTCTTTTCGTGATTGGCAAAAATGGTTTAAATGAATTTTTCAAAATTGACGAGACCGTCCAATCGGCGCCACTTAATCCATAGGGATCTGATCCGGAAACGGGACCTCTTGTTCCCTATGAGGCGGTGAATCCACTTAAGTACCGGGTTCGATTCCCCACATCTGAGTTCCGTCTCACAATGACTTTCTTTCTCCATTTTCCCCGCCCCGTTTATCACCGAATTATGGGTTGACTGACTAAATGATGCTCCGACAGTCCGAATCGGAACTGTATCGTCCTGCAATGCGTCTTGCATCTCCGACCAAGCCCAAGCCTCAGATTCCTTGCAGTCGAAACCTCACGGTCGTTGCAATCATCTTGCCCGGTCTCCCTGGTCCACATCACCTCCTCGCTGTATGGGACGCCCGCGGAAGCCGTTGCGCAGCTTGCCCCATTCTGTCCTAACCGAAGTGTATCCCGGAACTCATTTCCAATTATGCCACTTGTGACTTTGTTGAGCGCCGTGACAGTGGTAACAATGATCGGCGGCCCGCTCTATGCATGGCCCCGCGGAGGGGCGCTCGCGCGCTAACCATGGCATATCAGTCAGACGGAAGTTTCCTCGTCCCTACCGTCAAAGGCGCGTTGATCGGCGATAACGTGACGGGATTCGGGTGGAAATGCACCCGGCACCGTGCCGATGTTTTGGTAGTTGCGGGGTTTCAAAATGGGCTCCGTGGTCCTTCCTTGACGCGAGTACCTCCGAGATAGGTGGTATATGTACACGTTCCAATCGTGCCGAAGACGAGCGCTCCACACAGACGCCGGCGCGGAGCGGACTCAAATAATGAATTTCACAATATTGCGTGAGATAAGATGGACCTCTAGTTGCTTCTATTCGCATCTCATCTCGCTTCTTCCAGACGACCTGCCATGCTCCTGTGTGAAGTGGCCAGTGTTGCAGTTAAGGGTTAAGGCCTTAATATATTAAGCCCTTAAGTTAAGACTAAGGGTTGCCCTTAACAACAGCCTGAAAACATGTTGAGCCCTTATTAAGCCTTAATGTTTTAGGCAGACTTTGGGTTGCAGAGATCAGTCTGAAGGTAAATACCCATGAACTTGCATGGGGTCTGCAGAGATGCACCAAACTCCATATTTTGTGAACCCAGAACTGCACCTATAGTTTGGTTATTTTTCAGGCCCTCTGAATTTAATTATGTTCTAGTTCACCAGTGGTTCTGAGTAGTAACCGCACCAAGAATACTGGTATCAAAGGACTAAACTCATAAGGAGCGCTCTGAAGGCTTCCACGCTGACCTCTGAGAGTAAATAATGAGGCAACCTGTGCCCAAGCATATATACCAAGGCCCTCCGGGCACACCTGGTACCCTCTCTGGATGTGGAACTGGATGCCATACATAGTATCTGGTCTGTGGACACAATATTCATTTATTGGAACCTTTCAAACACATACCCAAATCATTCATAGACTCGTAACCAGTCTGCTATGGATTCTTACCTATGGCGAGCATAGGTGCCGTAGGCAGACTGGTACATCTCGGAGAAATCCAAAGGGCGGGGCCGGAGTTTGAAATTTAACTAACTTTTGAGTGATTCCGATGACACAATGATCCGCTGATCACAGCTTCACTCAAACGTCCCCAAACGCAGCGAAAATATTGTGACTTGATGCGACCTGACTATAAATCTGAGTACACAGAGTTGCAAAGATTTTTTTTCTCCATCTCTAAGTAATTTTACCAGAAAAAAACGAGTGAAATTTGAGTTCAGGGCAAGTCGATCAAGAGTCGATCAGAGTTCAATTTCAAACTCCGGTCCTGCCCTTTGGATTTCTCCGAGATGTACAAGTCTGCCTACAGCACCTATGCTTGCCATAGGTAAGAATCCGTAGCAGACTGGTTACGAGTCTAAATGATTCAACCTTTATGTTAGTTGGCCACCTTGTGCCGTGAGGAGCGACCCAGCGGGAAACTAGAGCAAGAAAATATCCATAATATTAATGAAAAGAGTCTTTGCCAGATAGCACTCACCATTTACAAAGTCAGACAACACAGCTGTGGTCACCTGTGGAAGAACTGTAAAATGAAATTAATACTTGAAAGCTGTGAGCGGACTTGAAGCACTGCATACCAAGCTGCATACCTAGCGCAGGAACTTGGCAGGAACCATTTTTCTCCCTCTTATTTGTGACTCGGGCTGTAAAATTGAGAAAGCAACAGCCCTGGTGGTAGTTCTTAAGTTCAGGTAGTTTTTGAAGAATAGATGTTGGGAGTTACATGATTTTCTGAGACAATGCCTTCTCGGACTTCCGGATTAATTTGTTTATTTAAATATTTGATTTCGCTCTTCGGACCGGGGATCCGACATGATCGGTGCATTCCTGGTACCGTTACCAGGTCTCAAAAGCGAATTGTCAATCCGCCTGTCATGCACCGATCATGTCGGATGCCCGGTCCGAATAGCAAAATTAAATATTTAAAGAAATAATTAAACCTTCTCCCCTCAAGAATTCTGTTACTCAAGATTGATTCAAGGTATTGGCCGCCAAGGCCAAGGTTCTACCATGTATTGAATCCTGGGCTTCATATATCTCTGATGTTTCTCCTGGTGCCGTGAGGACCGAAGGTCGGCGACGAGCGGCACGCACAGCAGACAATGGCCAACAGATTTTGAGTTATATAGTTTAATTTTATGGCCCTGGTTTCAGTGTGTAGCAACAGGTCCAATCATCGGTACCAGGGGTGCCCGGAGGGCCTTGGTATGACAGGTGTTTTGACAATTCGCTTTGGAGACCTGGTAACGGTACCAGGAATTAGCATTTTCAAAATTAACCCTTACTTTGACCCTTAAAAAGACACCCTTAATTAACCCTTAATATAACTTAAGGCCTTTGCTTCCAGAGTGACCCTTATTAAGACCCTTAACTGCAACACTGGAAGTGGCAGTGTCTGATTTCCCGATTGGGCCACTACGCTTTATTCCCCGTTGGGCAATCGCGCCATCTTGATCGGACTTCACACCCGAGGCCACGTTTTGAAGAATCAAATACTTCCGTTGACACGATCATGAACCATTTGGCACAGAATATCATTTTTCTGACGCAATAGGGCAGAGTGAGATCCGCGCTGCCAAATATAACTGTCGCGAGGCGAGCCTGCCGCCCTCGGATCTAAGTACTATTATACATGACGTGCTACACTGATTATTTATGTGCTACAAAAATTAATAAGGGATGTAGGTTAGGTCCTCAAGGCAATTAATGTTAAGCGCTCGGCGCTCAATGTGCGAAACTACTGTTGGTTCAACCAGCGCGACCCGCCCCCATTCCTGCACTTATGCTTCTTCAGCGTCATCTCAGTCGAGAAGAAGCCGAGACATTCTTCGCAGCGCCATTCGCATAGACGGCCGTGCTGTATCACCTCGTGCCGTAGCCGGTCGTGCTTCCGCGAGAAAGACATTGCACAGCCCAATGTGCAGTTGAAGGACTTCTGCGACTTGGGCTCGTGAATTTTGAGGTGTTTAGACAGTGTGTATTCTTTGCTGAACTGTCGGCCACAAGCGGGTTTGGGACATCGCAGACTGGCGCGCAAGGCTCGCGATTGCGGTGCCGGTGAGCTGTCGAAGGATGACTCCGAAGACGCGCTAGGCGTGGAGACTTGAGTGTCGGAAGTGAAAGGCGTCGATGGAGGGGAGCTAAAATCTAACAGATTTTCTCAGTCGAGGACGATTTAAACCAAGGGGACCCATGCTTACCTTGGACACTGGGATGCCTTAACATGGACCGGCCCGCCGCAAGTGTATCTGCGAAGAATGGATCAGCCGCGATGATATAACACAGAGATTTTGCGAACCTGGGGTACCAGGGGCTAAATTGGACACAGCATCATGATAGTCATATTGAAAATTAAGAGCTATCAGGATAATCAACACGTTTGCCCCGGGTAGAGATTCTAGTCAAGACTTACAATCAAACAGAAAACTATTAATGTCGTCCGGGACGTCAGGAAGGTCAAAACGCCTATTCCCAGTGCCGAACGATTCAAGTGGAATTGGATCCAGCTCACTGTTGGAGTAGGGGAGAAAATCCATATCCGATGAGGGCGCTGGCAGATGTTTCGGACTGCTCCCGGATGCGCCACAAACTTGAATTGGTGGCTGCAATGACTGGCCGGAATATGTGTCTGAATTGTGTCTATGAGTTAGCTATACCCGTCTTCAGCATTTTTTCAACCTCGACGCACCAACACTCCTCTCGATCCCGCCGCTGGGTCGGCTATTTGACTTTCCCGATGTACACAGCGTGAGGGTTATACCGGTGGAGTCTCCAACTGCGCGCAGGTGTAGCTTCATCCCCCCTTCCAGCTGAAGAGCTTGCGTTTCCGAAGGTTTTACTGAGGCCATGTCGAATGCGAATTTGCCATCGGGAAGATTAACCCTGAATGAGACCTGCATGTTTGAAAGCGTTTCCATGGGTAGGGTGAGAGACATGGTGTACGTGGGGAGGAGTGCGGGCCGGGACAACAACCGCTCGTCTCTTTTTCAAAATGAAATCCGGGAGGTGTTTATAGCGCTAACCGGTGGGTCCAGGAACTCCGACAATACTGGTTCTCCTTGGTTATGATCACCGGCGTTTCCCGTTCAATGCATTGTACTGTTAAAGCCGCGTTCCCCGGCGGTGAACTTCCACATATAGCGCTCTGATGATGTCAAAATGAATTAAACGCCCAACCCGTTACCTTCCGACCTGCACGGTATGCTTTCAAACCCGCCGATCTCACAATTCAATCTCCGTCGTAAATGTGTCAGAGATGGCCATCGCCAAACGACACCCTCCCGTAGAGTGCTGCGCTCGTTCTACATTTCCGGTGGCAGTGAGTATTTGTGGAGCATTTCACTTGAGACAGTTTCATTGTTGCAAAAACGTGCATGGAGCAGTCTTGAGCGCAACGGTAGCGGTATGCTTTCCCTTGAAACCGAAGTGTGAAGAGGGGAAGAAAAAAAAACAATGACCGGCAACTGCCACATACTGACAACGAGGCGGCCAGCGGGCGGTATTGATTCCCGAGAGGAAGTTAGCGGGCAGGGTCGCGCCTCCGTCCCCCGATGCGCCCGTAGGTCCCGGAAATAAAGAAATAAAAGTTCTGAGTTTTGAGACGGTCTCTCTCTATCTCCCACAACCACTAGTGATCACCCAGCAAAAATGCAAGACCGCACATCCTTCACGGAAGAGAAAGTACCCTCCTTGTCAGAGTTGGACGAGAAGTGGATCAACGACCCGGAGAATCCGCGAAACTGGACCAAGAGCAGAAAATGGAGAACTGCTGGAGTCGTGAGCCAATTTTCGCTCTTGCCTTGATTTTTTTTCCCCGACCATCTGTTCAGGTTTCCGCCTACAACTTCATTGCTCCCCTGGCGTCATCCATGATGGTACGAAGTCCTTGAACTCATAATCTTCAACTAAATCTTTTCCGTATAGGCCCCTGGACTCCCCGATATCGCGATACACTATCATATGACGAACCAAACGCTCATTGCCATGACCCTTAGCGTCTATATCCTTGCATTCGCCGTTGGTCCCCTAATTTTTGGTCCATTGAGTGAGATATACGGCCGCGCATGGGTTTGTAGTCATTTTTTCGCCTTCTGTAAATTCTAACACCGCGACAGGTCCTTCATGGAGGAAATTTGGCCATGGTCGCATTCTCTCTCGGATGTGCCTACGCTCCGTCGGCGAATGCTCTGATTGTTCTCCGCTTCTTTTGTACGCGTTCACGTTCTTTTTGTCTGTCCCTGTACTGAGGTTGAGCACAGCTGGAATTGCTGCCAGTCCTCCGGTAGCCTGCGGTGGGGGCTCTATTGGTACGGCCTCGTCCGGCGTCATTTATCTGTTCGCTGATGATAATCTAGCGGATCTGTTCTCGGAACGCGATCGTGCCGCAGCCATGGCTGTCTTCACTTTGGGACCTTTGGTGCGTTGATTGAATTTGCATAATAATCGTTCCTGATCCTCGTCGCGTTCATGCTTCAGTTGGGGTAGGTGATGTTGTTCGCAGTGCAAAACGTCACTCATGAACATGGTTGAATCCGAATCAGGCCGGTGATAGGACCGATTGCTGGCGGTTTCATTTCGCAGAGTGTCGGCGTCAAATGGATCTTCATCGTACTTGCCATTACTGCTGGCGCCATCGCTCTTGTCGGCATTCCGTTGCTGCAGGAGACTTACGCGCCGGTTCTTCGTGCGAGGAAATTGAAGAAACAGTTTCGCGCGGATCCCAAGAATCTCGGCCTTATGGACCCGGCAATCCAGGAGGGTGTCAGTGAGAAGATTTGGATCAACCTATCCAGGGCGGTCGTACTTCTCACTACGAGTTTTATTTGCTTCATTCTAAGCCTGTATAACTCTCTGTAAGTCGCCTTTAACTTCTCTACACGCATACATTGACATCAATTCCCAGGATGTACGGTTGGTACCCGGTCCTCCGTAAACCTGGGGATCTGCTCATCTGTTGAACAGGTGTCTATTATCTCATGTTCACGACATTTCCTCGTAAGTTGATGTTCACTCTGTTATAAACTCGCTCTCATCTATGACATTCAGCGCTTTTCACGGAAACTTATGGTTTCTCCGTTGGAATATCCGGCCTCGCATATCTTGGCCTTGGAATCGGATTCATCCTGGCCTCTGGCGTGGGTGCCGTCATCAATAAGAAATTCTACTTCAAGGTAATCATCGCTACTTCACGGGAACGTATCTGACGTTGTTTTGTAGCTGTCAGAGCGCAACGGAGGCGTCGGGAAGCCTGAGATGCGTATTCCGGCTATCATCTTCGGGTCTTTCTTTGTCCCAGTTGGACTTTTGTAGGCTGCATTACCGGCCGTAATTGAGTAATTGGCTAATCACTTTCAGCTGGTACGGCTGGTCTGCCGAGGCGAAGATCCATTGGATTATGCCTATTATTGGGTCTGGAATATTTGCGTTTGGATTCACGACAACATTGTAGGTCACGCGGACTGGTATGATTGCTCCGTTCACTGACGAGAGTTTTCAACCAGTATACCGCTGCAACTTTACCTAGTCGATGCTTTCACCTATTCGGCATCAGCATTGGCCGCGACCTCCGTATGAGCTAAATCATAACCCTCAATCGTTTAACTCACGCCACCAACATAGGTCCTCCGGTCCGTGTTCGGGTTTGTTTTTCCGCTGTTCGGTGCGTATCAGTATATGTGGGATATGTCAGCGCCACTGACCTGTTTCAGGGGCCCAAATGTTCGAGGCTATGGGTACCGGAGGCGGGAACTCATTCTTGGCGGCATTGTGTATTGTGATAGGCATTCCATTCCCAATCTGGATCTATTTGTATGGGGAGAAGATTAGAGCGAGAAATGCGTTGACTCCATGAGGCTGCCTGTGAAACCCCATGGCTGGCCCAGTGTTCCTAGGATAATGATTATACATTATATGCATGGACAGAATGAATCATTATTTGTGACGCTTGATAACTGTTCTGTAAAGTCGGGCGAACTCCGTGTATTGACAACTACCACGGCGCTCCACGTTGACCTAGAGTCTGAAACCAAGGCAGGACGGGACGGGCATAAGGACAAATGATTGTCGGAAGACATCGAAGAACACAGGAACTACCGGAGTACGGGAATCCGAACCGAATTGGCCGGGATGCCCGAAGTTGCCCAAATTTTACAATCCGACTTCGAGATCGAGAAACATTTTCAAAACATTGAGACGGAGTCTCAGCGATGGATCTAACTCATCCCACACCACCATCGCCACCATCGCGTTATACAGGTGAATTTAGACCAGGTCAATTAAGACCATTCAGACGGTAGACGTACTTAGCACTTGTGTAGCTGCGAGTTCTGACTCGGACCAGCACGTAAGTTTTGAGGAAGGCCAGAGAAGTTCCCAGGACAGTAGGTACTTGGGTGGTAGTTGAATCGAGGATGGAACTTCGAGAACCAGCATAAATCTAAACGACTGAAGGAAGATATTGGCGTACATAGCAACAACTTCCACAGCAGTCTGCTATTCCGAATGGAATTGGCCGACATGCCCAAAGTTGTCATTTTTGGGAAGATTTTAAAACATTAAAACGCCACAGACAGCTTTCAGCGATGGATCTAAGTCACCATCGCCACCATTATGCATGTGAATTTTGCACCAGATGAATTAGGATGGTATTTCAGTGTACGTATTAGCAATTATGTAGCTCCTGGTATGTAACTCGCGCCAGCGAGTAAATAGGTAAGGAAGGTCAGAAAACAGAGAGGTTCAATGAATGTAGGTAGTAAATAAGTAAGTGGTTGTAAGAATGCGTCCCAGCACAGTAAAGTTAAATATCAAGTTCCTGGCCCATATCCAATTTGCGCATGTCCTTTTCCATCATGGCAACCATCTTCCCTTTAATTTCTCCGGGAACGCGCAAGGAAACAACAACGTTTCCCTCGTTGCTCGTCCATGTACCGTCTGCAGCGCGGACGGGATTGGCAGGGAAGATGCGGAACATCCTTTCCCAGGAGACCTCATTGTAGAATTGAGTTCGCCCCGGGAATCCAAAGTGTGCAACTTTCTTTCGGTCGAGTCTGCAGGGTTAAATATATCATCAGACTCGAATATTTGTGAAGGAGAGAACGCTTACCCGATGACAGAGTTGGCTAGGGCGACGGAGGGACCAGGGAAGATGTGAAAGCGCCCATGTTTTACTATGTGATTCTGGCTAGCACTGTTGAGAGTAAGATATGTTTCGAGGAACTCTTTAGAGCGCGCCGTGGTCACGTTGCGCCGTATCGCTCTGGAAATGCTTCCAATATCCTGCGCTGACGAAAGGTCAACAGACGGGAGGTAGACGCAGTTCCCGGCATTATTCGGGTGTCTCCATAATGCGTCCTCCTCTGGCTCCCTCGTGCGATACTGATATACGGTTATAAACGAATGTAGTACCAATAGACTCAATACCACTCACATTCATCATGTTCATCAGGGTGTGGATTGGAGCAGGCAGGCAGCGATTTTGCAGAGTCACAAGATACGCAGACATGGCGTCCTGCCGAGACACCTTCAACGCATCCCCGGCACACCAGTCATCGTCAGGCTGCCACCGCCGTGCAATAGCATGCAGAGCGTCCAGTTGTTTGGCTGTGAAATTGAGGTCGACCATGGGAGAATGTAGAGCCTCGGCACCGTATTTCCCCAGGACTTCCTCGAAAGGGTAATCTTTGACGATATGCGGCGTATATTTCTTGTACAGGGCCTCACCGTCAGCACTGGACGGAGGCTGCGGCCAACTGCGTTTATGGAATGTCGGTTGAGGCGGCGGGGGAAGATCTTGATAGTACTGAGATAGCGTTTGAATGAAACGTGTAGCTGTTTGATAGTCTCCTGCATTGGGGTGAGAAAGAAATAGAAACAAGTAATTACAATCCATACCAAGGACGTGATTCCATGAATGGCCGATTACCGTTCGCCCGGACTTTTTGAGTTTAGTTATCTTGAAGGTGGTGAGGGGAACATCTTCGCCCTTCATAGCACCTTCCAGCGAGACGGGACTGAGGAATGAATCAAGGGTCGGCTGAACGACGGCGTGCTCCAGGTGTGGTGGGACTACATGGGTAGAATCAACATCCTCAACAATTTCCACGGGGACTCCGGAATTAGTCAGATCAATCTGGGCACCAGTGAGTAGATGAAGATCGATCCAACTAATTAATTAGTACCCTCCAGTCATCTCCAGACCTTTGTAGACGGCCTGAAAACGGAGGGAAACGAGCCAGAGTTTGTGATAATGCCGAGTTGAATTTCGAAATGTCGAGCTCTTCGGGCAGGACATAACACGCTACAGCCTGAGGTGGAAGATGGGTAGGTCATATTAGTCTCGTTGACGCTGCTTCTTACGAACAAGCCTCACCTTCAGTTGCAAGAATAGCTCATTCCCGTCGGGAAAGGCAAGTGATTTTTGCTCTTCGAGTGCGGTGGGGAGTTGCGGTGGAACATAAGTAACAAGCGGGTTGGCTAAGTCAAAACGTGAGGATAAATAACGAGGAAGTAATGTCGAGCGCACGTTTTGTACCGATGAACCGCGAATGTGAATGTGAATGAAATCGAAAAGGAACGCGGGATGGCGAGATGAAAGGTCGAAGATTAGACCGCAATGACGCCAAGTGAGCAGCCATTTGCACAAGGTTGAAAAATGAGATTGAAGAGGTAGAAAGGAAGGAAGAAGAGGCAGGAAATGCAAAGTATAGAGCGAATGACGGAAAAAAGAAGCGAACGGAAACATACCGTCCTTCCTTTCGCCTTATAACCGCTACCATTTAGGAATGGAGCGCTGACTCATCGGATTGACGGCTGAACTGGGGGTTTCAACGCCACTGTCGATTGAAGTTTCACGCTACTGACCACCCTGGTTCTCCGAGCCCCAGTTGCGGGCGGCGGGCGCACCTGGCGCGGGCGTACAGAGGCGGGCTGTGATGCGTCTCAGTTGGCGGAGGTAACAGCCACTCACACTGCCTTGGTTCCTGACTAGTCGGAGAAAGGGTACCTTGCCCGTCGTTGCCCAATGGTCATGGCGAATAAACGCAAAAGTGAATATTCCTAAACAGGGCTCCGGTTCCCATGTCTAAGATGCGATCTCGATGGAGATCACAGCCACGGTGGCGCTGCAGGGTTGAAACGGACCGTTTCATTATACGTTTGCGGGTTGTAGGTCCGACCCGGACATTAGACGGGCAACGTTCAAACCGGAAATACCCCAGAAAAATCATGCACTGGCAGCAAAGTAAACACTGTTCTGTTCCGTTTCTACGGAACTTGAAGTTGAACTTATGTAACTTCTTGGTACTGTATTTTCCATTCATGTCGATAGTTTCTCATCCAGATCGATGGTCATGCGTCACGCATCCCTCTGTCGATATCGAATTTCGGTCGCGGTCACGCGTCACGCAGCCAGTTGTCGAATTTGACGAAAGGTTAAAAAAACCGTCAAAATTTGCTTCCCTGCCTACCCAAAAAAAGATTCTGCGCCGCGAATTGGTGTAAATCTTCGTCAGTTTCCTCTATTCTGGCTCTGGTTCGTTTTCACACTGCCAAAGCCGGAGAATTCGTGTTTCAAACCAACCAAATTTTCAAAAGGAATCAGTTGTGCACTGATTCTAGAATTGTTAGGAAGACCCTCTACACAATTCTCGTCCGTTTGCGGCAGGTTGTCGATTTTTTTGAGATGTGTCACGCTAGCCCAGGGGTCGTGTCGAATTATCGAATTGGTTCAACC
Source organism: Mycena crocata (assembly GCA_029281795.1). Classification (NCBI taxonomy): domain Eukaryota; kingdom Fungi; phylum Basidiomycota; class Agaricomycetes; order Agaricales; family Mycenaceae; genus Mycena; species Mycena crocata. The sequence goes on along the minus strand of JARJCP010000110.1, from coordinate 30,304 downwards.
TGGTCACGCGTCACACCCAGTGTCGATCTGAATGAAAAAAAAAAAAAAACAGTAACTTCGATATCTACTACATCCCCTTACTTACATCAAAAGCTCTCCGACGAAGTAAGTTGGAAAGTATATTTTGCAATTGCTCCGAGTCCATTTCGATCCGGTAACTCCTCTGAGTCGATGAACATCAACGGCATCGGTAACTTTCGGGAACGAAAAAAGTTACCATGTTCCTGCAGGCCCATGGTAGGCGTAGTGGCGGGCGGACAATTGAACTTGGCCGAGAACTGTCCCATATCAATCGCAGTGGTTTCAACACAAACGGGTATCACATTAAATATACGGTCCATAGATTACTGAAACTCGCCCAGCGAATTTCGGACAGTTGGTAGCTACTACGTGTATTATTGTACTGTATTTTACTTAGAATGTCCGATACGATGATATTCAACACGTTGAGTCGGGAATCTGGATATCCGGAGATGTGGCGTCGGTACTGGAGATAGCCTTCGGTAATAGTTTAACGACGCGCGTAGCTTGAATTTCAAGGCCCTTCGTCCCGAAGTACCGCTCGCTCTGAAGTGTTCAATGAGCTCAGTCAAGCTAAGTGGAATTGTGAATGCATACCTCAAACGACCAAACATCATTACCCCGAACCTATGGCTCTGAGTCAGCCCACTTCAACTTGACATAACGGAAAAACTTACCCAGTTACCGAGTCCATCCACATACTCTGACACCTGGGCGTCGAGCTCAGGGTCGCTGAAGTGGGGAATTTGCTGGTATGCGTGAAGGAATCGGTCCACCAGCTTGTCGTGGAGGTCCGAGATCCAAAGGAGCGCTGCGTTGAGGTCGAGACCGAGGGCATGCATCACAATCGTAACGAGATTATGGCCGTCGTCCCCGCGCGCCTGCCTTGTATACGGAGTCAATGACGGATGAGTTGAACCAGAACTGCAAGACTCACTCGACGTTGTAGGAGCACAAATCATTACCAATAATGAGCATGTCGATACTCGCCCCAGTGAGCGTCACGATGTGCTCGTTCTCCATCACCTCATCCGGAATGTTCATCCATATCTCGTTGATAGCGAAAGACGGCTTAGCGCCAATGGTGTCCCGGCGAACCTCGAAATATTCATCGATGCCGCGTATGTGGTGCTCAGTCCGGTCTTCAGCCTGTTGAACAACCGAGTCCATGTACAGTTGAAAAGCATCGATGAAGCGACGCTGGGCAGTCGGCGTAGCAATTCGAATGGCGTTCAACCAGAATCTAGAATTTGGTTACACAAGCACAGAATTAACGGGATACCCTTGCTTACTGCCGTGCGACTTCCCCACCAATCCATTCACCCTCAGGGCGTGGAAGGTTCGGGTTCCTGAGGGCATGCATGATGATGTCAGCTTGAACCCTAGCGCCGTCGGTGTCGGCCACGTCGGAATATTCATCAATAATGAAGAAAAAGTTCATCAAGTCGCAGCCGACTCTGCAGCCATCTACCAAATATTGTCAAATTCGTGTAGAATTAATGTAGTGGTAGCGCCGACCTTTGTCAAGCAATGGAAAAGCGAGTGATGCTAGAAGGTCTGGGCGTTGTATGCGTATGTCAGTTAACAGGAAATTGAAAATAGATGGAGACGGGGACGCACTGAAGTCGCAGCGATTGAAGGCCTTCTGCGCTTTAGGGCTGAATGCATGGAACGAGTCACACCAAGCCGCGGACTCCTTTTTGCAGACCTGATAATGGGGGTTGACGCTTCGAGGCCATGGCCAGTTGCGCAGGGTGTCAGGGATGTAAAATTGGGCGGGCTCGAGGAGTTTGGCAGGCATGTTTTGTTAAAGGAAGTCAAAAGTGTGTATGCTACTTCCAGGTTTTTTCTGCCTTGAAGATATAGCTTTGGAGAGTAACATAATGAAACGTTCCCGGGAATTTACCCGGCCTATCCAGGAGGAATAAAATATAGCAGTACTGTGAGATAGCGGCCGCACCATCCGCGAATGGTTGCGATCAAGGTGGCGGATCTGCACGGCAAGCAGATTAAACAGCCGGATCGCCGAAGGTTATACTACTCCTCCCCAACTGCGAAGGGGTCGTTTTTCCGGTTAGTCGGACGACGATCAAACAAAATGCAAAAGCTCTAGATAGTGTTCACAGTTGAAAAAGCGGGCCGGTATGTTCCACAGTGTTTGCTATCCCTGATCCAGCGTACTTTATCCGAAGCCATTTCACCTGTATGTATTTTGCATCCATCGGAGGGACTGTGTGTGCGAAAATTATGGGCGGACAGTAGGTCCCCTCCTGAGTCCTCCGTGTTTTCGGCCATAGGTGTCCGTTGTGTCCGTGATTTTCAACTCGGGTCTACAACCAGTCGGGGAATTGCGCGGCAGATATCCCGTCCATGCCGCTGACCTACTCTCACGGTGCGGGCATTGACTTAGTGTGCGGTATCCTGAATACGTTCCGCAAAACGCAGTCGTGATGGCAATCATTGGATCCCGAATTCTAAGATTGAAACCTTGTCAAACATTACTCGTCATCATGAAACTAGCCGGGGTGGACAGCATTTTATTTTCTTATCCTCTCGCTTTCCCGATGTATCAGGACCTACTCCGCCGGGTTTCTTTAATGCAGCGGGCACCTATTTCCAAAAGGGGATGTCATGCAACTGTTGTGTTCGTGACACGGTTGAACTGGCTCACAATATCCGCTCTGGTTTATGCTGTGGACTGCAATTTTGGTTAAAAGGGTCCACCGAGTAGAGATATAGCCTCTATTCCCATTTCTTCATCCTCTCTGCCTTTCCTTCAGTATCGCTTTTTTTTTTTTCAACCCCCCAACAACATAATGAACTCGTCATTCGCAACTTTGTCCGAAAGTCTAACTGGACTCAGGGCAGAAGACTATGTACCCGCCTCACTCTTCACTGGCAACATGACTGCCACGGGTCTTTGGGGCATGGTCGCGGCCCTCACTACGTATCTCTTAATTCGCAAGGTCAACACCTCGCGCAAGGGCAAGCTGCCCCCAGGTCCTCCAGGTCTTCCTTTCATTGGGAACCTTCTTCAGCTGTCCAGCGATATATGGGTGCCGTTCACCAACTGGCGCAAGAAATATGGTGCGTCGTGGTTATACGGTCATAATAATCACACAACTGTCTCACGTCTTGCCCATTAGGCGATGTCATTTACATCAGCATTGCTGGACAGCCAATGTTGGTTTTGAACTCACACAAAGCCGCGGCGGATCTTCTTGACCGCCGTGCTGGTGTGTACAGCTCCCGCCCCAGGCTGATGGGTAGGTTCAAGTATGTCTTCAGACACTGGTTGCTTATAACGCTGCGCAGTTGCATCAGAGCTGTTGACCGGAAGTTTAATGCTGCCATTCGCGGGTTACACCGATGTGTCAGTATTTCGTTGTCTCCATGTGTTCGGATACTCATACTGACCCTTATTTAGTTGGCGTGGGATGCGCCGTGCGAGCCACGAAGGGCTCAATCCCGGGACAGCTAAGAACTACTACGAAGCACAAGAGAAGGAAGCAACCCTCCTCGTCGAGGGGATGCTCAAAGACTCGCGCACCTGGGACGAGGAGATCAAACGGCGAGTCGATGCGTAGATTCAACGCCACACTGGCTAATTCCGCTCTTCAGTGCGGCGTGTTCAATGATTCGAGGCGTCGTGTACGACAAGGAGACGATTGACTCCATCCACGATCCCGCAATCGGCTATGCTAACGAGTGGATCGGGCGAATTGTCCGGAACGCGTACCCCGGTGCGCACTACGCAGACTACTTCACGTGGATGAAGGTCCGTTGCCAATCTTCAGCATAAATTGGTTGATTCTCAAGTCGAAGCAGCATCTTCCCTCCGTTGTCGCCAAGTGGAAGCGGGAGGCTCTGGACTGGTATGCGAAAGATGATGCTTACTGGGGTACCCTCTACAAAGAGGTTGAAGATAAAATCGTGAGTTAACCCTGAAATATATGGTTTTCATCTTACTCACGTTCCGTAGGCCGAAGGAGACGAACGCTACAGTTTCGCAACGACGTTGATCCACGATGAACGGCAACTCAAGCTTACTCGGGACGAGAACGTCTGGCTGGCTGCTACCATCTTGTATTTGCAATTTTATGTCCTACTTGTTTCCGCTCACTCACCCATCAACTTGGCAGTGCCACCGGTGCCGAAACAGTGAGCTCTCCGTCGGTCGAGAAAATATACAATCCTTACTGATCGTCGTGACCAGACTAACACCGTAATGGCCTGGTTCGTCCTTGCCATGGTCCACAACCCGCAAGTGCAAAGACGTGCGCAGGAGGAGTTGGATCGTGTAGTCGGACGCGACCGCATGCCGACCTTCGCAGATCGCGAACATCTACCATTTATCGTCGCGATGGTGCGCGAGACCCTCCGCTGGAAGACGGTCGCGCCGATCTCTGTCCCGCATCAGTCGACGGAGGACGACTGGTACCATGGCTACTACATCCCCAAGGGCACAATTTGCATCCCGAACGCGTGGGCAATGAACAAGGATCCGGAAGTCTATGTGCGCGGTTTCATGAAATTCTTATGATCCTTACTTCCTTACTGATGAACAATCGCAGGGTCCTGACGTTAATGAGTACAAGCCGCAGCGGTACCTGGACAAGAATGGCAAGCTCGCGCCGCTCCCTCCGGCCTTGTCAGACACCAAGGATGAAGGTTTGTGTATTCTCTACATTTTAGGATCACACGGCCCTAACTCACATCGCCTTCAGGACATGTTTCATACGTGCGTGACCAATTTCTTTCATGTTGAATCTCGCGTCGCAACCTAACTTAACTCCCATTCTACTTTCCAGGGTTTCGGACGACGGTGCGTTCGCTCTCCCACCTCAGCGTATAGCCTTTTCCTTAATTGACTGGTTGAACCACAGGATCTGTGTGGGCCGTCATGTCGCCAACAACTCACTGTTCATCGACATGGCGTACATCCTGTGGGCCCTCACCATCTCTCCTCTCAAGGATAACAACGGGAAGCCTATCATGCCCGACACCGAGGGTTACGTCAACGACGGTCTCGTTTTGTGCGTCCGGTTTGATATTTGAGAACAGCAACACTAATGAAGTCCATTATTTAGACGTCCCCTCCCGTTCCAATGCTCCATCAAGCCCCGGTTTGCGCAGGTTCCGGAGGTCATCGCGCAGACCAAGGAGGCATTTGCATAAATGCCTCTGCACCCTGTTTTTCTTTTCAACTCGGAGCGTGGGTACAGTTGCGAAAGCCGTCTGATCCACCGCTTTCATCCCCTCTTTCATCTATCTTTATTGTTTTTGCTCGTCAACCGCAAGCGGTGCTAATAATCGATCCCACACGATCCTTACGTCCTCGTTGTATCATCATATTTAACTGCCGCCGGATGAGCCGTTTCGGACTACTATCGTACTTTGTACCATTCTTTCTTTTTTGTACCTTACTTAATCTCTCGCTCAATGCTGCGTGCGGCATTCGAACTGAAATAAACTATACATTCAATAATTTAATTCGATCTCCTCGGTTCGGGCATTTCTGCCATCTGGTACTGAACATTGAAATAAACCGATTTTGGATTTTATACGAAGTTAAGTACATCACGGCTCGTGTCCGCCCTAGACCTCAATATCGCTCACCCCGGCATTTGAGCCACGTTGTTGCAATTTGTGCATGAGCGTGCTGGGGGTTGTAGCGTGGGAATGTACGGCAGATCAAGGAAGGATCGGATCATCAAGGACGTATTGATCCGACCGTCTTGTTGGCATGCCCATCTTGCCTCTTTCCAATCTTCTCCCACATCTCCTCTCCTTCCCATGAATACGCATGAATGGCCGCCGCTTTTCTTCTTCCTGTTTCTCACTTCAAGAGCGCAGCAGCGGAGGACGCCTGCGCCGTCCCATTGCCGCCTGCGTGCCGAAGTGCGCTTGAGAATTTGATTGCGAGACTTTCGCTCGGGCCGTATCCATTAAAATTACCAAACAACTGGCGGATAGCAAGCTGGGTAAATGGCAGATAGACATGGGGTCTAAGTCAGTCCTCCTTACGGAGTCATGATTCTTACTGTACTATTAAGTTCAGTTCGACAGTCACGGGTCACAGGGACCCTTGTCGGCGTCGAATTTTGGCAAATGTCACGGGTTACCCGGGCCTGTTGGCGAATTGGTCCACCGTGACACCACAATGGTTTGACCTGGAAATGCTGTTTTTTCGAGTTTTCGCGTCGAAAAATGTCGAATTTTGGCCATCGGTCACGGTCACGGCGGCCGGTTGTCGGATGTCGAATTTGGTTCAAATCGTCACGGGTCACACCCCTTGTCGAATTGAACTTAATAGTACAGTATTCTCCCTTCTTTACTATCAAAAAGACACTCACAACTTACCCTCGATGGACAGATGCAGGGCGCCCATCTGCCACAAATCATATATCTGCGTGCTGGTATAAACCCTCCAGACATTTCAGAAGCATGCGCACTCATCCTTTTTCTTCCATTCCCCCACCCAAAAAATGCAAACCCGCAGTCGCACAACCCTCGCCGTCGCCTCATCGCCGCTTCCCCGCCTACTCCTCCCTTTTCTCCTTCTGCTCGCCACCGCCACAGCAGCACTCCACGCCCCCGGCTGTCTACCAGATGAACCCGCGACGATCACATCGCAGAGCGTGTTCCAAGTCCCCGACCCGACGACATCGGGAGAACCGTTCACGGAGCTGACGCTGACGGGTTTTACCTGTGCAAGTCGGCAGCCAGGAGCGCGGGCTCGGTTTGGTGTTACGCGGGTTGTACGGGATGACGCTGGAGCACCCATTGATTTGTGCGGCGTCGTGGAGAACGGGGAGATCTTCCATGGTAAGCGGGCTGTAATAAAGAGATCTTCGGTAATTATCTTTACACACTTTTGCAGCTGGATCCACCTTCAACTGCGATCAGTCCGAAGTCGGTTTCCCACCTGTGAGGGACTGTGATAATATTCAGACAGCCGTCGTGGAAAGTGTGTTTCGTTTCTTCGTTATCTTCTGAAATCTCCTTCCATAATTCAACTGCGCTCCTTTCCTTTTCACAGTTTTTACATGCCAATCCAGATAATATTAACTTCAACCCATACCCGCAGGTACAATCCGCCCCATGAGATTCACCATTCCCGCACGCGCCGGCCTGATCGTCTCCCTCCGGAACAACACCTGCGCGTTCGTGTTTCTTAACGATGATGGGGAGGATACATACAGTACGTGTTTGGTGGCTATTGTAAGTGGCTCAATTCTGCACTTCTTGATTCCTCCCTGCATCCCCTCTGCGTGACCTAAATTCTCACCCCATCGATTCACATCGTTCCTCACTTGCGCTCAACCTCGTTCCTCACTTGCGCCCAACCTCGTTCCCGGCACACACAGCCCGACACAGCCTTCGCAATCCAGGAAGAATGCCCCCACCCGGCGCGGGACGGATTCATCGGCTCTGTACACTCGCCGGTGCGGGAAGGCGGGCCGAATTGGGAGTTGCGGTGAATCTCCGCGTATTTATCTGGTCCGCAGGTCGTGAGAAGTTTGGATTACTTACCCGGATTGAATCATTGTATAGCATCGTGTCCTCGGCTTGGTTGGAGTTGGAGTCGGATTGCTCACTGCCAGCTCGCTGGATGGATAAACTACAGCTTCTTTATAGCTGGAATGACAGTGCTTGCGTTGAAACGAATGGGAGGTGTTGCTCCATTATGTACAGTGGAGCGAATTTTCCGACTGAGCAATAGTTACTCTTCACTCGAGGCTTCCCGTGGTCCTGTACAGTTGAATCGAATCGGCGGAATTGAGTCGAACCAGCAAAGAAATAACTAAAAATCTTGCTCTTCCGTAATTCAGACGCGGGGAATCGAACCCCAATAGCAATGTGGATCCCCGACTGTGATTGGATTTATCACTGCTGCGCACCATGCACCACGTCCGAGTAGAATTCAGTAAAGCGTCCACTATATCCCAGATGGTGCATAAGCGGGAGGATTTCTTGCATGTTGAAGGGACGAACTGGCCGAGCGAATGCCTAAGACGCACATCAACGGTGGAGAAGGTCCGTGGATATCAGGGAAAAAATATGCCATCGGAATTTTAAAAAAGTGGTCGAACCCCTGCTGACTGGGATTGCAATACGGCATTACAATATTCAGTGGCAATCCATCACCGTGGGCCACATCCGGTGTAAGCTTCGTGTCGGACTCGATGCGATCCAACGATATGGCACATATAGTGTGCAAAAAATAAATGCTGACATCTCCCCTCTGAACACAGGGTTTTTGCTGACAACTGACCGTTTTTCAAGATAGCTGACATCATCTGTAAGGCACTTACAACTGCTCGGTGGTCAGATACAACCTGGCCCAATGTCTTCTTACATGTGTGGGACTTGGTTGAATTTTCATCGAAGTGATGGAAATGATTACAACAGTGATGGGATCGGACTTGCCGAAATCCATAAACGGAAAGTACGGTGCTTCTCGATAGTGACTACCAGGGAGGTTGTAGGGACCTCCAAAAGCAGGACTCTGTCATAATCAAAGCCGTATGGTCACACACATTGGGAATAAGAATGGGTTTTAAAGGTACACAGGACCATTTGGAAGGACTGGCCAAAATTCACTCTTTCGGATGAAGGCTGTTCTCATAATGCTGAAAAGGCGTCCAGAGGATGTGAATTCAGCAATCTGATCCAATTATTTTTATCCGAAACTCTTTGACAGACCAGGAATCCAGCCATTGCTGAATTGTTCTATTTCACCCGATTCGGAACTGATGGGAACACACACGGCAATCATTGGTCAAGTTGTCTGCCAATTTGGAGATGTAAGCGGGAGTAGATGCAAGGAACTTCGGGAGATGCAAGTAGATTTACACAATTGTCAGGCAGGAGTTGAAATTTGGATGTAAGTTGCCTGCAAAAACCCTGTAAAATCGGACGAGTTTTTGCACAGTATATCGCCCATACAACGAGGAGCGATACGAAAATTTCATAACGGTATCCGAGTGCAGCGGTTGATAATAGGGCTTCTTCGTGCTTCGACTAACAATCGGCGAACTTCACCAACAAAAACAACCAGAAACCAAAAAGGCCACGAAAGATTACCATTCAGACGCGGGGAATCGAACCCCACTAGCAATGTGGATACCGGATTGCGATTGGATTTGTCACTGCTGTGCACCATGCACCACGTCCGAGTAGAGTTCCGTAAAGCGTGGGCTATATCCCAGATGGTGCGTAAGCGAGAGGAATTGTTCAAGGTCAGTTCAGTTGCTGGACAGCGAGATGTGACCGAGTGAATACCTCAACGTTTGAACATCTCTAGTGTCCCGATCGGGGGCGGTTCCGGCGCACTTTAGTCTTTCTGGTCGCAGGCCATGGCCAAATATGGAGATATGAATGAACGTGGATATCAGAACAAAAAGCGATAGAAACCCTTCAAGCGGATGCGGGGAATCGAACCCCGCTGATGGCAATACAGCATTATAATTTCAGCGGCATTCCTGCGGCGTGGGCGACATCCGATACGAGATTCATGCCGGAGTCGATGCCATCCAACAACTTGAATGACGATTCAAAAGATGTGGCAGAGAGATTCGGTGGAAGTCCATAACGGTATTCGAATGCGGCGGTTGAAAATGGGATGTTCGAGCTTGTTCGTGCTGTGGCTGAAACAAAATCGGGGAACTTGACCAGCGCAGAAGCAGAAAAAAGATGAATCATTTGGGAACATCCGGACGCGGGGAGTCGAACCCCAGTAACTATGTGAATTCCTGATTGCGACTGGATTTGTCACTGCTGTGCACCGTGCACCACGTCCGAGCAGAATCCAGTAAACCGACCGCGATATCCCAAACTGTGCACAAGGAAGAGGGATTCTTCATGTAAGCAGTTATGGACAGCGCAGAATGGGGAGTGGAAGGGCTGCGATTTACGAAGTTCGAATATCTCCATGTGACCTAGGGACGCGGTAGCCAGCCGTCTCGTTTCGTTGGCAGTAGAGTTGACGAATAAACTTGAAAGTGAAAAAGAAAAAGGCGTATGATTCGTCTCTCCCATTCGGACATGGGAGTCGAACCCATCAATTGCGCATGATGTATGAGCTGGAGAACGTGTGCAGTCTGCAGCAGTGCAGTCATCCGCGGCAAGCCATATCCGAAGTGACCTTCTTGTCTTGAGTCTGCACGTGTACGAGCAGAAACCCCACCGTACGGGAGGACTTGAGAGGATGGCGGCATTTGAGACCTGGGTAGACCAATGTTCAAAATGTTGACCATGAGACTGCGACCATGTTCTCGAGTCTGGTTGAATCAAAAAAATCTGCAACCGGCCAGCAAAGAATAAGCAAAAAAATCAATGTACAGCCCCACTCGGACGCGGGGAGTCGAACCCCAGTGACTTTTTGGAAGGCGAGTCTAACATGAGTGGATAAACGGAGCAATGGTGTGCAGAGTGTACCACGTCCGATTTGAACTTGGTGTAAGCAGGCGCCATGTCCCAGAGAGCGACACCGATCGACCAAGAGATAGATTCGACTCGGAGGCTCTAAGGTTCAAATCCGCGGAGAGTCGCCAAGTTTGCATCAAGAGAAGACCGCAGAGTTTTCCACCAAGCGGTTTGGTCAGAGATTCATCGCTTGGCGAGGACGATACGGCCGTCGTCTCTTGTGGACGTGACAAGAACGTGGTAGAAAGGAAGAAGGCCACCAGCTACGGCCGGCTGTTTTCGGGCGGATCATATCGGATTGATCGAGTGATCCGACGGTGTGCGGGAGCTTGATTCAACGTTTCGCTTCCTTCCCACCTTTCTTCGAGACCACTTCTCTTTCGAACAACGGTTCCCAATGCCAGCCAGTTCGCTTCCTGTTTCTCACTGCACTTCCCCTGCGGGCCCCAGACTCGCTGCAGCCCTTGCGCTAAAACGTGACGTTACTGCGGCGTTTTTTTTTTCCTTCCCGTGTTTGTTTATATTCTCGTGGTCGTCCCAAGAGCTATCGAATCTATATACGTGGTACAATGTCCTTGTGCTCGCTACTACGCATGGCCATCGCAAAGCTGCTGCTCTTTAGACCACTTTTTAAACCGCAAATGTTGAATTTTGAAATTCGAATCACGTAGTCGAACTACGAGTTCCGCCGCCAGTTGGACTCCCCTAAGTTCAAAACCGAGACAGATCCGTGATAATGGAGCCCTTTGGAGCGCCCACACCGCGTCCATATGCCAAGTCTCCGAATTCGCGTGATATTTTCGGCCTGTCGAGACCGTGCACTGCCTTGAACAATGACGTGGGTATGTCGGAAAGCTGATTGATTTGTCTTGGCACTTTCCCTTTTCTCCTCCGCACCAACACCACATACTGCGCACCGATGAAGTCTGCTACTCTCCTGACCGCCGTTCTCGCCGTTGCTGCTGGTGCTTCTGCCCAGCAGCTTACTATCAACACTCCGTGAGTGTGTTCCCTCAAGTAAACGAATGAACACGGTCGCTCAATGGTCGTCGATTTTGCGCCGCAGCACTCCCGGAGCAGGTATGTGCTGCCTATGCGCTCTTCATGGATTAGTTGTGAATACACTCCAACCTTCAGCCCAATGTCAACCATTCTTGATATCATGGACGGGCGGAACGCGTACGTCTGCTCGCACTCCCGAAATGATGATTCCTTAACACCTTGCCGTTGCCCTGCAGCGCCGTACTTCGTCGTGAGTTTTTCACTTATATAGGTGGCCCACCGGTGTCCCAATTACGTGCGCATCCTCTTTGTAGACGTCAGTACTTTGCCTTTCTGTTCTCGCTCGCTCTTCGTTGAATAACGCCGCGCGGACAGCGTCCAATCGAACCCCATCGGCATCGTCGCCGTCGCCAACTTCGGGCAACTATCCAACAACTCCATCACATGGACGGTCAATGCTGGCCTTGGTGCGTACGACCTCTCAACCCAGTCCTCTTTCACATGTTCTGAACTTCAAACTCCACACACTCCATTCGTGCAGGCGCCTCCCTCATCTTCCAAATCAAAGACAACACCGGGACGAGCGCGACGAGCGCGCCGTTTAACGTTATTGATGGGAGTGCGTCCCTCCCTTTCTCTTCCTTTTCGACTTCATATGCTTACAACTGACTGACTTTTTTGTCTGCAGGCGGCGACTCCTGCCTCGAGGAAGGCGGGCCGGGACGTGCGTCTTCCATTCATATTTCCTCGCTTGAATTTCAAAGATTTTTGAACTACGTACAGTGCCGAGTGGTTCCGCGAGCGCGCCCGCCTCTGGATCCACTGCCCAAACGTCCGGTACCTCGCCTCCCCCTTCGGCCTCAGCCTCCGCGACGGCACCGCCGCCCGGGGGCAGCTCGAGCGCCGGCGGAGGGTCCTCTGGCGCTGCTGGGTATGTTCATTCCTTTTCTTCAATTGTTTCGATTCTTTTGCCATCCCGTTTCGTCGCTGTTTTCGAAGTCCCTCCTCGTCCATACTCACTCCTCTTCACACAGAACCCCCGCCCCATCCGGCACCTCTCCCTCCACCTCGCCCGCGGCGTCACAAACTCCTGGCGCGGCCATGGCCATCGTTCCGAAATCGATACTCGTTTCTGCCGGGCGGCGGTTCTTGCCTTTGTGTTTTTGGCGTAGAGATTCATACGACGTCGTCCTGGCGTACGGGTGCAGATGGGGATGTTGAAAGAAAAGGAGATGAGGAGGATGTTGGAGGAAAGAAAGGACCTGAAACGGAAAACGCACTCCAACGGACCTGCTATGTATCACTTCCTACCATGTATTATTTGAACTTTTGTAAGTCTCCTCCTAGCCAACTTACTGTCGACTTTATCTTCCTTCGAATCTATTGTGTGTGTAGGTCGAGACTAGGATGTATTTCTCGGTCACTACATGGCATATGGCGCTTACTTTCCCGAATTCCAATAGGACGTTGCGCCCGGTGTACAGAAACGTGCCCGCTTGTAGACGGTGTTCACGATTTCGAACAACTCATACTGGGGTTCGACTCCCCGGGTCCGAATGACCAAGTAACGCCATACTTTTGCTTCTCCTTGCCTCGGTCAGTTCAATTTTTATTCGACCCAACTACGCAGGTACCTTGATCAACCCTGCCTCGCACGATTAACGTTTTTGCTCATCGCTACCCAAGCACCGCTACTCCTACGGAATCTTTCGCGCTATCCTGACGGAATGTTTCGAGTCCCCCCTCACTCCCTGTGTGGCCGCTACAGCACGAGTTCGGACTCAAGATATCCATTATATATGTCGGATGTGGCTTACGGCGCATGACTGCTGCGGATGATTTACTACGAGGCGGTACTTCGAATTGGTCACAGACGGGGTTCAATCCCCCGCATCCGAGTATTGCATTCTCTCCAGATTGTTTTTTTCCCGCTCTTCCTGTTGTAACAACTAACAGAGATCGTTTGCTATTTTAACAGGCAATCACCGAGGGCGACCTGACTGCGTTCGAACCGCCCGACAATTACTCTGACACTGACGATGGTCAAACTCGAAGGCATCATTCCAGTCACATTTCTTCCGACATCCAATTAATAATTCGTTTACGAACCATCTGGGATACTGCGTACGTTTTACTGAATTCTAATCGGACGTGATGCACCCTGCACATCTGTGCGGTAATTTATTTTTTAACCTCGTACTAGCCTCGAGAGTGGTCAGTGGGGTTCGATTCCCCGGGTCCGATTGCCCGAATACCCTCCAGACTTTTGCTTCTCCTTGCCTTAGTAAGTTCAATCTTGATTTGACCTGGCCAAGAAACGTGAACGAGCCTCTGATGATGAAACGTTCTTGCTCAATGTCTGAATCACGGCTCCTCAAATGCCGCTGAAGCACTCCAGACTCTGGAGTCTCCGAGTTCTCCCTCCTCGTCCCTCGCTCTGCTGAATATGAGTTACGACCCAGCAAGATTACTGTATTTTTTCAATCAGATCGAGACGGGGTGTGACGCGTGACCTACTGGGAGCATTTCGACAATTCGATACCACCGAAATTTTCGCGTGACCACTGGAAAAATTTCGAAAATTTCAACGCGAAAATGCGGTTTTTTAGCGTTTTTGAGAGATTTTGACCTGCGTGACACGGATTTTCGGTTCGATAAAGGCCTGAGTGGTGCGTGACATCGACCAAAATTCGATATCGATACCGAGGTGCGTGACGCGTGACTGTCGACCTGATTGAAATAATACAGTATGTCGGGTGTGGCCTACGGTGCAGGACTGTGCTGACGAATGAGGTATTCCAACCACAGAGGGTTCGATTCCCCGCATCCGAGTATGCTGATCCCTCTCTCCATGCATTTTTCTCGCTCTTCGGGGTGTAACAACTATTAACAATGGTCGTTTTCTATTCTCGGACAATGTTCGAACGCGAACTGAACTTCGTCCGACCCGCCGGACGATTACTCCACTGGACATGTTAAACTCTGAGGCATTCTTCCCCTGTTCGTTGGCAAACAATCTGGGATGCTGCATACGCTTTACAGGAGTCCAATCGGACGTGGTGCACGGTGCCTAGCAGTGATGAGTATGGTTGAAGGCTCGTGTCCACACTACTGCCACTGGGGTTCGACTCCCTGCGTCCGAATGCTCGTGGAAAACGAGCATTTTTTCTTTCGGTTCTTGCTCTTCAACCGCACCCGTTTTGTCCTACCCTAGACCTGCTGGATGCTATTGTAATTCGCGTCAGAGAATCAATTAGATGGCGGAGAAATGGAGAGAACGAGCGTTTCTAGTCGAAAAAAAAGAGAGAGAAAATTCAAAATCGAAGCGAGATAACAAAAGACTGGAAGAAATATTGGATGATGTACTGTCTTACTAGCGGATGACTGGTATTTCCTCGTGTAACCTATAACCCTTTTGAGGACCCGGAAGAGCCCGGAGGCCGGATGAGATCGCATCAATCATTGCATCAAGGTCATAGCAAGCGACAACAAAGCCACTTTGTGTCTCTACCTTTTTTTTCCTCGCTGGACATCCATGGAGTTCAACACATCCCTTTTCTGTTCACCACTCTTGCCCACCTCAACACAGCGAGATCATCTCCGTGACCTCCTACGCTCCAATTGCTTGCCTCACGAGTCGTCCCATTTTCAATCTGTGGTCGATTCCTCTCCTGGCCACCTCGCTCGGTATGATAGCGATATCGAAATCCTTCGGCAACTGCTCGACAGATTGAAGTCGGAGAGAGCTGCACTTAACGACTACAGCATCGGATGCAACAGTGTTTTTTCGTCTGTTCGGCGGCTTCCCAACGAAGTCCTGACGGAGATCTTTGCGCTGTGTGCCCCCGAGTTACAGCCATATTACCGCCCAGCGCGTAACCTCCACACCTTCGAGGGCAGCGTGGAACGCGCCGCACAAGTTCACCTCCTGCGATTATCGCAGGCGTGCGGCAGGTGGTACCACATAGCCACAGCTACGCCGTCGCTCTGGGCGACAATCGAGGCAGATTTTAGCGTCATATGCTGTCAACACGACGAGGACATATTCAAGCGCCTTATTCAGCTCTCCCTGGACAGATCTGCCCAGTGCCCACTGACCATCGCCTGCCGCACGCAGTGGAGATTCGGGGGACCATGCGTCACACTTCTAGCCCACCATTCGGCGAGATGGCGGAATATCGACTTCAACATAGCATCATCGGCGCTCCCTTTGTTGTCCCCTGCAAAGGGCAATGTTCCCCTTCTCGAGCGTCTGCAGTTAGGCGGGGCGGAGGTGTCCAAACTCGACATCTTTGAGACTGCGCCCCGTTTAGTCTTCGCACAGATGGCCCGCTCTCGACAAACACCCTCGGTATTACCCTGGGGCCAACTGCAGACCCTCATCTATGACACTATGGATGCCGAGGAGCTGGTGGGGAACACTCTAGCAGTCGTGAGCCGGCTACCTCCGTCGGCGTTGTTTTCAGTGCGCGATCTGAATCTCGGACATCTGGTTGTCGCCACTTCTGTTCTTCCCCCTGTTTGTTCTCATATTCGGGATTTTCGACTCGGATTGTGCGATGCTGCCATCGACCGTCCAGGGAGCTCCGAACGTTCTCGAGAATTTCTTGGCGCCATCATGGGGATGCTTACCCTTCCGAGCCTGAAAAGGCTATTCTTCGAGTCATCCGTCTACGATGCGGCTGTATTCTGGCCACGGGAACAATTCCTTGGACTCGCTTCGCGCTCTTCATTCCACAACAGCCTCACGGATCTTTTACTTTACAATGTCGTCATCACATCGGAAGACCTCATCGAATGTCTATTGAACCTTCCCGGCCTGAAAGTCCTCTTCATTCAGGACGTCCCGGATATGGAAGATAGCCCTCGCAACGTACTCATCACAAACTTCCTTCTCCGTCGCCTCGTGTGGACATCCGAACCAGATTGCCTTGTCCCACATTTGACACTTTTCAGCTTCACATCATTCTTCCAATTTGACGAGCTTATATGGCTGAAATTCGTGGCGTCGCGCCTCGACCCTGGATGCGATGACGATGGTCCGTTTACCATGGACATGGCCTGGTTCCGAGGGCACGAACCAAATATGCACGACGACGTCGTAACGCAAATCGTAGCATTACGCGACGCAGAGGCATTCAGCTGGTCGTTGAATCCCTATAAAGACGATTCCGAAGAACCCGAAGAACCTTAATTTATCTTTTCTTGGGTGAGTGTCAGATCCAATCACAGATATAAAGTGAATGCTCATCTCAACGTGCTTAACTCATAGGACGATGAAAATTGAGCTGTGTCATTGTTGTGTATACTCGATGTTGTTGTCTCAGCTCATGGTTGCTCGAGATTCCCTGTTACACGTTTTGTAACATCACATTTTTCTCCAAGTTCTCGATGCTAGACAGCTCAATTCTTGCAGCGAGTATATCTTTAGGCGTTATTTGCACTACAGTACCTCTCTGAACGGCTCCAATATTGTCGCCAGACCTCTGAACACCGCTGCGGCGATAATGCCAATCTTTCTACTCGTTCTTCTGCTTCGTCCCACAACGTGATTCTTGTTGGTAATGGACTATCTACATTGTGGTGCATGCCACTGCATGGTGCACGGCGCTGATGATATCACATTCTGGAGGAGAAAGCACAGCCAGTGGGGCTCGTCTCCCAGCGTCCCAACCGTTGTCGGCGGCCAGAGTTCTTGGACGCCTCTGCCTTCCTGTAATTAAATAGAACAATGAATGTCTGCATTAGGGCTCCTATTTGAGTCAGGATAAGGTCATAATTCTGAAGCAGTCTCGTTTGCATGGATTTTGTCTCATTCTCAATGAGGTTTCCCGCGAGAATAAGGTTAACGATCCTTTGCAGAGCAAACTTGTCGTACACCCGCGTTTAATTCAAAGCGAACCGCAAATATAAGAGGATCAATTCATCCAACTCCCGGCCAAAGCACTATATTGCATGTGGTCATATGCCAGTATTAGTTGCACAGAAGATGACTCCACCTCTTTATATCGCACGGACCAAGGACGCGTACGCGTTGTTTGTTCAGGCATTTGTTAGCCATCGCACGTGTGCACGCTGTAGTTTGGCTTTGTTATATATTCTTGCCTCTTGCACTCACCTACAAAATCGACCTTGATGTCGGTCGTCGCGTATACAGGGGAACCGGTTCTACCCGTGGAATTGGAGAGGGAGATCTTCGAAATAGCGGCGCGTTCGCGTCCTGGTTCCATTCCGACGTTAGTACTGGTTGCTTCTCGTGTAAAATTCTGGTGCGTCTGTGTTCTCTCCCTCCATCGCTTCGTGTCTGAATTTATAACCAGGGTCGAGCCATTCCTCTATCGCACTATCATTCTCGATGAGTATACGCAGCTTGTCGAGGGATACCCCGCTCTTTCCTGCCGCTCCTTCCCGCGTGTCGCCCAAGGAAAACCCAGTTCCCTCTTCCGCGACTCCGTTCGCCACCTTTTACTCTCCGTTGTGGTGGAAGGAATCGATGTACACTGCTTTCTCACCACCTGCTCTCAGATCGAAAATCTGTTCCTCATGGGCCATCATCGACTCCCGATATACCTCCCGGCTATTGCCGCTCTGCCGCTTAAGCGACTTCATTGTAACCTAGATGATCTTTTCCCCTCTTACTCCCAGATCAGCTTCACTCACCAATTATTCTCGCATCTCACGCATCTGTGGCACCTCAGCCACGTTGGGGATCCGGCCATCTGGCCTGGCCTGGCGCTCCTTCCCCACCTCACCCATCTTGCTTTCAATTCTGAAGACTTCATTCCTCTATTCCTTACTTTCCTCGATACGTGCAAGTCGTTGCGCGTTCTGGTGCACCTGCAATTCAGCGGGGCCGATCCACCCCATATCGAGGTTCAGCTCGCAGAAGACACCCGCTTCTTATCCATGGACTTCGGTGATATTATTGACGACTGGCAGATCGGCGCACACACAGGCATCGATTTCTGGTCCAGAGCGGAAGACTTTGTCGTGCTCCGGAAATCTGGACAAATCCCCGGTGAGTCGTTCAACATGCTGCATTAATAATAATCTAAGACGGTAGAAGCGCGACAATATCGGCTCGGCCACGACGCCTGAGTGCTTCGGCGTTGCATGTAGAACGGAGTAGCCATACAAATCATCTGCTGCACATGTCAATTGCGATTTACAATAAATGCCACTCTCTCTTTACGAATCTGCTTTTCTCTCAAGCACTCCCCCCCGGATGGTGAACATTATCAAGATCTTTACCATTTTTAACGTCATGAACCTCCAACAAACCCTCAAAGGATTTGCGCTGCTTTTTCGGCGGCTATCCCTGCCACTCCCTCTGGATTACGCCTTGCGGCAACGCTCAATGACAACTGCGATACTCGGATTCGACTCGGATCCATCGACCATGATGACTGTTCCCTTCTTCGGAGCAGGTGTCCTTAAATGCAGGAACCGAAGAGTATTGTGAGCACCCTCCTTTCACTCGATTCACCATGACCAATCGTCAAATTTCACTCATGCGCAAAGCCAGGGCTCGTGCCACCTTCGAATCAAAAGAACTTACGAACATCATCTACGGAGGGTCAGTGTGTTCCGTTACTCCGACAATAAACCATTTCAATGCTTAGACAGAGCCGAGATGGTCAAAATCAGGGAGGTCGCATTCAGACGTATCGAAAAGGTGTTGCAAACTTCCGATATGAACAACCTGCCCGCAGCATTCGGTGATGTCGATCGAACGGGACAATTTATGGACGGACTCCGTGTTGGAAAAGCCATGCTGACAGAGAAGTTGCAGCACGATCATTCTGTGTTCGATTTTATCACACCCCGTTATTGGTTCACCAACGCGTCGCCCTTTGGGCTGCATGTCTTCATGTTCATCCCTGCGCTGAAGCTCTTGGGAAGTCCTGAACAGGTGGCGCACTGGCTCCCTGTCGCAGAGTCCGGAAGGATTCTTGGGTCTGTGCGCGCGGATATTAGAGTAAGTACGGAATTACTTGCCTGGAGTCGAGTCGCCGTCAAAAGGATGAAGACGGCTGATCTCGACTCCGGCCTCTTCATGGCTCGACTCCGCGAACGCGGCTATCCAGGTCGTTGGCTTCAAAATATTTTTGACGAAATTGAATACGGAATCGAGCGCCGAACAGCCCTCAAACCTGTTGTGCTTAAAACCACAAACAAGGATCCCGCACTTCACGTTCTCAAGCTTACCCACAACCCAGTATGGGATGATCTCAACCTCAACCCCATCTGGCGCGAATTGGAAGGAACCTGGAAAGAGTTCGGGGCTGGCTACCCTGAGCTCCAATTCATGGCTTCCTTCAAAAAACCTTCCGCGTTGGGTGACCGGTTGAATACCACCAACCGAAATACTTTGAGCACATACCATGCATCAATAGCGACACCCGTTTAGACCTCTTTTTTCTCAATCTTCAGTCGCACGCTGCCCGGGACCCGAAATTAGAGCTCTACATATATTGGTGTCCTCTGTTAATAACATGACTAGATTTACCTGTTACTGTCGAGCTTCGCTTTGCGCTGTTCCAGTTATACAACCGACGTCGACGTGTGCCTGTCCTGTCTCTTTCTGATCCGTCCGGGATCCTCACAGACACGTTGATAGCCGGCGGCATTTCCAGAAATGTTCGTGATGATCATAATCGGTAGATTCTGGCGTAATGCTAGCGCCAGATAATTTAGATGACATCGGGAAAAACAGAGTGTTGCGATTGAACGTCGAGACCCTAACCGGACTCCGGGAAATTTGCATCGGCGCGTTTGTTATTCATTGAAGTGATCAACAAACATTGATCAGGTATAAATAGGGAACCGCCACCTGATGAGTCTCTTGACGAAACGTTGCGCCATCAACGTAGTGGCCCCGCCTCCTCAGCACTCATTCTAGCATCCACCTCCTACTAGGCTCGCTCGCGCTTCGCGCTCGCTCGCTCCGAGTCGCCGTCAAAAGGATGAAGACGGCTGATCTCGACTCCGGCCTCTATACTACGCATTTGTCACTATCTAAATAATCTAATCTATGTAGCGAAAGTTACTTCTGCGGACACACCCCCCTGACTGAGCACATCTCAGCGCTCGAGGCCGAGCATTTGAGTCATCTCCAGAAATTTTACCCGTCCAAGGGCTTTAGTGAAGACGTCCGCGGGGTTTTCTGCTGTGGGAATGTGCGCTAGAGCTATGATTTTGTTGCGTACTTGGTCTCGGAGCCAGTAGAAGCGGAGATCGAGGTGTTTCATGCGTCCGTGGTGCTCAGGATTCTTTGCAACAGAAACGCTCGAGTTGTTGTCGATGAATAGTGGTGAGGGAGAGTCAAAGGTGTAGCCGAAAACTTTGAATACATTTCGCAAGGAAATAATCTCCTGGCCGGCAGAATTGACAGCGACGAACTCCGCTTCGGTCGTTGACAGTGTAACGATAGTTTGCAGTCGACTTGACCAGCTTATCGCGCCAGATCCCATCTTTACCACCCATCCTGTTGTGGAGCGCCCATTGTCGGGATTTCCACCGTGATCTGCATCCGAGTAAGTCGTAAAGATGTCGGGGGAAGAAGTCGGCCGATAAGTGAGCTTGAGATCCACGGTGCCTTTGAGGTACTGTATTTTTTCATTCAGATCGATAGTCACGCGTCACGCACCCCTCTGTCGATATCGAATTTCGATTGTGGTCACGCGTCACGCGGCCAGTTGTCGAATTCATCGAATGGTTCAAAAAACTGTCAAAATTTGCCTCTCTGCCCCAAAAATCACCCGAAAAACATTCCGCACTGCGGATTGGAATAAATCTTCGTGGGTCCCCCCTATTCTGGCTCTGCTGGATTTTTACACTGCCAAAACCGCATAATTCTTGATTTAAACCAACCGAATTTGCAGTTGTGCATTAATCCTGAAATTGTTAGGAAGACCCTCTGCACAAATCTCGCGAGTTTGCGGCAGGTTGTCGAATTTTTTGGGGTGTGTCACGCTGTCCCAGGGGTCATGTCGAATTATCGAATTGGTTCAACCTGGTCACGCGTCACACCCAGTGTCGATCTGAATGAAAAAATACAGTATCGAAAGACGTGCTTGACTGCTTTCCAGTGAGCCATACCGGGGTTCTTGCAGAAACGCGATAGCACACCAACGGCCTGAGCGAGGTCAGCGCGGGTGCAAGTCACCAGATACCACAGGGCGCCGATGGCATTTATATAGGGAACGGCTCGCATTTCCTCGAGTTCCTTCGGCGTTGAGGGGCACATGGATTCGCTCAGTTTGAGTCCTTTGTCCATAGGCGTGGTGACAGGGTCGCAGTCAGCGAAACCGAAGCGGTCGAGAATATCAAGAGCATATTGCCGTTGAGAGAGGGATATTGTACGGTTTGCTCGGTCGCGTTTAATTTCGACGCCCAAGAGGAACGAAGTCGGCCCTAGATCTCGTAGTTTGAAGTGAGTGCGGAGCTCATCCTTTATGCGTTGGATGTCGCGGCCAGATTTGGAAACTAGTGTTATGTCATCGACAAGTCATCGATGAAGACAGGGACGATGATGCGTACTTCCTTTCGTGCATACACCCATATACTTGGCTCGCAGACCACTCGTTCAAACCCCATGGATCCCAGCACCTCGTTCAGCTTTTCATGCCAATCCCTGGCGCCCTGCTTCAGTCCATAAATGGACCTCATCAGTCGCCACACCCAATTCGGACCTTTCTGCTCGAAACCTTCCGGCTGCCTCATATACACTTCCTCGTTCAAGTCGCCGTAGAGGAAAGCGGACGAAATGTCGACGCTTTCGATCTCTAGGTCCTCGAAGGCTCCTAAGGCAAGGATAGCGCGTAGGACTGCCCATCTCGGGGTGGGTGCAAATGTTTCCACAAAGTCAAAACCCGGGCGTTGGGAGCAGCCAAGTGCGACCACTCTGCCCTTGTACCGCTCGATGGTGCCGTCTGCATTTCTCTTTACTTTGAAAACCCACCGACTTCCGATAGCGCGCTTCCCGGGTGGTAGCTCTAAAAGCTCAAACGTCCCGTTCTCGACAAGCGAGTGGATTTCGTCGCCAGCAGCTTTATACCACTGTGCACTGTCCGAGCGCTTCATTGCCTGTCGGAATGTTTGCGGTTCGCTGGGACTTCCTGTGGCTTTGAGGGCGGTCGCACGCATTGCGAACTCTTGCGTCGAGAACACGTACTCGGCTGCCTCATCCCAGGTGATGAGATCTTCCCTTTGGCCAGTGTGAAGATACTCAATTCCGGCAGCCACGACTCTCGCCTCTTCCGCATAGTCAACGGTTTCGCCAGGCGCATCGGCGAGATGCTCATATGAGTTGGGCGGCTCCGGTGTGGGTGACAGTTCAGAGAGTGGGGATGGTGGTGGTGAGGGAACTGGAGGTGTGTTTCGCTGCGGTCTGGAGTGTGCTCGCTCAAGCGCCCCGTAGTTCATCGACCCCTGGGGTCGCTTCGCACGGCTGGGATTTTCACGTCGAGCGGATGCGGCTGGTACCGGCGCGGCTACGGGAGCGGGCGCGGCTGTAGGAGCGGGCGCGGCTGCTGGAGCGGGCGCGGCTACTACATTAGGTGTGGAAGCAGGCACAAGTGGCACTTCTGGTGCGCTGGGTGGCTGCTCAACTGCTGGCGCTTCAAGCTGCCGGTTTGTGGGTACGGGCGATGGTGGTGCGTCAATATCGGCTTCATTTTCCTCTTCACCCCCCTGACGCAGCACATCTGCTCCAGGGAATACATCTGGCTCGCTCGCGGGTGCGGGACCGAATAGGTCGATAGCCTTGGGGGAATTTCCGGGGAAATATCGCTCGTCGAATACGGCGTGGCTGCTAGTGATGTATTTGCGTGTGGTTGGGTTCCAGAAAAGCCAGGCCTTAGTGCCCTCGGGGTATCCGATAAATATGCATTTCTGTGAATGAAGTTCCAGTGCACGGCGCTTTTTCTTGCGAATGAGGACGTAAGCGAGACACCCGAAGCGCCGAAAGTAAGAGATATCAGGCTTCCTCTTTTTCCACTCGGTGTACGGGACTCCGCCGTCGAGTGAATCTGTAGGGATTCGGTTGCGGGTGTGGACTAGGGCTGAGACAGCTCGCGGCCAAAAGGTGGGCGGGAGCTTTGCCTGAGACATCAGCGTAGTCGCGCCGTCTGCGATGTCGCGATTGGCTTTCTCTGCAACACCATTCTGATGTGGTTCATCTGGCTCGGTGTGTTGACGGACTATGCCCTGCTTGGCACAGTACTCAATGAATTCTTTACCCATGTATTCGCCGCCTTCATCGTCCCGTGTCATCATTATCCGAACCCCCAGAAAATTTTCCGCATAAGCTTTGAAAAGCTTGAATGCTTCGAACGCCTCACTTTTCAGTTTGAGGAAGGAGACCCCCCAGAAGCGCTTTGCATCACAGATGAATGTCATCCAGTAGCGGTAGCCTTCCGCACTGGCAATGTGCATTGGTCCCTTCAAGTCTGTGTGAACAAGGGCTAGCGGCAAAAGTTTACGCGTGGTGGGGCCGCGCGGGACATTGTGCCGATGCTGCTTTCCGAATATGCATGGTTCACAGATGGGGTCAGGACGTGCTTGCGAGTCAAGTTTCATCCCAATAACAAGATCTTTAGCAATCATATCGTCAATCTTATCGAGTGCAGGATGCGAGCAGCGGTCACATCAGGAAAAACCCCCTTTGCCAATTCTTCAAAAAGTTTCACAAAATGTGGAAAATTACTTCGAGTCTGCAATTGCTGGGAATTGCCAGCCAAATATTGACATTTAGTCGACATTCTCTAACATTTATAAAAACCTCACCCAAATGAACTTTTACATTGGGGATTATGAGTTGGATACATGCCCGGATCGATAGCAATGCTTGTTGCGCGTGCTCAATGCGACGGGCCTTGCCACTGAATCTTGGCGAGCTGAAGGTGTTTCGAGAATCGACAATAAACGCTAAGTCATTCAAAGTCCGCTCAAGTCCGATCAGACCAAACATAGAACCAAAGTTTGATCGGACCCACAATCCTTTTGCCGACATCTTTTCTTCCTTTCCCCCCACTGCGTGTCACCTTGTTCCTTGCCTTGTTCCCTTCCCCCCCACTTTTCGGGCCACCCAATCCTTCCCTAGTCCGTATCGGAGGTGTATAAGTGCACTGGGTGAGTCATTCCCTCTCCTCGGCCATCGAATTAACCAGATGCTGACTCACTGTTCGAGGATGCACTTGCATGTCTATCATGAGCGGCTGGGGTCCTCAACACATTGGTGCGCCTCTACCCCGGTTCCAATTCAGGCTTTACTTACTCAATCCTTACCGCTCCATGTGCATTGCAGGCAGCAGTGTCCGACGACCGGTATCGCAGGCACGTAAGTCCAGCTCTCTGATATCCGACATTGGTATCCCAGCGCTCACAGTCACTTGGCTTAGCCCTAGATGATATCATCTGTCGGTATACAGCTCCCTAGGGAGCTGGCTACTTTTACGGCTGTTTTTTATCCGATGTGTTCCGCGCCCAGGCCCTGTCTGATATCCCCCAGCTGCTTATCTTCTTCGGGACATCCCTCCAATGTAACATATGGGCATGGAACCTGCGACTCCCTTCCGCAGCTCCCTGCATCACTGCATGTTTGTATAGCGACCGTATGTCTGTGTAATCTCCGCTTCGTCACCCCGTTTCTGATTTTGTTTTTTGGCAGGTGCTCCCCCCGCAACTCCGTGTATCGCTGCATGTCGCTGCATGTTCATATAGCGGCCGTATGTCTCATTGTCTGTATGATCTCCGCTTCATCAACTTGTTTCTGATTTTGTTTTTTTGGCAAGCCTCACGACATAATAT
This sequence comes from Mycena crocata, assembly GCA_029281795.1. NCBI lineage: Eukaryota > Fungi > Basidiomycota > Agaricomycetes > Agaricales > Mycenaceae > Mycena > Mycena crocata. Next base: position 5,038 of record JARJCP010000110.1, on the reverse strand, counting down.
GGTGTTAGAAATACTTACACGAGTCTGTAGGTATGTTCCTCGTTCCTCGTCTATCCGTTCAATCTACTTCTCGCTGATCCTGTAATCCTATAGAGATGCGCCTCGACTTCGACTCCTTCCCTGGTTAGTTCCGGTTTTATGTTTTCGTGTAATACCTGCTGATTATCATCACAGGACTTTAACCCCAGGTGTTCCAGTGGTGTTGAGTTGAAATGTAGTGTATTGGGTATTGTAGGAGCAGTATAGATATTATTTGAATGCAATAGAACCGTCTCAAACCATCTCAAACCCATACCATGTGTTCCCAATACCTGAAAATGAATCCCATTCCATGCCCATTTGGTCCTCATTGTCGAAGAATTGGTTAGGGATTGGTTGGCAATTGGTGACAATTATTAGGGACCAGTCGATTTTCACATTCCTGGAAAATCCAACAATTTTTGAAATTTTGAAGTAAAGTCTCAAACCGTCTCAAAAACCCATACCATGTGTTCCCAATACCTGAAAATGAATCCCATTCCATGCCCATTTGGTCCTCATTGTCGAAGAATTGGTTAGGGATTGGTTGGCAATTGGTAACAATTATTAGGGACCAGTCGATTTTCACATTCCTGGAAAATCCAACAATTTTTGAAATTTTGAAGTAAATGTCGTCAAAATGCAATATCTTTCCGCACTTTCTACCAAATGGTAATAGTGGTTTTTCCTGATGCATGCCAAAGCTTGCGATCTCTAGGCAACGTCGAGACAGTGTTCGCAAGATGCGACGGAATCTCCAGTGTCCTGCCGTTCAGGTACCCGATATTTCGCTCTGTAACTGACGCGGTGAAAAGAATCTCGCTGGAGTGGTGAAAGGAGACGGTGCTGAGGTGAATTGATATGGAGAATCCCTTGTGGCGCGTGAGGTGGAAGAGTGACAATAAATTGCTACCAAGCTTCGGTACATGAAGAACATCATGGAACACCACAAGCCGCTGCCGCTCCGTACCCTGGGTTCTCGGCAAGAACTCCACCGACCCCAATCCTGCTGAGAAGATTATGGAGTTGTCTGCGAGTCGGATTGGGATGACATGTGGCGAGTACGAGCGGAACCATTTGCGGTGTGGAGTCATGTGTGAAGATGCACATGTATCGGTGTTCCAGTTAGACGCAGCTGGGGATCGAGACCATGAAACGGTGTCGGCCGTAGAGAGAGCACTTGCATGTCCTGCTGATTCCACGAACGCGCTGTTTGCGGTCTCATCAGATTTGGCTTCGTTTGCTTGTTTGCCATTGCCGCCTTTTCCTCTACCACCACGACCCTTGTCCTTCCAATAGCCACTTCCGTCCTTCGCCTTCGAGGATGCTTCCTGGAACTTCTTGCATTCTCGAACGAGATGTGTTGGCGAATCACAGAAGAAACACTTCAACGCAGCGTTTGCGGCGGCCATTGCTATGGCTAGCGGGGAGTCATCCTCGTTACGGGTGGCGCGTTGTATGCCCTCGTTGTGGAATGCCGAATGCAGCTTTGTGAGGTCCAAGCTGTCGAGAAGGAGGAGGGAAGAGACGAATGCGTCGTATTGGGCTGGTAGTGCGCGGATTAGGGTCATCGACTCGAGCTCGTTGTCGAGATCCTGAAGCTTGAAGGTGTCCGGTCGCAGGGCTTTGAGGTCCTGCATCGCTTTCCCTGTCCTCCCTATCAACGATGCCAGGCTCTCATCTTCTCCCTTCCGGATGCTGAAAAGCACATCAAAAGCTCTGAAGCGGGTCCCCGGCTTCTATGAAATAGAGGGAGCCTTTCTTAAGTTTCAGCGGTCCAGACCGTTTGGGTTCTTAAGTACGCGCATGTAACTTAAGTTTCACGTCCCCACTATATATGCTGTGATTCGCCACTATTCCCTCACCCTCCTGTGGAACTTAAGTTCCGCCCCACCTAAGTTCGGTGCTCCCTTCACTTTACCTCAGCACTCCAGTTCCAGTTCAGTGCGGCACTTAAGTCCCAACACGTACTTGAGTTCACCCCACTCTAGTTCCATTACTGAAGTCCTGCCGGGTACTTAAGTAGTTCGACATACTTAAGTTCAAGTCTATTCAAAAATCCTTGTACGCCCTGTGAATATCCTTACATATTGTCAGTTGGAACGTTCGAGCCATACGGTCTTCGGCACTCACCATGTCGTCCATCCACTTGAACACCTCATCCCGCCAGCCATCCACCTTGCTGATCAACTCATCTAAGGTCGTCGACGACACCCAATGATGATGCGCGCCCGACTTGGGGCTCTTGAAGATCACCTCGGCGTTGTATTGTAGCCGCTTGTACATTGCGGCCTGCATGCGGGCAAATGTGGACTTGCCATTGCGGCCCCCGTTGCGCGCCTCCTCCCGATCTGCCAGCCCTGACCACACAACACCGTCGCGTCGGAAGCGCTCGATGACGCGCATGAGCTCCGCGTGCTTTCGCTCGTACGCCTCTAACCAGCGATACATCTCGGCCTCTGTACTCTATCGCCTAGTAAGGGAAGGGATTAGTATATATGACCATATCAGACACAGATCGCCACTCACTTTCTTCCTTGTACGCTGCTAGCTTCGCTTCCCCCAGGTTCTGCCCTTTTGTCATGCTCTCCAGCCATACCCACCCGTCCGACTTCTTCTTCTTCGGTTTTTTCTTCTTGCTCTTCTTTTGCGCTTCCTTTCCATCCCGCTTGCCAGAAGGCGACCCCTCCACCTCACTCTCCTCGACCTCGGATGCCGACGACTCCACGATCACGTCTTCTGGTGCAATGTCCCTCATACGCTTAGGAGTGCGCGGGCCTCTGGTGAAACCTGGGTAATAATGTGTCAGTCGCGCTTGGAACGATGTAGGTAGGAGCGTACCTGAGCGTTTTAACGTCTGTGTCCCTGCCAAGAGCTGAGGCTCATCTCCGTCGCTTTCATCCATCCCCTTCCTAGCGTCGTCCCATCTTGAAACCGCCGCGCGAGAGATTGTGACTCCGCTTTGCAAATACCATGCCGTCCCGTCGAATAACCGAGAATCCCCCTTCGCGCGATGCAAATGGGTGTCCTTTCTCCGCGTGTCCCGGTGACTCATCAGCGGAAAGGGTTCCACTGCGTCCTCCGTCATATGCCCCAGATGGATCAGCGCAGCTCGCGCCTTGTTATACACCGCTATTTCCAATGTCTTCGCCATCTCCGCCTTCTGCACGTTTCGCGCCGAACGCGACACCCCTGCCTGGCCCCGATAATCATCCTCCCTGGCCCTCTTCACCGCAGACAGCCCCAGTGAGGCGTGACGTACAGCGAGAATACCGCTGTTGCCCTGGGCGCACCGTAGCTCGATCTCCACCTCCCGGATCTTCACGTCCTCAGCATTCGTCCCCAACCGCTGTTTGTGCTTCATGCGGTATGATGGTAGCTGCACTGCTGTCAATTCCGGCTCGTCCACATCGAGTGCACTGAGTTTCAGACATGGGTATACTGACGCCTGGTCTGCTCGGAATTTTTTCAGATCGCTATTGAGCGTTTCCCGTATTTTTGTGAGTGTCGCCCAGATCTCTTGCATCGGATGCTCCTTATGGAATTTCGCGAGTGCGATGGCGTGAAGTCTGCCGCCGTTCATGAGAATCCGACAGCTCTGCATGTGGGTAACACTTACTGATTGCGCTCGATCATCATCCCATTGTGAATCCACTCCGCTAGTGATGTTTTCGGTCGTTCCTCATCCTCGCTGGCCAGTCTCTTGTGTTCTTCGGTGATCAACGACGCCAACACAGTATCAATGGTGAGCACTGAGGATTCATTGTCAAGCTTAACTCAAACGGCGGCCTGATAGCAAACGGCTCACCTGTTGTTGACTCGTTGATACGCCGTACTCTGTACAAGCTTGAAATCGTTCATTTTCGCGATCCTTACAAGTCTGTTAAAGCTTGCTAAGGACATAGTAAATACTAGAGGATGCTAGTCTTGAAGCCTGGGACGGAGCATTAAAGTCCCGAGATGTGTTGATTCAGTTAAACAAGAGCCGGAGCAGTAGAGTAATCTCCAAACGGTACCTCCAAACTGGGGCCGGAGAAGGTAACTTGAAACGAAAGGGCCAAAGCTGAGGTTAAGGACTCACCCGGCAAGGAGCATCTGAACACGGTGCTACAAGCTCGGTGTCAATACCAGCACTAGGATAAATACCAAAGGCCAATGGAAGGAACTAAGAGACAAAACTAAGAGAAAGGCTATGCGTACGCGCCTGGTTGAGATTACAAGGACAAGGCGCGCAGATCTCGAGTTGAATAACGGCCACGTGACTAAGTCGCGTCACGACGCGACGCGCTCATAAGGATCAGTCAGGTGGACATAAGAAGCTTACTAAAAACAAGAGAGCTCTGTAATACGGACAAGGAACAACCGAGGCTCAACCTAGCATTGGAATGGCTGAGGAGGAGAGAAGCACTTGGGTCGATGCTTCTTATGGACAACAGGACATCTGAACACTGACCAATCTGTCTAAATGGCGGCCACACACTCGCTTCAATGTAAACTTATAAATCCGCTCGTTCATCCGTTTGTAATCTTAGAAAACCAAGTAGCAGTAGTATATAAAGCTCCTTCAAATGTAGTAGACAGATTAGTGAAGCCCCCGTTATTTGGCACGACTAGTGGATATCAGCTTAAGAGTGCAGCCTAAACAGCTGACTTTTGAGACGCCTCTCGTCAAAGTCTTGTAAACTCAGCCTTACTCGGATACAAGGGTTCCAGTAGCTCCGGGTCTTCGGCTCGTTACGCATCTATACTGCAATTAGGTGTTGGATTTCTGTTAGATTGAATAGATTGGATTTTCGAGACCTCTTAAACAAGGATTACCTTTTACTTGAGAACAACTTGCATTGGATTATAGCCTTTGAAGTGGTTGGGACTAGTACCTTCCTTTGAAGCACTAGGGGCCATCTATCAGTAATTGGGAAACAAACTTAAAGAACTTAGAAACCTTTTCTGGCCGTCTGTGGATTCCCACCTTAAAGCACATTGTAAAACGGCGCGCATCGAGAAACCCTACCCTTCTCAT